>CM076076.1:35360471-35387971 GCA_038088235.1 Zacco platypus
ACTGGACACTGCAAATTAGCACAGATTTTAGTGTCAAATGGGCTAATTTCTATTGTAACTATATAATGAATTAATTTAAAGTGCCCTATTATACTATTTTAAAGGTTCCTAATGTTGTTTTGTCGTCTCCTACATCAGGTTCACGTTCATCAAGGTCAAAAACACTTTCATTTCCTCATAATATCCACTGCAGCATCAGCTCTGTTCGGTCTCTCTAAACCCCGCCTTTCTGAGAGCTGCTCTGCTCTGATTGGTCAGATGACCCAGTCTGCTGCGATTGGTCGGAAAGCAAACGCTCATTATCATATGTGAATCTCAGCTCTTGATTGGAACAGTAACGATGGCGTCGGTTTCACCGTCTCGATCTCTTTGGCAGCAGAAAACAGCGTCTTCTCGACACGAACGACACGAACCGAACTCTTCCAGTCTCTGATACAATTAGTGTTTGAGGGCGGGGCAAAGAGACGCAGTTCAGCCAATGAAGACCAGAGGCCGGCATTATGTAAATTATTACAAACCCACATAGGTTCAGCAGGAAGTGAGAATGAATTGCTGATGACTCGTTTCAGTTAAGATTCCAGATGAAAACTCAACTTATCTGCACTTTGATCTTTGAAACGTTGCGAGTTTAATCGTTTTTCCTTGATTTTGCTATATTTCAGGGTAAATGCAAATATTAAACTGCAGCTGTAATTGGATAAAGCTGCTCTGAGCTCAGAAATGACATCAGAGCAGACGCACATCCTGCCGTCTTCCTGAGGAAGTGCAGTGTGAGTTCACAGCGCCTCCTGCTGGACACACAGAATCAGTCCACTGGATGAAGGGGAAGTATAGTTTGAGTTTAGGTTTGACCTTTGACCTCTGTTTGCAATCTCACTGGAATACTAGTGTACCAGTGACTGCAGTGTAGACAGAAGTCCAGAAGGAGCTCTGCTTCTTTCGTCACACGGCAAGGGAACGAGGCACTGTGGGAAACGGTACATACTGTCCGAAGTATGCATACTATAAAGTGCAGGTGGCATTCGTTTACTGTTCTAAAAAATGTTTTGAAACACCTGGAAGTGATCTTGCTGCCGTAGAGTCACGTGCTCGTCAGACCTGTGACCTGTTTCCTTCTCAGTGGCTCATTTTTGAATGTTGTGAATGTTGAACATCTTCTGTGTCACTGCGTGAGTTCAGAATCATGATGATGATGATGATGATGATGATGATGATCTCCCCTTGTGGAGAAATGACATTAAATGGCAGCGCTCAACATCACGCGCCTGTGCTTTCACTGGAGCTGAAGCAGCACGTTCAGATCTTAATGCTGGCTTTTCTGTCCCGGAGCCGCTACCGTCGCACGAGCGCACACTGATTATAAACGTAAAGCGTGTGCTGTGTGTGTTTCAGGTCGTCATATAAAGACTGTAACACGCTTCACCTGCCGATGGAGCGCTTCTCTCCGGTCAGACGCTTCTCTGATGGAGCCGCCACCATACAAGCGTTCAAGACCCAGCTGGAGAACAACAGCCTCATCCGACAGCTCAAACAGGTACAGAGCGCAAACACACGCGTCTGCTCGACACCTGGAGCGTCCACTCAACGTCACGTGTGTGTGTGTGTGTGTGTGTGTGTGTGTGTGTGTGTGTGCAGGAGTGTGAGCAGCTTCAGAAGATGTACGCGGCTTCGCAGGACGAGCGGCTGATGGAGCACACGCAGCAACAGCACGTCCTGTACCAGCAAGAACAGCAGATCCTACACCAGCAAATACAGGTGTGACGCTCTCGTCCTTCTGCTGTTTCTGCCAGAGACACATGTGCTGACAGAAGAATGCTAGTTTACAGTTCAGATGAAACAGAGGAGAAACACATATCAATATTGTTGTGGATAGTCAAAAAAGTTGAGAATCACTGATCTAAAGTGCAGTTAAACACACACACACACACACACACACAAGCTCCATACTGTTACTATAAAGGGATGTAATTGTGTTGACTTCCTGTTTGCAGGCCCTGTCTTTGGGACATGGAGAAAACCAGCCCAGCAGTCACCTTACATACCAGCTACAGAGGTGAACACACACACACACACACTCTCACACACACACACACACAGACACACACACACACACTCTCACACACACACACACACACTCATGTTGTGTTTTCATGGTTTATGGGGTCATTCCATAGGTGTAATGGTTTTTCTACTGTACAAACTGTACATTCTGTCCCCCTACACCCCCCACCCCTAAACCTACCCATCACACAAAATGTTCTGCTGTTTTACATTTTTAATAAAACATTGTTTAGTATGTTTTTAAAGCTATTTGAAATATGAGGACGCATGAAATGTCCTCATAAAACATGTTTACGTCACAATACCAGTGTAATACACGTCATTACACACATTTGTGTCCTCATAAACAACAAAAACACACTCTTACAGACTCACACTCAATATTCACTCTCTCTCTCACTCACACACACACACACACACACACTCTCTCACTCTCACACACACACACACACACACACACTCTCACTCACACACACACACACACACACTCTCTCACTCACTCTCACTCACACACACACACACACACACACTCTCACACACACACACACACTCTCACTCACTCTCACTCACACACACACACACACACACACTCTCACTCACACACACACTCTCACTCACACACACACTCTCTCTCACTCACACACACACACACACACACTCTCTCTCTCACGGACAGTCAAATCTTCATGGTTGTCGTTGTCTCTCTCAGGTTGCGTATTCAGCCCTCCAGTCCTCCACCTACGCATCCTAACAACCATCTCTTCAGGCCAGCCAATCAGAGTCCTCCACCGGGGAGTCAGGGGATGATGCAAGCGCACGGTCAGTGTCTAGTCAACAGTCAGCGTTGTGTAATTAATACAGTGACGCTGACGTGTCAAACTCCTCCCACAGGCGGGCCGTCTGCGGTTCAGTTTCAACATGGCTCCGCCCTCTACCAGTCTCCCAGCGCCAGCCCTCCCCCCACCAGCCTCCCCCGCATGGCGCTGCCCAATCAGCAGCCTCCGCCGCCGCCAGGCTCCGCCCGCGCATTAGCACAGCAGCAGCAGCAGGTGACCATTCAGGTGCAGGAGGTGGAGCTTGGGGGCGGAGCCCAGCGGCAGGCTTTCCTCACGACACCGTGTCACAGAGTTCTGGGGAAGCAGTTGAGCGCCGATAACGCGGAAACTCACAGGTGATGCGAGCGCCACGGAAACACGCACCGTCATCTGTGTGTTCATTGCATTTATTTGTCCTTTTTTCTTGTTGATTGTTAAAAAAAGGCTTTCATGTTTTTATGTTCTTTTGTTTTTTTAAATCAGTGCTGTTTATGTTTGTTCAGCATGCTTTGAGATTATTTTAATGAATCTGTTGTAGTTTTATTACTGTTGTGGAAATGATTTGTGTAAATATTGAGACGCTCCCAGAAGACAGTATATCAGTCGAGGGACGACTGACGGCCGGCCGTTTGAGGTACTTTGAGACGTGCTGGTGAAGTCAGTGCTAGCAGTAGATGTGTTTCCTGTGTCATGTTCACTGGATTTATTGGCTCTCCAGTGGATGTGAGACGGGATGTTTAGTCGTCTCGCTTCACATGTGTATTAATAGTGCTGTTCTTAGATGAACCACATCTCCTACATTGACTGATGCACTGGGTTCAGTTCTGATATCAGTATTAAGTCAACATGAAATCATCATTGACTCGATGTTGTAAAGGTTCGTCAGTGAAGAGAAATCATGTTTGTCTTCATTGTCTTTTGTTAGAATTTAATCACACAAACAATGAGTTCATCAGTGATGCACAGCTGCATTGTTTCCAGAAGTGCTCTTCCCGTTCATTTTTCCCATAGGGATTTCAAAAATGTCTTGGTTAAAGCCATCAACCGAACCAGCTAGCTACGAGGAGAATCATATCATTACAATGTTTAATTTGAAGCAAAAAGCATTTGAAAATCAAAAAGACAAAGATACAAGACTGTGAGCTTTAATGAAGGAAAAAACTACAATCCCATGAAGCATTGCAAACACCATAATTGAATTAAAACAATGGAGAAATATAAAACTACTCACTTAAAATGGCTGATTATATAGAAACTGTTTTAAGTTCATTGCAAAATATGCATCTGTGTATGTTAAAATATTCGACAGCATAGCAAGGCCAACTCAATTACAACATTTGCAGTGCTTCATGGGAGTGGGCGGAGCTAAAGAACTCTTGGTGCAAGGAATTTTCGCTATGGAATCAAGGGTAATGGTGTTTATCCACATAAATTTGTCATTGAATCCGTTTCGCTCTAAAACATCACATTAATGTCATTGTTTCATGTTGACTTCAGTCAGAATGGGTGGAGTCAGATCCGACCAGACTCCTCCCAAAAATAGTTGGGATGTGGTTATGCTAATGAGAACAGTCGTTTTGTCTGATTGTGTTGCAGTCGCAGTTTGAGTCGCTTCCACACTTCCACGTACGAGCAGTTTAACCCGCACCTGTTTGGCGAGGGCGGCATGAGCAGCATCATAGGCACCTATAACCCCTACCTGCAGGGGGCGTCTCTGAAGGTGCCAGGGCTGGAGGGCTATCAGGGTGCGGCGATTGGTTACGGCAGTCCGTCTGCATTGCAGCAGGCTCTGCTGTCACCCACGCCACTGGAGTACCGGCCGGCCCAGCAGCACGTCACGCCCACCCTGCAGGGCCTCCTCTCGCCACGGCACTCGCTCACGGGACACGCCGACCCGCGCCTGCCCCCGCAGGACCTCGCCGCGCTGCTAAAACGCCAGAGCCCGCGCACTGCCCCGCCCACCGCCGCCACGGCCACGCCCACCAACCCGCAGGACTACGGAGAGATGCTGCTGCTACAGCAACTGGGCCAAGCCGCCGAGAGTTTAGAGTCCGGCCCGCAAGCTCCGCCCACACAGCACTACCATCACCTGCTCCAAATCAGGACCGCGCCCGAGTGCCCCGCCCCTCACTCGGAGAGCATGGAGGAGGACGAGATGCCGGCCTATCATGAGGGCCTGCTAGCCAAAGCCGCCGCCCCCTGCACAGAGGCTCACGAGCTGCTGGCTCCGCCCCTCGGCAGCACGCCACCCTACTCCTCCCCCACGCATAGACACGCCTACATGTGCGGCGTCACGCCGACCAGAGGTGAGGCGACGCTCACTGCCAGCGCATTCACACACACTTTACTCAGTTTCTCAATCTAATGTACTTTATTGGCTGTCTCAGAATCGTGTGCTGACGCCACAGACTGTCGCGTGATGGAGGGAGATCATAACGGTTACGGCTCACGCGCCACGCAGGGAGACGCTTACAGACAGCGAGGATCATTACAGCGACATCACACCATCCAGACCTGCGACGATGCCTACGTACGTCTGCCTTTCTCTCCGTGTGTGTGTTCGTCATGCAGCTGCAGCGCTGACCTCTTGATTTCTTCTTGTAGGAGCAGGTAGAGCCAATGTCTGGAATGAGCTTATTGGCTGGGAAGGCGCTAAGCTCCGCCCGCATGTCGGACATCCTCAGCCAATCGTCTCTGACAGGAAGCCAGCAGCTGCAGCAGAGGGACGGGTCAGGTGTGTGAACGCATACACACACACACTCACTCGCTCACTGATGATGATGATGACGGTTGTGTGTGTGTGTTTAGCGTGTGACGTGGAGGCAGATCTTCACCCCGCGTCGTGTTACCCGTCCTCCTGCACCAGTGACATGCTGCTAAGCTACAAAACCCCCGACCTGCAGTACAGTGTGGAACAGGCCGGGGTCTAATGAACACAGGTGAGTGAGTGTGCGCGTGAGTGAGTGTGCGCCCGAGTGTGCGCCCGAGTGTGCACGTGAGTGAGTGTGAGCCCGAGTGTGCACGTGAGTGAGTGTGAGCCCGAGTGTGTGCACGTGAGTGAGTGTGCGCCCGAGTGTGCCCGTGAGTGAGTGTGCGCCCGAGTGTGTGCCCGTGAGTGAGTGTGCGCCCGAGTGTGCCCGTGAGTGAGTGTGCGCCCGAGTGTGCACGTGAGTGAGTGTGCGCCCGAGTGTGCACGTGAGTGAGTGTGAGCCCGAGTGTGCACATGAGTGAGCGTGAGCCCGAGTGTGTGCATGTGAGTGAGTGTGCCCGTGAGTGAGTGTGCGCCCGAGTGTGTGCCCGTGAGTGAGTGTGCGCCCGAGTGTGCACGTGAGTGAGTGTGAGCCCGAGTGTGCACGTGAGTGTGTACCCGAGTGTGAGCCCGAGTTTGCACGTGAGTGAGTGTGCACCCGAGTGGGTGTGTGCCCGAGTGAGTGTGTGCCCTTGTGAGTGGGTGCCCTTGTGAGTGGGTGCCCTTGTGAGTGGGTGCCCTTGTGAGTGGGTGTGTGCCCGAGTGTGCACGTGAGTGAGTGTGAGCCCTAGTGTGCACGTGAGTGAGTCTGAGCCCGAGTGTGCGCCTGAGTGTGAGCCCGAGTGTGCACGTGAGTGAGTGAGTGTGCACCCAAGTGTGTGCCTGAGTGTGAGCCCGAGTGTGCACGTGAGTGAGTGTGTGCCCGAGTGGGTGTGTGCCTGAGTGTGCACGTGAGTGAGTGTGTGCCCTAGTGAGTGGGTGTGTGCCCGAGTGTGCACGTGAGTGAGTGTGCGCCTGAGTGTGAGCCCGAGTGTGCACGTGAGTGAGTGAGTGTGCACCCAAGTGTGAGCCCGAGTGTGCACGTGAGTGAGTGTGTGCCCGAGTGGGTGTGTGCCTGAGTGTGCACGTGAGTGAGTGTGTGCCCTAGTGAGTGGGTGTGTGCCCGAGTGTGCACGTGAGTGGGTGTGTGCCCGAGTGTGCACGTGAGTGAGTGTGTGCCCTAGTGAGTGGGTGTGTGCCCGAGTGTGCACGTGAGTGGGTGTGTGCCCGAGTGTGCGCCTGAGTGAGTATGTGCCCGAGTGTGCACGTGAGTGAGTATGTGCCCGAGTGTGCACGTGAGTAAGTGTGTGCCCTAGTGAGTGGGTGTGTGCACGTGAGTGTGCGCCTAAGTGCACGCGTGTGAGCACGTGGGAGCGAGTGTGCGTGAGTGAGTGTGATTTTGTTTTGTCATTTTAGGTCATTTTCATGTTTAGAACACCTAGCATAGCAAATGCTTGCATTTACATTAATTATATATTTGCTTCATCATAATTTTTCTGTACATGCTAAACTCACTCACACACTATATATAGACTATATTTTGAAAATATAATTATTACATATATTTTAATTTAATATTTATCTTAAATATTTGTTTATATTTATATAGTTGGTTACACTTTATAATAAGGTTCATTAGTTAAACGTTAGTTAATGAAGATACAGTTGTTCATAGTTTGTTCATGTTAGTTTACAGTACATTAATGTTAACAAGATTGTAATAATGTATTAGTAAATGATGAAATTAACAAAGATTATTAAATGCTGTAGAGATGCAGTTCATTATTAGTTCATGTTAAATAATGAATTGTAAAGTGCTACCATATATTTTTGAATAAAATGTAAAGTTTAATGTAAATAATAATAATAATGTGTTCTTGTGTGTTTCAGGGGTGTATTTGCTGTATAAAGCTCATATCCGTCTGCTGTGTTGTGCTGTCATGCCAAATCCTCATCGTCTGTCTGTCGGGGTGCTGTGGGTGTGGTCTGAGTGCAGGGGGCGGAGTACTCGGCTTCCTCTTCGACGCCATTGGCCGTCATGACCCGGGAGCTTCTCTGATTGGCCGGGGCGAGTGCCGCCCGTCTGCTGCAGCCCAATAATCATCCGCCCCTCCCCCACCCGACCACGCCCTCTTACGTCGCCATAGCAGCGCTCTCGCGCACTCCGAGGCTTACACAGAGTCTTATGTAAACACACACACACACACACACACACACACACGAAGAGACGTCATTACCAAACGCCACAAACCCAAAGTATTTCACGTGAAGCCTGTGCTGCGGCGGGGCGTCGCGGATCATTCCGGTCGGGCCGTGACGTCACGATCGACCCCTTCCGCCGGGACGGCTGACTCTCATTCGCGCTCTTCTTTCTTCACTTCTGTTTTTTTATTTTTAATGCATTTTTATGGCTAATGTTCTGTAGGAATTATGATCATTATTGTTCTTGTTTTCTGTAAAAGACGTTTTATGGTTATGACATTATTAAAAAGAATGATTATTATTAAAACCGTTCTATGTTGCAACAAGAGAACAGCAGCGTTTGTTTCCTCACAAAGTGATTTTTGCACTTTCAGTTTTCGTTTTGCTTTTCCTTCCTGTTTCTTGTTCACCTCCTTCATTCCATCTGTCCGTCTGTCTGTCTGTCTGATGTCACTGACAGCTGCATTGTGGGTAGTTTGACAGATCCTGTACTGCTCGTAGCTGATGATGATGATGATTGTTTTCGTTTCAAAGCTTTATTGGTTATTTTTTTGTGGATGTTGTTGGAAAAGCTTTTGTACATTGTTAATTTTGCTCTTTCTGTTCTGATGTCATGTTGATGTTTTTATCCAAACGTACAGACAGACAGACAGACGCTTCATTTCACGTTTTTCTGCAAGTTTAAAGCAGAAATGTGCGGAAGCTCCTCTCCGTCACAGAATAAAAACAAATTTACGTAATACTTTTACTTGCCATTCTGAGTTTATCGCTCACAACTCCGCGAAAAAGTCAAGAGAATAATGGCTATAAACTTGCGATTTGAGTTTCTCAGAGTTTTGGCTTTTTTTCTCGCAATTTTGCAAAAAAAAAGTCAGAATAAAGGTATATATATGTGCAATTCAGACTTTCTCACAATTCTGACTTTTTTACTTGCAATTCTTGCAAAAAAACCTCAAGAGTATCGGTATATAAGCTCAGTTTTGACTTTTTTCTCGCAATTTCGACTTTTTTCTCAGTTCCTCGAAGTCAGAAGTGGCTATATAAACTTGCAACTCAGGCTTATCAGTTTCGACTTTTTTTGCAATTCTGAGTTTCTCTAAATTTTTACTTTTCTCACAATTCTGCTAAAAAGTGAGAACATTGTTTGTTCTGAGTTCAGACTTTGACATTTCAAACATTTTCTCACAATTCTGAGTGTTTTGCGATTTCAAATTTTTTCTCACAATTATAACTTTTGTTTTCACAGTTCTGAGTTTATATCTCACAATTATGAGAAAAAAGTCAGAATCACAGTATGTAAATTCGCATTTCTGAATTTATTTTATTTTTTTTTGCAATTGTGCGTTTATATCTTGCAATTCTGACTTTTTTTTCTGAATCGTGAGATATAAACTCGGAATTTCACATTTTATAGTCCCAATTATGAGATAAATTCACAATTAGTCTTTTTTTCTGTAAACGTTCTGTGGCAGAAACGAGCTTCTGTTGAGACGGGACGATTTCTGCTGTCGTTTTGTCTTCAGTCTGACCAAACCAATAACGGTCACATGATCATCTGATGTGAGACGGGTGTGTTTATCAGAGCGTCACCCATCTGTGCGCGAGTTTGTGTCGATGGTGATGAAGAGAACCACGATCCTCCTCATCCTCCATCTGTCCATCATGTTATGCTCCGCCCTCTTTTCCTTTCTAGATCTGTCATTTTCTTCTCTCTCTTTTTTTTTGGCTTTATGTTTTTGGAAAAAATACTAAAGTGCAACAGCAATGGTTAAAAAAAGAATTCCAAACAAACTGAGAGAAATAATAAATATATATAAATAAAGAAATGAATATGGTAGAAGTGTGTGTGTTGTGTTCTTTGAGAGCGTGTTCGGTAACACGACGGTACTGAAGGTCCAGATCACTCCGCGTCTGCCGAACACCTTCACCATCTTTAAATGCTTCGATATGATGGCACAGGACCTGAAAGAGAGCATTCATGTCAGCCGTAGCCCTTGTACAGCATGTACTTGAGTTTTGTGTCCATCTGCTGTTGAAGTCATTAATAATTGATGAACTTTCCAACATTGACTGTCATTGAACTGAAGTGAGCTGAATAATGACACTCGTCATCTGTGGAGCTGCTTTGAAATTTGTTTCATAATTGATGACTTTAACATTAATGCTGTTATTTTCCTGTTTATTACCGTGAAGCTGCTCTGAAACGATGCTAGAGAAACAAGTCAATGTTAGCACTGATCTACCTGCAGATATAAGAGCCACGTTACTGTCATCAACCTTCATCTGAGGACACTTTCTGAAGCTTGGGAGACTAAACTGCTAGTTTTGATGCAGTATTTTCTACCTTCTCTTTTCCCCACATTGACCATGTGTTCACACGTTCCTGTTGTCTCTCAATATCTGCGTTTCCACCGCAGGAACTTTCCTCAGGATCTAGATGGAACTCGGTGCGTTTCCACCGCAGGAACCAGGATCTAAATGAAGTTTAGAAAAGTCTTTGCTCATGAGGTGAACTTCATCAAATTTGGGCAACTTTGGGGGTGGGACTTGGGTTCTGAAGATTCTGATTGGCTGAGTTCATGCAGCATTTATTTCTACCACCATTTTTATATGTAAAAGTCGTTTGCTATTGGAATCAACAATGGAGTTGTTGATGGATCGGCGACAAGGTTCAGGCTTTATTAAGCTTATGTGCGGAGGACGAAATCCAGCAGGAACTGGAAAGTCATGTGCAGTCCTACGTCATCAGACTAATTTGCATAATCTTCACGGTACTTTAGACCACAGTGGAAACGCAGACAGCAACCGGTCTGGGGGGAAAACGTTCCTGGGACAGATTTCTCCGGGTAATTTCGATGGAAACTACAGAAAACGACACAATCCTGCAGGAAATACTCCACTTACTTATCAACAGTTTCATGCCTTGAACTTCCGAGAGGAGCGGCCGAGTCTTCTGGAGCTTCAACGTCCTCCTTCGCTGCAGATTTACAGTCTCTCCGGCCTCTTTCGATCTCCAGCGCTCACCATCACAGGTGCTCATGAATCCGGCAACCAGCCTGACCTCATCTACACAACTGTATCGTTCTGGTTAAAATTCTGCACATTTCTGATCATGTATTACTTTTAATTTCTCTTCCAGTTCCATCCAACTGAAACCTTGTAGAAGGTTACAAACCTGTCTTTCTTCTCCTAACTAGGTGTCATCGTTTCACTGAACAACCAGCTGGACGATAACCCATCAGGATTTGGGTTAGAGTTAGGGTTAGTTAGGGTTAGGGTTAGGGTTAGGTTAGGGTTAGGGTTAGTTAGGGTTAGGGTTAAGGTTAGGGTTAGTTAGGGTTAGGGTTAGGGTTAGGGTTAGGTTAGGGTTAGGGTTAGGTTAGGTTAGGGTTAGGGTTAGGTTAGGGTTAGGGTTAGGTTAGGTTAGGTTAGGGTTAGGGTTAGGTTAGGGTTAGGTTAGGTTAGGGTTAGGGTTAGGTTAGGGTTAGGGTTAGGTTAGGGTTAGGGTTAGGTTAGGTTAGGGTTAGGTTAGGGTTAGGTTAGGGTTAGGGTTAGGGTTAGGTTAGGTTAGGGTTAGGGTTAGGTTAGGTTAGGTTAGGTTAGGGTTAGGTTAGGTTAGGGTTAGGGTTAGGGTTAGGGTTAGGTTAGGTTAGGTTAGGGTTAGGGTTAGCTTTAGGGTTACTAACCCTAACCCCACGGACTGCGAAATCCGATCCCAAATCTCATTCTGATAGATTATCTCCCACCGTTGACGCTGTTAACCATCAGATCCTTCTGTCCACCCTCTCATCACTGGAACACTTTTTACATCGCAGGTCTTTACAACACATCGCCTGGTTCCCGGGGTACCCCAGGGTTCAGTACTCGGACCTCTCCTCTTCTCCATATACGCTACATTAAACAGGCACATGATTTCTCCTGCCACTGCTATGCTGATGAAACACATGTCTACTTTTAATTTCAACCAGACAACCCCACAGTAACTGCATGGACCTCAACCGCCTGACGAATATTTCTCCATGGATGGAAGGACATCACCTACAGCTCAAACTAGCGAAGACGGAGCTTCCTGTCAGTACAGCTCAACTTTACCATCTAGCTATGTTCATCAGCAAGTTCTGAGTGGAAACAGGTAATCTTTGATGACCAACTGACCTTCAAAGACCACATTGCAAGGACGACATGATGATGCAGGTTTGCACTGCACAACAACAGGAAGATCAGGCCCGTCCTAACGGAGCACAACTTCTCGTCCAGCCTGACTGGACTATGGCAGAGCTCTTCTGGCTGGATTTCCAATCAAACCTCTTCAACAGAGAGGCTCAAAATCACTTTCCAGGAACTTCTCATTCACTGTTCCTCACTGGTGGAATGATCTTCCCAAACTTCTCTGGACAGAATCCCTAAAACATCCAAAAAGGCATCTCTTCTGCAAGCACTTACTGCATCCTTCTTTGCTTTCACTGTTTCTCAATTCCTCCCTGTTGGAGCTTGTGCTGTTGAAACCTCCAGCAGTTCTCGTGTTCATGGCCTCTTTAAGAAGAATCGCTTGCTGTGTCCAAAGCGACTCACTGATGGGGAAATGCAGTGATCATCATGAGATCTGAGTGCAGCTGCTCGTGTCTGAGAGTGAACCTGCACTGCAGAGGCTGAGCAGGCCTGACTAGTCGAGCTCAGAGCGGACGGAGATTATCCTGCGTTTGGTTGGAGGAGCTTCAGTAACACACACACACACACACACACACACACACACACAGTGAGTGAACCCTTGTCTGCTGCCTCCTGCTTTCTGTGTTTTACATCATTAATGTGACCCCCCCCC
This sequence comes from Zacco platypus, assembly GCA_038088235.1. NCBI lineage: Eukaryota > Metazoa > Chordata > Actinopteri > Cypriniformes > Xenocyprididae > Zacco > Zacco platypus. Next base: position 35,373,160 of record CM076076.1, read on the forward strand.
CCCATACGTGCTGCGTCAGTGTGTGTGACGCTCCTGCGTGAGTGTGTGTGTGTGTGTGTGTGTGTTTGTATTCTGAATGGATCCTCAGCCGGTCGGAGTCAGCAGCGTCTCTGAGCTCAGAGGTAAAACACTCTTGAGTGTGTGTGTGATTATTGTCATGTGCATCATTTGTGCAGTATCAGTGTGTGTGTGTGTGTGTGTGTGTGTGTGTGTCCTGCAGATGAGAGATGCACACTCTGCATGTCAACATCACTCTGGAGAACAGATTGTTTTCCTCTGTGGACTGATTCATTTTAGTCTCACTGAAATGGATCTGAACGACACACACACGCAGCTGGACAACTGCAGGTTGTAATCATGTGTGTGATTGTGGTTTAGCTGCTCGAGACTCTCCTGGTCTTTTCTTGTGTGTGTGTGTGTGTGTGTGTGTAGGTGACTATGAGGACGCGTCTCTCTGCTTTACTCTTTCACACCATGATTTGGGCCAGCACAGGTAACATCTTCTTGATTAAATTATGTTTTTGTTTCAGTGTTGCTCTTGACTTTATTTCCTCTCTGCCTGCAGCAATAGACCCCGCCCCCAAAATTGACGGACAGCAGACCTCGTCAGTCACCGTACAGGAGAACATCACTCACCAGTTCAGCTGCCAATCAGAGGGCTGGAATCCTCAAGCCCCGCCCCTGCTGACCTGGTACCTGAACGGGGAGAGGCAGAGCGAGGTGACGGGCAGCCGGGGGGCAGGGCGTCTGGTGATGACATCACCAGGGGATTCCGGAGTGCTGAAATACGGATCCGAGCGGAACAGCACGTTCACACTCAAACCCAAACGCTGGGACCGAGAGCTGGTGTGTGCGGCGCGAAACCCTGCCGGAGGAGAGAGCTACAACGCCACGGTCACGCTCAACGTCCAGTGTGAGTCTGACCCTCGCTCCTGCAGCGGCTCATTAAACATCAATGACTGGACGTCACGGAGCAGCTCAAATATTAATCAAGATAATAATGTTATTATAATAAAAATTATATTTATTCACAATATTAATTGAAATTTTGATTTGTTACATCAGATATCTGATATGAAAGTAAAAAAAAAGTAATAAAAGTAATAATGTAACATATTAATATAAATAAAAAAATATATATTTTTAATTTAAATGTATTCACAATATTAATTATTTTTTTATATTTTCTTACAGTTGAAATCTATGAAGTCAGATATCTGACGTAAAATTAAAAATGATAATGTTATATATTAATTTAAATTATAATGTTAAAAATAATAATATGAAAAATATAAATTTATTAGTAATATTAATTTAATTTAAATTTCGATCTGTCGGGTCAGATATCTGATGTAAAATTAATAGTAATGTTAAATATTAATATAATAATAACAATCATCATCATCATTTAAATGTATTTGTAATATTACTTTTATAAATGTATATATTTTATCATTGAAATCTGTCAGATATCTGGTATAAATTAATTATATATTAAGATAAATTATAATATTAAAAATAATAATATTAATAATGTAAATGTATATTCTTAATAATAATTAAATTATTTTTTGATGTGTTGGGTTGGATATCAGATGTAAAATTAATACTAATGTTACATTAGTAAATTATAATATATAGATAAATAATAAGATACATAATAATAATAATTGTAATATTAAAAATGAATAATAATTATGTTATGTATGAATATAAATTATAATATTAAAAATAATAATATGGATAAAAATTTTGATTTTCATTTAATTTAAGATATTTGATGTAAAATAATGACTTTGCAAGTGAAATGTTATGTTTCAGCCACAGATGGCGATAGAGAGGCCAGAGTTCCGTAGTGCAGCTTTAAAAGCTTGAACTAACTTCACACGTGTGTTTGGTCCCTGGTGTCTCAGTCCAGCCGGAGATCCTGCGTGTGGACGCCCACTACAGCGAGACCGCTGACCCCGGCCTCTCCCTCATCCTCTTCGCTTTGGTTCGGTCCAACCCCCCCGCCACCATCACCTGGGTGGATCGGTCCGGTCAGCTGCTGGCCAACAGCTCTGACTTCCTCATCCTGGACTCGCGGAGCTTCCCGTGGCTGGCCAATCACAGCCTACAGGTCACTCTGAGCAGCCTATCAGGAAACATCTCTGTGAACGCCAACAACAGCCTCGGCTCCGCCCACAGCAACCTCACACTCACAGGTGACATGAATCGACAGACATGAACTCTTTTACATTTACATTTACATTTACATTTAGTCATTTAGCAGACGCTTTTATCCAAAGCGACTTACAAGTGAGGAAAACAAACAAGCGATTCTTCATGAATTGGCAAAAAACACAGGAAGTGCTCACAATACAAGTTTCATACATTGCTCAGTACCATGAGCGAGAGTAGGAAGGGAAAAAGGGGGAAGGATAGGGTTTTTTTTTTTTTTATGAGGGGATCAAGTGTTCACGGAAGAGGTGAGTTTTCAGCTGTCTCTTGAATATTGCCAGGGATTCTGCGTTCCTGATGAAAGTAGGGAGATCATTCCACCAGCAGGGAGCAGTGAAGGAGAATGATCTGGAGAGTGATTTTGTGCCTCTCTGTGATGGTACCACAAGCCTTCGTTCCTTTAGCGATCGCAGGCTTCTGGTGGGGACGTAGCGTTGTAGCAGTGTGTGGAGGTAGATAGGAGCAGAGCCTGTGGTGGATCTGTAAGCAAGCATCAGCGCCTTGAACTTGATGCGGAGCTTTTATTCATCGACGACGCTTTTAATTGATCAGAAGTGAAGCAAAGTCATTTATCAAAGAATCCTGGGAAATAAAATGTATGACGGTTGCCATAGAAATATGAAGCAGCGCTATGGAAGAGAATTAGGGCCAAACAATAATAAAAAATAAAAGTATCTTGAGATGAAAGTCATTATAATGCCAGATTAAAAAAAGTCTAAATAAAATGTTGAGAATAAACTCATATTTTGAGAATAGAGTTTCGAGAGAAAACGCGCTAAATTTGAGAAAAAAACTCACTAAATTTAGTAGTCGTGGCCTAGTGGTGAGGGAGTCGGGCTTGTAATCTGATGGTTGCTGGTTCGATTCCCACGCCGGCAGGAATTGAAGGTGTGGATTGTGAATGAACAGCACTCTCTCCACCTTCAACACCATGACTAAAGTGCCCTTGAGACACTGAACCCCTGACTGATCCCCTTGTAAGTCACTTTGGATAAAAGCATCTGCTAAATGATTAAAAATGTAAATTTCTGGAAAAAATTTTAAATAAAATGTTGACAATAAACACTCAATTTTGAGGATAAAGTTCTTTCGAGAAAAAACTCGTTAAATTTCAAGAAAAAAAGCCGAAATAAAATGTTGAGAATAAACTCATATTTTGAGAATAAAGTCGTGTTTCGAGAAAAAACTCAAAATATGTCGACAATAAACTCACTAAATTTTGGGAACAAAGTTGTGTTTTGAGAGAAAACTCGTTAAATTTCAAGAAACTTTGAGATTTTGAGAAAGTTTATGACTGAAGACTGGAGTAATTCAGCTCTGATCACTGGAGTAATTCAGCTCTGATCACTGGAGTAAATCACTGTACTGTATATTCACACAGAAAACTGATGATTGTCACTGGAATAATATTTCACACATTTGAACTGTATTTTGATCAAATAAAAGCAGAAGAGACTCTTTCAGAAGCATTGAGATCTTTCTGACCCCTCACTTTTGAGTCTGGATGAGTTTGTGTCCCGTTCCTCCAGAGTTCCTGCAGTCGCGGGTGGAGGTGCCGATGTTTGGGATAGTGACGGGTGGCGTCGCCGGCTTCATCACCCTCCTCATCTTCACCCTGATGGTGTTCTTCCTCCTACAGAAGGACAAAAGCAAAGCCGTCGGTACAGTGACTGAACCCCAAAACACTGAAGCTTTCTGGAAATGTATGAGCGTGCAGTGAAATGAAATGCTTCTCTCTTGTTGTTTCTCAGAAGAGCCCGTCGCCGTTCATCTGTCCTCCAAACGGTGCGGCGCGTCACAGCATTCACTGCTCATAACAACACGACTGAACGACTGACTGTGTTCTGTGTGTGTTGGTTGCAGTCACGACATGGTGAAGGTTCAGGTGAACGGCGTGTATCTGCCCAGAGAGAACATGTCTCTACCGTCACACGTGCAGCTGAACGATGACCGGACGCTCTGCAAGGGTGAGTCTCGCTTCTGTCAAAACATGCCAATTTAACTCGGGAATATGGCATCAAACATTTGTGAATTACACCAGTCAGGCATAACATTATGACCACCTTCCTAATATTGTGTTGGTCTCCAAATCAGCCCTGACCCGTGGAGGAGTGGACTCCTCTAGATCAGTGTTTCTCAAACTTTTTCAGCCCAAGGATCACTTTATCTTCCTTTTTTTTTCTGAGGACCACCTAACAGAATCCCACTCCAACACACCCCCCAAAAACAACAAAATACGAAGGATAAACTAAATTTAAGTTTAATATGCAACTATTTCAAGTCAAAAACTAATTATTCAAACACAAATGCAATGATATGATCCATTTTTTCGTTATTAAAACACACTGATGTCAACCCCCCCCCCGCCCGCGATCCGGTGGGGTTAAGAGCTCGCCTAGTTTAGGTCATCTTTTCGCGGACCACTAGGGGGCGATGGACCACACTTTAAGAATTACTGCTCTAGACCCTGAAGGTGTGCAGTGGGATTTTCTCCAAGATGTTCGCAGCAGATCCTTTAAGTTCTGTAAGTTGTGAGGTGGATCCTCCATGGATCGGACTTGTTTGTTCAGCTCATCCCACAGATGCTTGATCGGATTGAGATCTGGGGAGTTTGGAGGTCGAGTCAACACCTCAAACTCATGTTGTGCTCCTCAAACCATTCCTGCTTTGTGTCAGGAGCATTATCCTCAGCAGGGAACACGTCTTCATGAAAGGATGTTCATGGTCTTCAACAGGGCTTGGGGAGGTGGTTCGTGTCACAGTAACGTCCACATGGATGAAGGACCCCAGCAGAACTTTGCCCACAGTGTCACACTGCCTCCACCGACACACACCCGACCATCCATACACGTGATGTAGAAGAACATGTGATTCAACTTCTTCCATTGCTCAATGGTCCAGTTCTGATGCTCACGTCCCACTGTCGGCTCTTTCGGCGGTGGGTCATCGTGGTCACCTGACTGCTCTCGTCTGCAGCTCCACACGCAACGAACTGATGCTCTGTGTGTTCCGACTCCTTTCTATCAGAACCAGTTTGAGCTCCAGGAGCTCGTCTGTTGGATCGGACCACACGGACCTTCACTGAGCCTCGGCGGTTCATCACTGTTCCTTCCTTGGACCACTTTTGATAGATCCTGACCACTGTAGACCAGGAACACCCACAAGAGCTGCAGTTCTGGAGGTGTTTACAGTTCTTGCTTCTAACATCAACTTTGAGGTCAAAATGTCCACTTGCTGCCAAACAGAGATGAAGAGATGATCAGTGTTCTTCACCTGTCACTGATTGGTGTAGCTTAACACGTTTAGTCTTATTGTTTAAATCTCGTTTTCTTGATTTACTATGAGCACCATGTTTTATCACGCCCAGCATCGATCTATCTCAGTGCGTCACAGCGGCCGAGTGAACAGAGTAGCATTATATCAACTTTCAGCACTGCGTTACTCCACGTACTCATGACCGGAAGAAGTCGAAGCGGCGACTGTGGCACAATAAAAGTTCCGCTGCTCTGGAGACGTGAGTCGCGCTCGTCTCTCATTAGCAGTCACTCCCGCGGCCTCGCTCCGTTCCAGCAGCTTTCAGCCTCACCCTGATCCAGACCACAGTACTGACAATAGATCTGATACATCAGTTCTGCCGGTCTCGTCAGATTCGGTTCCTCTGTTGTAATTGTGAAGACAACACTTGCCATGATTCCGCGAAATCCATGCGTCATCAAGCCACGCCTTTGTTGTGATTAAGCGACCTCTAGTGGTGAAAATTACATATTGTGCCTTTAAAACAGTCTACTGTAAGTCTCTAAGATCCAACACGACTAACCCAAGCTGACGTGTTTCAGGGCAGCAGATCTCCAGGCCGAACACACTGGAGAGGAGACGCGTGGACGAGGAAGAGGAGGACCTGTCTGCGGCCTACGCTGCTCGAGGTCAGAGGTCACGACCTGTGTGCGACACGCTTAAAGAGACAGTTCACCGAACAATGTAAATCCTGTCATTAATTACTTTCCCTCTCGTAAGACTTTCATTCATCTTCAGAACACCACTGAAGATATTTTAATGAAGTCTGAGAGATTTCTGTCCGTTCACCCAAATAAAATAAATGTTTAATCCCAGTTTTCTGAAGAGACACGATCGGACTTTTTTCACATATAAACATTGATCAGGAAAAGTAAATGAGTGAACTGTCCCTTTAAGAACGAAAGAGCCACTGGAGAAGCTTTCCAGGCTCCTCAAAAACATTTTACGCTTTAGTCAAATTCATGTTTACGTTTTATTTTTGGGTGAAATGTGCCTTTAAAGAACCCTGACATCAATAACCGACACAGAACTGTGTGTTTGAGTGTCGTAGATGTGAACGATTGTGTCTCGACAGGTTTCGCTCGCTATCCGATGGTGGGCTACATCTATAAAGTGAGCAGCACCAGCAGCGACGAGATCTGGCTCTGAACATCTGACCTCTGACCTCACGCCTGAACCACCTGACGCCTGTAAGGTGAAGATGACGAACGTGATTCGGTTTCAGCGTTCTAATAAACACATTTGCTGACTGCAGCTCAACAGTTCAGGGCATTAAACTGAGTTTGAGTGACAGACTGCTTTGTCCTGGTGAAGAACTACACTACCCATAATCCACTGTTCAGACAAGCCACTGTTACTATGGAAATGGAGACCCCCCCCCCCAGACTAGCTAGGGATCAGTAACTTAGTTGTAGTGCCGGTGATGATTCTCTCTAACAATTAGAGAAAGTACTTGAAAAATACCAAAACAGTGAGAGTGATTCATGGGATCAGTAGTTCATTCACTCCCTCAGAAGTACATCAATGAACTCCACACTGACTGTAAATATATGCTTTCATCAGTATTTACCCAGAGTTCTTTGCTGCTATACGGAATGCTAAATCATATTTGTGTAATATAAATGGATGTACACTAAATCTGCAGATATTGTGAGATACTTGTATTTAAATGAATTGAAGTATAGAGTATTCTTGCTAAGGCGTTGAAATAAATCATATATAAATATTTGATCAGATCCAGCAGGAGGCGCTGCTCGTTCATCTCCAGCTTCACCTGCGCTGCTTTATTATTGTTATTATTGTTATTATTGTTATTATGAAGTGTGATTTTCTCTCTCTTGCTTGTGAAAGTTGCTGTATCATTTATATGATGAAAATACCTCAATAAAGTCTCTGGAGAATCACGTGATCAGTGTGATAATGTGGAGGAATGAGAGTTTGTGTGTTGAAGATGTTCGCAGGTGTTTGTGGTCTTCAGTTTACTGCACCGGAAGTCAATGTGGATCGATCTTTCATCTGCAGTTTTTGCTCTTATTGATGTCAGACTGAATGTAACATCACAATAAAACACACACAGGCGCGCGCGATCCTTTGCGATTGAACGGCTGTGACGTGTTTCCCCCGACTTTAACTGAAAACTGTTATTTTATTATCTTGATTTTAATCTTGAGGTGTTGAGCTTTTGTTTCGGAGAGTTTGAGTTTCTTCGCTGTGTGTTTCAGATCGTCAGTGTTCTGACTTCCGGTTCAGTCAGAATCCCGCGCCCCGGAGACTCGAGGTACGACACTACATCTGACGGACGTTTATTTTGATTTATATGATATTTAAATACATATTTAATTTCTTTAATTCAATAATGTTGGGTTGTAACTGTAATGTGATATTATTATAATATATCTTGTTAGATATACACTTTTTTTGTCAACATTTTTGCTGTAACACTAAGATTTAATTGGTTAACATTATTTAACTGTATGAACTAGCAATGAAATCACTAATATAGCACTTATTAATCTGAGTAAATGTTAGAACATTTACTAATACATTATTATATATGAATGTAATTATTTAATGGACCTGAGGAAACATGAACTATTTATTTTATTAAATAACTTTAATAAAAGATGAATAAATACTGTAACAAACGTAATTCTTATTAGTTAATGTTAGTTAACGCATTACCCGTTATATAATGAGGTTCATTTCATTGTTAATTCATGGTCGTTCATTAAAACATTGATTTTACAACTGTGGCATATGTAGAAATTCATTTGAACCAAAATCAATAAAAGCTTTAGGAAACTTCCACTGCTTATTAACAAATATTAATAAACTGAAGCATAGTGTAAGTGTCATTAAATGTTTAAGAACATCCAGTGATTTTTAATGTTGTAGATTTTATTAATGAAATACTAAAGTATTTGTGATTTCAGCGAGTGAACAAAGCTTTAGTGATTTGAGTTTAGCTCTGATGAAGATGATTTCTGTAGTTGATTTGTGAGTTTAGCTCTGATGAAGATGATTTCTGTAGTTGATTTGTGAGTTTAGCTCTGATGAAGATGATTTCTGTAGTTGAGTTTAGCTCTGATGAAGATGATTTCTGTAGTTGATTTGTGAGTTTAGCTCTGATGAAGATGATTTCTGTAGTTGATTTTAGCTCTGATGAAGATGATTTCTGTAGTTGATTTGTGAGTTTAGCTCTGATGAAGATGATTTCTGTAGTTGATTTGTGAGTTTAGCTCTGATGAAGATGATTTCTGTAGTTGAGTTTAGCTCTGATGAAGATGATTTCTGTAGTTGATTTGTGAGTTTAGCTCTGATGAAGATGATTTCTGTAGTTGATTTGTGAGTTTAGCTCTGATGAAGATGATTTCTGTAGTTGATTTGTGAGTTTAGCTCTGATGAAGATGATTTAACCTGTGAAGCTCATCTCAGTGGAACGGCTGAGGAAAGATCAGATGTTGTAGTTGATGTTGGAGATCATGGCGGATCTCACTCTCACCACTACAAAATGGAGGACGGCGAGTCTGACACAACAACAACAGACTGAACTCTTTATTCACAGGGACGAGATCATCATCAGAACACATCACTGGAGGAGGAACAGACATGGACAGAAGCTTGTTCTGGTTCTTCTGCCTGCTGACAGCTCTGAGATCAGCAAAGCTGGGTGAGAACCAACATTACTCCACCATATTTGATATTTCACTGTCACTTTAGTATAGAAGCTTGTTTTTGCCCATGGAATAAAAATAAAAAGGTACTTTTTATGTCACATTTGTGACTTTATTACGTGCAATTGCCATTTTTTTATCTCACAGTATAGAGAAAAAAGTCAGTAATGCAAGAATTAAATTCAGAATTGTGAGATAAAAAATAGCAGATACCTTTTTATTTTTTATTCCCTGATGGGAACAAGCTTTCGTAGTATTTTGCTATCAGTGGAAATAATAATGTTCACTTTGCAGATCCTGTTGATCCAGAAATCACTATTAACGGTGAAAATCTTGAATGTAAAAATGGTGTATTTTATCCTGGTCCTGATCCTGTGCCACTGACGGAGGAGGCGTACGCGATCTACTCGTGTGTGTCCAACAGCTCTGACGGCTGTCCTGAGGATGACACCTGTCCCAGACAAAAAATCCTCGTCAAAGTCCTGAGTGAGTAAAACGCGTCTGTTTCGGAGTGTCATTCTGCTCTGCATTTTACTCTATATGAAATGTATAAAACATATAATTTGGACTGAACAGTGTGAGAAGGTCTTCATGGACTCACAGTTGATTTAAAGCAGAATCTGACCCATCTCATCTGTGTCGAACGGGTCGACGAAACACACGCGTTTCCACACTATTGCACTCATTACACATTTAAAGAACAATCTGCACATTGGGGCATTTAAAACTGTAATTTAAGAATTGACAGTAATTTCTGCTGAATGATAAAGGCTCGTTGCCGCTGACATAATTCTTTAACATTTACTGACACACACCATAATAACAGCGATCATCAATGATGAATCACCAGCTGCGGGAAACACTGATGAATAGACGAAACCATCACTAAATACTGCAATAAACGTTCACGAATCCACATCAAACCCTGAAGCTCATGACTGATTCACAAACGCAGAAGAATGAAAAACCTTCAAATCCGACTCTCACAGGGAATTCTGGGAATGTCAGTCTGATTTGTTATTTTTCACTTCCAAAAACTACATTTAACAGAATTTTCCTGTAAAATTACATGAAAGATTTGGTCTTTTACAGCTTTTCTCCATATATAGTTAGAGAACTTACTATAATACTGTTAATGATTAACACTGATTAATTGAGCAATTAACAGGCTTTTACTGCAGCGTTTTTCCTCTCTGACACTCCAAAAGGGTGCGATAGAAGAATCATTTCTGGTTCCTCAAAGAATCTTTCCGCGATTACTTCTTAAAAACAACTCATTTTCTTAGTGTGAAGAACATTTTAATCGTCTAAAGAACCTTTTCTGCAGTGGAAATACTGTGTGGATGTTAAAGTTCTTCATGGAACCGTCGACGCCAACAAAGAACTTTTATTTTTAAAGTGCAGTTAAAATTACAGTCATCTTTTACAGTTTATTTCGGCCCTCTTTAACCGTGTAGATATTGTGAATACAGATATTGTTAGGACAGGTTTGGGAAGGTTAAAGGTCAAAAGTGTAATTATAGATATAACTACATAAATAAATTACAGCTCTGATTACATGCAGGTATTTTTAACTGTACAGTAGTTAAAGACAGCGAATGTGAATGTGTCGCTGCAGGAAGTGAGAGTCTGATCCAGCTGGAGACGCCGGCGACGGCCGTGGTTCTGGTGAGCGATATCCTCGTCACGATTCTGATCGGATGGGCCGTTTACAGCGTCTGCTCTCAGCCCAGAACCAGGAGAAGCTACCAGGGCAACAAAGGCAACAAAAGTTCACTTCAGATCATGCAGATATCAGCGTCAGCCGATGGAGAAATCGCTCATCTGTCTCTGTTTTCTCTCCGCAGCTTCTGACCAGCGGAGTCTGATCACCAATAACTCAGCAGGAGAAACGTATCAGGTACGAGCCGCGGAAACATCTGGAGTCAGTGATCAAAACTACAGTTGCGTCTGATGTTATATAATTATATATATATATATATATTATATATTATTATTATATATTATATATATATATATTATACATATATTAATATGTCAGAGTATTTCGAAGCGTCTGGGGCCGCCGGGGAAAGAATTAGAGGAAAAATTGTGTAAAAAAAGGAATTAAAATAATATTAAACACATAAGATCAAATGTAATGGATTTTACATCACGACATTAGATGAATCAAGTTATTTTGGTAACATTTTACTATACGGTTCATTAATTATTTAAGTATTTTTACCAATGAAAAATACTAATACAGCATTTATTTATCCTAATATTAAACTCAACATTTACTAATACATTAATAACGGTTAATGAACTGCTGTATTTTATTAACTGAAATACTGTCACAAATGTTCTTATATTAACTAACATTAACTACTGAGACTTTCTATTAACCACCAAAATGTTGTTTTATATAAATCTAAAAATACTCTAATGATGGGTAGAATATTAATATTGGAAACTAAGAAAATCCAGATAATATTTTAGATAAATGTATCATTTTCACATCTTAAGTTCGGTCTGTGTACATGACGGTTTCCAGCTGGATTTTACATGTTGTGAAGCGGTTCCTCACTAGAGGATCGTCGTTAAATGCAGACGATTAATGTGAAGTTTTATTAATGTGTGCCTGAAATCAATGTAAGTTTCTAACGTGTGTTTTATGTTGTCCAGCCGCTGAACGCGCACACGAGCGAGTACAGCACTCTTCACGGCGGGCGCAGGCCGAAGAACTCCAAACAGCCCCTGTCACCCTGAGATTATCGGAGGAAATCTGTGTGTTTCATCTGTTTCTCTTTAAACCGCTTTCTTTCACGCTCTTTATTTAGAGTTCCTGTAAATGTAGACGCTTCAAATAAACGCTTTCATTCGAGTCAATAAAATGTGTCTTTACTGTCAGTTGTGCTGTCGATTCTTTCAACAAACATTCATCACAGAACAAAGTGATTTCATTTATTCCGTTTATTAACCCTCATGCGCTGCTGGATTTCTGTGTTCACTCGTTATGGAGCGGATCAAATTGACCCTAATTGGATTCAATACAATTCCTCAAAAATCACACTATGAAAAACAACAAAGATTCAGGGACAAACTGTAAACTTTTAATATCAACATTTGTCAAATATTCCAAAAAATATATATCTGAAGATATGATTTAATGAAAATGTTTTTTAACCATTTTTTAAAACTGATTTGTTTTGACAAAATTTGAAAATAAACAGTGCATTTTTAAATATAATAAATACTTTTTTTTTTTCTTAGAACATCATAACTGAACAATTAAATGCAGCTGTATAATGAAAATATGTACTTTTCCTAAGTCGGCTGTTTTGTAAACTCATTTCATAAAGTCAAGAAGTTTCTTCTGACATGATGATCAAGTGTGTGTTTTCTGGATCTTCACACACACACCGCTGGATACAACATGTTTCTGTATTGAAATAAGTGTGGAAAACCTCATTTTTTAGCTTCATAAGGTAGTAAAAAAATAAAATAACAAAATATAACCAAGAACTGTTGTTATTTTGGGTCAGTACAGTTGCTTTAGAGCGTTAAAATATGCGGGTCAAATTGACTCGGCGAATGTCACAAATGTAACCGTCATTTCGTTTGTATATGTCAAAAAACACCAGCATGTTGAACACCATAGTTGGGGAGGGAGGCAAATGGAATAGAGGGATGCAATGTGGTCTGCCCACCATAATTCCATCTAATGTACGTATTATCGACCGTAAGGGAGTATTTGTTTACTCTTTTTGAGTAACCTTAAGTTTTTAGGATGTGTCGTTTGCATGCGTGTTCATGATGATAACTGAGAAAAAGTCACAAAATATCAAGAAAAAAAACATAGATTAACCAGTATTTCCAACAACTTGAAAATCTAAACGGGTCAAATTGACGCGGAACACAACACGAGCGTTAAAGGGAATATGCAGGTTTCATAAACGCGCTGTCGATTACGGTGAAGATATGAATATAATGCAGGTAGAACCACAAATAAAATGATGTGAACGTTTAACTTTAAAAGGATCGTTCACACAGATATGATCATTCTGCCATCAGTTCTGTCGTTCAAACCCGTGTGACTTTCTTTCGTAAAACACAAAAGAAGATATTTTGAGAAATGATTTCCGATGTAATGCAGGTTTGAAACAACATTATGGGGAATAAATGATGAAAGAAATCCAATTCGGCTGTATGACGTCATCAGAACTCAGTTTTAATAAACCGTTCATGTCTTTGATCGGTTATTATTAGTCACTAGATAATTTCTGGTATGTCTCTTCTCTGTGGTTTCCGTTCAGAGACGAGAAAAGCAGCAAAACCGCCTGCAGCACAAGATCAACGTTAACATCAACCTCACAGACACAAGCGTTCATACACACACACGCAAACCCAGAAAACAAGAGTGTGTTCTCAGAAACGTCCCCATTAAGTTATGAAATGTTATTTCTGAATAGTCTCTGAAGGTTCCCTGAAACCTCCATCTTTTTCTTGATGTTGCAAACATTATAGAAACTTTACTTTTTAATGTTGTCTGAACGTTCTGAAACAAGTGGTAACATTTAAAATTGCTTGTTGAACCTCCAAGTAAATAATTTCAGAAACTGCTCCATAAACGATGTATAAAAAATAGTTTTTGTGCTAATGTTTTAAGAACATTATAAAAGACCAAACAACTCTGAATCAACGTTCTATTAACGTTACTGGAAGAAAGTTTATTCATAACTTTGAGAGAACCTTGCCAGAACGTTAGCTAAAGTTCTGAGAACATTCCCTGTTAGGGTTTATAGATTGACACAAATACACACATGCACGTCCTGTTTCTATCCTGCAGACGACCGTTTGTGAGAGTATCGTTTTTTACAATCACTAGGACACATTTCTCAACACCTATTGGTCACTTTTTCAAAACTCTTCCTCACACAGTTCATGGGATGCTTGCGTTCTGCCATTGACAACCAGACTTCATTATAATAGCATCCATCCAAAGGGGATGAAGGTCTTCTTCAAGCCCCAGCCATAGTTGGGGAGGGAGGCAAATGGAATAGAGGGACGCAATGTGGACTGCCCACCATAATTCCATCTAATGTACGTATTATCGACCGTAAGGGAGTATTTGTTTACTCTTTTTGAGTATTTGTTAAACTCGTAAACAAATTGTAGAGGGAGTAAAAGCAGAAGCATGGGATGTGTAGTGTACTCTTATTACCAAGCAGCCCTGACCCAAGGGGAGCACGCTTGCACCCGGTTTGGGGAAAGAGTTCAGTGCAAAAGAGGGATGTCTTCACAAAAAACAAATCCATTTACCTTACACCAACCCTCATGTATCTTCATCTGGAGGTTAGCTCTCTAGATTCACTTTAACTATCAATAAACTATTGGAGAGGTAAAGAGGAGCGTGGGATGCACACCATTCTACCCAACACAACTCCCTTTACTATAGCTTTACTACAGCTTTACTACAGCTTTACTACAGCTTTACTACAGCTTTACTACAGCTTTACTATAGCTTTACTACAGCTTTACTATAGCTTTACTACAGCTTTACTATAGCTTTACTACAGCTTTACTACAGCTTTACTATAGCTTTACTACAGCTTTACTATAGCTTTACTACAGCTTTACTA
>CM076076.1:35395471-35420471 GCA_038088235.1 Zacco platypus
CGGTGAGACGCGCGGGACCACATGAGCGTTCTGTTTCCTTCTGCTCTTCATTCTGACCGTGTCTCGCCCACAGGTGTTTTATTATCACGAGAAACCCTTTCCTCCTGTGGAGGGACGCTTCCGGAAGAAGGTGGAGTGGGCGGGAGACGTCAGCGGCCGCGACGGGTCCGTGGTTCTGCGGAAAGTGCCGTTTAGTTTCAACGGGACGTTCAGCTGTCAGGTGAAAAACCCTCCGGATGTCCACGGGAACGTCGGCGAGGTGCGTCTGCGAGTCGTCACGTCAGGTGAGCGTCGCTCTCGTTCTGTTCGGAGCTTCATCTGCTCACTGCTCAGCTCCACCTCTCTGGACGTCACGGGTGGAGCGCGATCTGATCCGGCTCAATCCCGTGGATCTCATGGAGTTATGGCTGAGGGAACTTCCAGCTCCACCTATTACAGAGAGAGGGAGCAGTGAGAGCCTCTCCATCCACACGCCCCAACAACAATATCTTCTAAACAGTTATGAAAGTTATGAAAGCGTTATTTCTGAATGTTTCTTGAATGTTCAAAATGTTTTAAAAACTGTTTTATCATTCTGCAAACATTATCGGTAAATGCTAAAATCCTATTATTGCGCACGAGACGACATCATAAAGTTCTTACGCTGTTCTTCAGGGACAATCATTTTATTCGCAAAATATCCCACTGTTTACTGGGGCTGGATTACGGTTCCCTGGTCACAATCGCAGCTGTCCTCGTGTTTTCTACAGCAATGTTCTGTAATATGAAAACAAATCGCAGGCTCGATAATGCCAGTATAACCTCAGATAAATATGAGACCTGGTCAATGCCAAAACAACACTTCAGATCTATCCTGTGTCAGTGTGAATGAAAAGATGTTTTCAGATGTTTTCAGATGTTTGTCTGCAGGCGCGAGTCCATCACGTGATCTCGTGTGTTTCAGCCTCGCTCTCTGAGATTGTGATTCTCTGTGTGGCCACTGGAGGCGCCATTCTGTTGATTCTCCTGGTGGTGATGATGGTCGTGTTCGTGCGTCGCAGTCACAGACGGAGGAATAATCCGGAACAAAACCACATGATCCTCCGACAAGAGCAGAAGGTCCTGACCGGCTGGTGAAGCAGTTCTGGAGGAGTTTGCTTCTGAAATCATCTCACATCAAACTCACGCGTGGTTTCTCTGCGGCTGTCGGGAGTTTTCAGGAGTTGGGCGATGTGCCTTCATCTGTAACTCTGTAGTCACTATAGCTCATGTTCTTCTCACACATCACGTGTTTAGAACAACTTCTGCACAGGAATCAGGAATATGTGCGGATCTTGTTCTTTTGTGTCTGTACTGGAGGAACAGGAGTGTTTTTCTCCGCTAACGGACAGATCCTGGTCACGATGGTTAACTCTCTTCACCTCATGAAGGTTTGCACTGCTACTGCACACACACTGATGATGAGGAGGAGGAGGAAGAGACTCATCCACACCGACTCCATGAATCACTGCAGGAACTCAAGCTCATCTGAAGAGAAATTCACGCGACGGCTCACACACCGATGCTTTTCAATCAGTGAATGTACATTAAAAGAGCACACATGCTTTTATTGTGTCATTTCATGTTATTTGTATTTCTGTTCTTGAGTTTTATCATAAAAAATAAACACTAAGAAATTGGTCATGCTCATAACATGCCATGTAACTAGCAGAGGGAAACTTTTTTTAAAAATAGCATTAATAACACAGTATTATATGGTTTGTTCAGGCCAGCGCATCAGCGCCCTCTGCTGTCCACACGCTGCTGTCACAGCACAGGCGCCTCTGTCACGTGTCACCGGTCACATGACCGACTTTCCTCAGTAAAAGTGATTTGTGATAGCTGCAATATTTGTAATAATTTTATAGATAATTGTTCTAGTTTCACTCTAAACTTCATCTCAGAAAAAAACTCTTACCAAAATCACAAGTTAACTTGATCACGTGATGCCTATTTTAGATCGGCGTCCTCTTACCTCAGATAACTGGCATTAAACTGATTTAATGAAAATTTAATTCATTGTTAATTAATCTGATTTAAAACCTTTACGCCACAGAGAGAGAGTTTATATCACACTCACATCATGATGTATATATTACACTAAATATTAAATATAATTAATCAAATGTAGCTAATTTTATTTTCTGTACTGGTTTTTAATAGAGCTTTGAGAGTTTGGTAAGAGGTTTTGAGACATTAATAGTGATGTTGGTGTGTTTTAGCGTGTATTTGAACTTCCGGTTTCACCTGTCCGGCAGGTATCTCTCAAACATGGCGGACAAATACAAACAGCGACAGAATCGCGACTAATATCTGCTGTAAAATCTGCTCATAATCACTCATTAGCGCTCGTATGTGATCATATATGTGCTGTTGTTTGTCATGGATGTAAACAGAAGCTCGTTTAAAGGAGTTTTGTCGTGTGTTTTCGTCGGTTTCGGTGAGTTCCGCTGTTTTATTCGCTCTCAGACTGAACAACTTTGAGAAAAGGCTTTCAGGGATTTGAGGAGGTTTTTGTTTCTGAAATACTGTAAATCTGTAACTTGGTGTCATTTGAGATTTATGGAGTTTGTTTTACTTTCTGTTTGGGTGAAATCGACACTTGAGAGAATCATCTTCCGCGTGTAAATATACATTAACACACATTTCACTGAATTCTCGCGAGAGAGTTAAACCTTTAACACTTTACAGCAAATCTAATGCATTAACTAACAATAAAGAGATTGATTACAGTGTTTGTTAATCTTTGTTCATGTCAACTCGGGTCCTTTATATAATATTAACAGGTGCATTTTTGATTTTAATAATGTTTTAGTAAATGTTGGAATTCACATGAACTAGGATTATTATATGCTTCAGAAGTATTTGTCATTGTTAGATCATGTTTACTAATGAATGTTTAATGGATCCTTATTGTAAAGTGTTGTTATATCTGTCATGTGTTCACATAAATGAAGTCAAAATGTTCAATGTCACAGATGTATATTTACTGTAATCCACTATGTTGTAGAGGAGGGTCAAAATGAGCATTTTCACCTGAGATTTGGAGTGTAAAAATGACTTTATAAAGATGGAGCGTCATTATTTTATGATTGAACCATCGAGGGCCTTTAAGATGAAGATACCGAGAGGAAAGTGTGTTAAGAAGCAGAATCTAAAAGGATATTGAGATATCTTTAACACTTCTTGAGTTACAGGAACGACAACTTGAGGAAGAAAACACAAGAAGTGCTTTTCCCCAGTTTTGAACGGAAACAAAGATTGATAAAGTCAACAGATTTGACTAACAGATCTGTGTGAAAATAAAATAATGACGCTCCATCTTTATAAAGTCATTTTTACACTCCAAATCTCAGGTGAAAATGCTCATTTTGACCGTCCTGCTGTGAATGGGCGGTCAGTGGACAGTGAGCTCTTAATTTAAACACTGAAGCTCATGTCCAGCACCGTCACACACTGATCCGATGATGTCATGGCGTGAGATCACAGGCTCGACCCAGAAGTGACATCATCACGTGCTTTCATTTACTGGATCTTCAGTCATTCAGTGTTTCTGGCTGAGTTGCATAAAAGTTAGTCATGGTTTTTCTTCAAGAACGGTCATTACTGTAAGTGAGGTGGATTGGTGTAATTTGAGTCTGATTACACCTGACGATCTGGACAGATCTCAGTCCTAACATCATGAACTGATCATGGTGATTGTGTTTGTGCGGCTGGATCTGGTTATATAACGCAGTCTGTAGTTTATAGTGTTTCTTAGATAAACTGTGTTTGATATGATATCAGAGGCAAGTTTGCAGTTTATGATTTTTATTATTCTGAGGAACTCGACATCAGATATGACAGATATCGTCTGATTCATTTACTGGACCGTTTACAGTCTTAATAATCTTCACTAATAAACTAAACTGAGTGAGTGATGCAACAAAACCCAGACGCGCGTCTGCTGATCATAATGTGATCTGGTTTTGATTCACTCTAAAGTCCAGTTCAAACTAAAGACGATATCTGAACCATAATGATAAAGATATTGTTTTAAAGTCAGCATAAAATGTTCCCTTCCTCTCACAGCGTCTCTTCTCTGATGACGAGGGCGGGGCCAACCTGTCACTCACATGAGATCCACCAATAGCAAACCAGCACCATCCAATCAACTCCCCACAGACACAATCAAGCCCCGCCCACATTTGTTCTAGTTTGAGAAGCGTTTCACTCTGATATACGACACGATAGAGAAGAAAACACTACATGAACGGAATCAGAATCCGTCCTTTTTAAAGGGACAGACGAGCAAACTGCAGCGCTGCTAATAAATGGTCCTTAACACTAATTGTGTGTGTGTGTGTGTGTGTGTGTGTGTGTGTCAGTGCTGCTGAGGAGTGTGTGTGGTATCTCAGTGACGGCTCCTGCAGAGGTCAGCGCCGTCCGAGGATCTGCCGTCACCCTCTCCTGCTCCTTCACCTCCTCCAGTCGGGTCACCAGCCAAATGTCGGTCGACTGGAGGTTCAAGCCCGAGTCCGGCGGTCCTGCCAGACTGGTGAGTTAGAGATCACGGGTCATTGGTCAGGAAGATGTGGAGCTGCTTTTGAACACGCTCTGTGTTTCTCTCTAGTTCTTCCACTTCTCGTCTCAAGCGTACCCGCCGCTGGACGATTATTTCAAGGACCGTGTGAAGTGGCTGGGCAGCCCGTCCCGCGCCGACGCGTCCATCCAGCTGCTGAACGCCTCGCTCACCGATAACGGCACGTACACCTGCGTCGTCCGCAACCCTCCCGATGTCCACGGAAGCCCGGCCCAGACCGTCCTCAGCGTCACGCCGCAGAGTGAGCGCACACGCGTGATCACGCCTCACACCTCCGCTTTCTTCAGAATTAAACACGTTTTCTGTTTGTCTTGGGGTGAAATATGACACGTTTGATATACATTGATTTCAAATTTTACATTTACATTTGATCTGTTCTTGTTTTCTCTGGGAATCGAACCCACAACCTGCCACTTGTGTTGCTCTCAGGGCTGTCGCTGGTCTTCACGGACGTGGGCGTGCTGCTGGTGTTTGTTCTGGTCCCGTCAGGAATCATCACTCTGCTGCTGCTGGGACGGATCCTGTGTCCGTGCGGCTCCGAGTCTCGCGGTCCCACCGCGGCCCAACACTCGCCCATCGAGGTGATCTCCGGGTAAGACTCGAGCGTTCGGGCGTTCAGAGGAGCGCAGCGCTGTGATGATGATGATGATGATGATGACTGTGTGTCTCTCGACAGAGAGGAGTATTTCTGCGGCGAGGCGGAGCAGAAGCGCTCGGTGTGCTGCTGTTACTTCAAGGTAAACCTCGTCCAGAGACTTTATTTATAACTGGAATTGGTTTCGTAATTGATGTGCTGTGTTTACATACACATACATTTTTTAATTTGAGTCTTTCTCATATCTGATGCATCAGTGATTCGGTTATTGTGCTGTTTTTGATCGAAGCGCTGTATAAATGAAGCTGATGGTGTTTGTTTCAGGAATACGAGGACGAAGACGACTACATTCACGAGAAATCACACGAACACACCTTCACCGAGTCACAGTGTTAGACCAACTCCTTCAGTGTGTGTGTGTGTGTGTGTGTGTGTGTGTGAGTGAGTGACTGAGTGAGAGTGAGAGTGTGTGTGTGTGTGTGTGAGTGACTGAGTGAGAGTGAGAGTGTGTGTGTGTCTGTGTGTGTGTCTGTGTGTGTGTCTGTGTGTGTGTCTGTGTGTGTGTGTGTGAGAGAGTGTGTGTGTGTGTGTGTGTGTGAGAGAGTCTGTGTGTGTGTGTGAGAGTGTGAGAGTGTGTGTGTGTGAGAGAGTGTGTGTGTGTGAGAGAGTGTGTGTGTGTGTGTGTGTGTGTGTGAGAGAGTCTGTGTGTGTGTGTGAGAGTGTGAGAGTGTGAGAGTGTGTGTGTGTAAGTGTGTGTGTGTGTGAGAGTGTGTGTGAGTGTGTGATTCTTGCATAGATAAAGTTTGATAAACCCAGACATCATTCTGCTGACGAGACTTCCTGTTTGAGTGGGTAATTTTGGTTATTTATGAGAGAAAACTATGGACTGTTACTGTAATCTATGAATTAAATGACGATAAAAGCTTGCAGAAGAATGCTGATCTGACATCAGTAGATCCACATTCAGCCTCTCCGTCGAGGGTCACATGACTGATCTGATTGGCTGATTCTGATCCCTGAGATCCAGCATGTCTTATCATTTACTTTCACTTTGATAAAGACGTTTGTACAAATCCTATTTTGTTTAGATAACTATGAAATATTACTTTAACATTATTAACTATTTTTTTATAAACTAATTGTTTTTGATTATCCACATCATAGAACAACTTCCGGTTTCAGTTTGATTAAAGAAAAGGTTTTCAGTTAAAGCTGCAGTCTGTAATTTTTGCCTCTTTGTCGCCATCTCTGTCTGAGACCTGCGATCGCAGTTTTCTGTGGCATCATCTTTATGTGGGTTGTGCATCGGCAGGATGTACGGTCAGTCACATCGGCGTGGATGATCACAGATTGTAGGCTTGAAAGTATGACCAAAATAAGAATTTTCACCAGAAAATGTCATCTGAACAAGTTCCATGTCTGCCACTTCTGTCCTGAACGACTAAGCATTACAGTAATTCACACTGCCAATGGTGGTTAAATTTAGCGATCTGCTAGCTCGGGTCACGCCGAACCGTGCAAGTTATCATTGTTGTCGTACCTTGTTCTCAAATTGTTAATGTTAATAACATCAGCACCTGCAGATTTCTGTAGCCTCTCCGCAGTCCGACGTCTTTTGCTTTTGACTCCGGCTGAATCTCCAGTCGTCACTGATGAATGTCATCAGGATGATGTTTAACTATTGCAGCTGATGTGAGAAAAGGCTATAAAGCTCGATCTCCTGCAGCGTCCTCCTCACGCGTGAAGCCCACCAGCGGCGGCTCCGTCTTCATGTAAACAGACGAGCGTAATGACGCTCAGACGAACGGCCGCGTGCTCGAATATCCCAGCGGAAACACACAAGAGCCACTCGAATTCTAAAACATTATTACAGGCTGACCGCTGTGAATGTGCCTGAGATGATGAGATCGTTTTGATCGCTGGCTGGTTATGTACTTGCTCAATTCATTACAGAGCATTTTTAACCCAACAAAAGTTTCAGACTGCAGCTTTAACACTGAAATGTTAATTAATTTCATGTTAGTAGCTGATGGCAGGTTCAATCTCACTGTCTAATATATCTGAATGCAGTTTTAACTCTCCAAACAGGGTTTAGTTGTTTTCAAAGTATTTGCTGAAGCTTAAGGTCAAATGTATTATAGCATTAAAAAAATATACAAAATACAAATAAATGACATTTAAATTAAACGCATCTGAGTCTGATCTCCTGAATCTGCAAATATATTCTCTTTTTTCTTCTTTTTTTCATACACCCTTCAAAATAAAGGTTCCACAAGGGGGTTTTCAGAACCATGGAACTGTTCGGTTCCCCAAAGAACCCTTCAGTGATCACTTCGACAAATGGAGACGCACTTGTGAGCTCCAGTCACCTCTGAATTTTAGGAAAACGGCCAATGGAATTGTCGAGTGGAAATTGCATATCCAAGCCACTCCGTACAAGAGGGTAGACAAGATGGCGCGCATCACTCTTTCAGAAGTTTGCTTCGGAGCTGAGTGGTTACAGCGGCGATCTCTCTCCAGATAAACAGCGGTGGTGTGCGGATCTCTCTGGACAGGTGTGTTCAGCGGTATTTCAACAGAACGTTGCGGCGCACGGATAAGTGCAGCGATTCCCCCGTGTGCTTCCGTCATTTTCCCTAAAAGAGCAAATCGGAGGCGCGTGTCCTTTCAAAGATGCCTTTCCACCCGCGTGTTTCTGGTTGCCATCGTCTTTATCTGACATGATCACTGTCGAGAGTGTTCGTGGACGGTTCGTGTCCTCATTGCGAGAATATGACCGTGTGGACACTGCGGTTGAGAGGAACGAGGCTCCTCTGCTGTTACCCAGTGCAGAGCCACGGGCCCGGTCAGTCCCCGCGGACCTCCCGCTCACCGCAGCGCTGTGTGCCTTTGAGCTGCTGGATGATGGCGTGGGTCCGTTTCATGCGGGACCGACCCAGCGTGTCATTCGGGGGTCCAGGTGAAGATCAGATGTCGATAGCAAGAATGGGATGTTGTCCTCTGCAGAGAAGATGATGCTGAGCTTCCTTCTTCCGGTGCAGTCGAGAAGCGGATGCAGAGTTGATTGCCGTACTTGTTCCGCACCAACGCCTTTCCTCCAGGAAGTCCACCTTTTACTGCCCACAACTTTAGGGCAGTTGTGGCCTAATGGTTATCAGACGTGTAACCCAAAGGTCTCTGTTTCGAGTCTCAGTACTGGTAGGAGATGTAGGAGATGTAGGTGGTGGAGAGTGAATGAACAGTGCTCTCTTCCACTCGCATTACCCTCAACTAACCCCCAATCTCTCCCCAGGTGCCGCAGCAAAAGACGCACTGCTCTGGGTGTGTGTTCAATGCAGAGCACGCATTTATGTCATACCTGTCACTTTCACAATGTTGTCAAGGGTTACGCAGAGGGTTGCTACGGGTTACTCCCCAGGTGGAGCATGCAGTTGCAGTGCACTTGTGCCCGCAAAGTGCCGCCACTTGAAGGAATTGTCCGTGCCTCCCGCTCATGGCTCGTAAGATGACGGCAACTCTGGCTGCTAAGGCTTGCAAAGCCGCTGGACAGTTGGCCTCCGCCCTGCATGCTATATGACCGTCCTGCGGGTCCATCAGCCTGGAGTTCTGAGCGGGATTGGAGTCCCCTCAGCCTGATATATTTTCAGAGGCTCCTGGAGGATATATGGCATCTGGAGCTGTGGTATCACCACACGGATATGAGACCGCTATAGCACTGGCTTCACAGCCGAGTCTGGAGATGGGCATGACGCCGTGGAACACTCCATATGACCATCTCACCGGTCTGTCACCGGTCTTTCAGCCCTTGCCTTTCTACAGGCCCGAGTGTCCTCAAGTGTTCAGGGTCACTGTTGATACAACGGATCCCTCCAGAACAGGCTGGAGCACTGGATGCAGTGGGCTGCTGGACGGGACGTGCTGCAGTGCTTTTCCCCTGCGATGGTAGAATATATCAATCGCGAAGGCGAATGTACGCTCACATCTCTGTTTAACAAAAAACATGAATCTGTGAAAACGGTTACGTCATGCTCATACGCGTGTCACGTGTCCAGTCTATAGTGTTTCTTACATTTAATCATTTAGCAGACGCTTTTATCCAAAGTGACTTATAAGTGAGGCAATCAGGGGTGAGGTGTCTCACTCAAGGGCACTTTAGTCATGGTATCGGAGGTGGAGAGAGTGTTGTTCATTCACAATCCCCACCTTCAATTCCTGCCGGCGTGGGAATCGAACCAACAACCTTCAGGTTACAAGCCCGACTCCCTCACCATTAGGCCACGACTACCCCATAAAGAGATCTTCATAAAGAGATGTCGCCAACTACTGGGCTGGCAGCAAAATACAGCCGTTTAGTGGTTTTCACAGATGTGTGTGAATGGGGAGCGTTTTGACAATCTTCATGCAAAAAACAAAGAAAAAAGGTCTCAGTTTTTAGTACATTGTTGTTGCGTAAACATACCTAAAAACAAACTTATTGGAAAAACGAACACTTCAACATACGTGTGCGTGATAAGAACTGCCTAAAATGACAGTAACCATTGTTTATCTACTATTTTAGTCCTATATTTTTTTGTTCAAAAGACTTAAGACAAAGATCAAATGAAAACTGCTTATGGTATTTTCATTGGCGGATCTGTGTTTCGATTGTGATAAGTTTGTTTTTGGTCATAATGCATCTCAAGCCATTTCCCTAAATTAAATCAATAATATGAAAGTGTGGATTTAAAAGCATTTTGCTGAGGTTTTTTGATGCTTTCCCTGATATCTTACAGCCCGGTGTGAGTCGCACCTCTAATGCATCCAGCACGAGTGTGTGTGAGTGCGAGTGTGTGTTAGTCATCCGCTCTGGATGTCGCTCTGGCCTGTTGCCATGGAGACGGCGCATCAGCGGAGATGCATGGGATTCAGCAGTGTCCGTGGGGTCTTGTGAACACACACACACACACACACACACACACATATTAGGAGGGAGAGATGGATGGAGTTTCACCATCAGCTTGAAGTCAGAGGATGCCGTTTCCGTGTGGTTGCCGTGGCAACAGTTGCCGTCCTGATCGGGGGTGGAGGTGCAGTCGGTTTAGGGCGTCTGATGCAGACTGAAGGTATACACACACACACACACACACACACACACACACACACACACACACACACACACACACACACACACACACACAAGATCCGAATCAGCAAAATGCAAATGCACTGAAGTCTCTGAGGAAGGACATCATGAGCCGCACAGAAACACTTTCACCTGTAGAACAAACACCTGAAACCACCGTCGAGTTTCTGTCTGTTCCACCTTCATCCATCAGCTTCTGCAGGCTTTATTATTGCTCTAATATAATATTCATGTGCATTATGACATAATACAATAGATACCTTGAGTTCATGGCTTGTCTTTCATTGATTTCTGGTGATACACCGCAGTGTTGAGTCCGTCAGGTTAACGCTTCAGAAGATTGTTGAGATCTGTCATCATTCACTGATCTCCTTCAAACATGAATGACTTTCTGTAAAGAGAAGAGATTCTGAAGAACTAACAAAACTGGACTCCATTGATATTTCTCAAAATGTCATCCTTTGTGTTTCACACTAGAAAGGTTTAGAAATGATTGTGACAAGAACAATCAGTCGTCAAGCTGACCTTTAGTTCAGGATGATGACCTCTGACCTCTGATGTCAAATCAAGCTCTTTAGATTCAGAAATACAGAATTACAGCAAATATCAGCGCTCCAGTTACACTGGAATCAAACGTCACAGTGAAGACGTCGTTCCGTGTCCATGTGAACGTTCCCCATTGATTTCTGGGATTGATATCTCTATAAACAGGGAAATAACAGAGCAAAACTCATCAATTATAGAAGGGAGGAAGTCTCATTGACAGTGTTTATCGCTGTGAAGCTGCTTTGAAACTGTGTGTATAGTATAAATCACTGTAGAAGTAAATGTTTGTTTATTAAATGATTGGAGTATGTTTGGCAAGATGATTTTGTTTAAAGTCGTCATGAAAGTGAAGTTGCTCTCGTCTTTTCTTCTCTATAGTGTCGTATATCCCAGTGAAAGAACAAATGTGGGCGGGGCTTGATTGTGTCTGTGGGGAGTTGATTGGATGGCTGTGGTTTATTGGTGGATCTCATGTGAGTGACAGGTGGCCCCGCCCTCGTCACCAGAGAAGAGATTCTGATTCAAGATGATGAATTTAACACAGTAATGATGTGCAGCGATGAATCATTTCAAATAAACACTGCAGACTTTCTGTCGTACATTTTTACCCCCTTTTTTCAAAGTGGAAAAATAATAAGTGTGGTGACGAGTGACTTGAGAGAGAACAACTTTTTAAAAATTCATGTTTAGTTCAGTGCGTTACAGTTTCTTTGTACGTATCTGTGTGATGATTCTAGCAGTTTCTGAGCGAAAGGTGTGTTTCAGAGAAGATGCTGTGCATGAATAAGTGTTGAAGATGTGGGTGGTTTGACCTTCACAGACACAGAAGAAGATGTTTTGTGAGATGTTGTGGGAGTCGTGCGGTGCTGATGGAGATGTCCGGCCGCTGTGCTAATGGGTCAGAAGGGGTCCCGGAGGAATCGGCCTCTGTGATCCTGCTCAAGATGGAGGGAAAGAGCCCAGATCCACACCCTGGGGCGAGATCACATGGGCATCGATTCACAGCCGTTACCATGTGAACAAGGCAGCCTTAATGTGTCTGTTCCTGCATCACAATGGCGCGCGCGCGGCTCTGTGGACACACAGGTGCTCATGTGAGCGCGGTCGTGTTCCCTGAGCGGAGCGCGGGAATCGGGGATCTCAGCGGACAGTTTGCTGCTATTCAATCATTCATATAGAGTGTGGTCAGGGCGGGGGTGCGCGCGCCGCGCGTCCGCGGGAGGGGTGGGCGCAACGGGTTCATCGGCGCGCGCGCGCGAGGGAGGGGGTTTATAGGGTGGGATTACTCTCATTGTTGGCAGTGGCAGCGCAGACAGACAGACAGTGTGACTGAGGCTCAACTGTGATGAGTTTAAGCATCAGAATCATCAGCTGTTGATACAGCCGGTGTGTGAGAACGAGAGAGAGAGAGTGAGAGAGAGAAAGAGAGAGGAGAAGAGAACAGGAAGAGTCAGAGCGAGACGCTGAAAGGATACAACTATGCTGTGCTGTATCAGAAGAACTAAGCCGGTAAATATCTGGATTATTCACTCCTTTGCTGCTGTAACCTGTGATGATGATGATGATGATGATGATGTGATTATGAGCTGTATTCCTGCACACACACACTGTAAAGCGCGTGAGATCAGTGTTTAATCAGGACTGCACCTGTAAGACAGGTGTATTTGATGCTCGTGCTGTATTATATGAGTGTAGGAGTGAAGCTGGAGTGAGTGTGTGTGAGAGTGTGTGTGTGTGTGTGTGTGAGAGATGAGTTTCAGGGTGTGGTGTGTGTGTGTGTGTGTGTCTCAGAGGAATTATAATGATTTCACTGGGGAGTAAAGTTGGATGTAATTAAGATTTGATTGCTCTCACGCGGGAGTAGAACCGCTTGATGAAGAGCGGAAGGTTTTGATCTTCTAAAGGCTTTAAAAGCAGTTCCGCGCGCGCGCTCGCGCGTCAGTGTGTGTGAGCCGCGCCTCGCGCCGCTTTTGAGGAATCCTGTCGCGTTCACGCGTCTGTCGAGCATCTTTACTCATCATTAGCGCAGGTGAATCCGCGCGCTTCGCGTCTCTTTTGTTCTTACACTCCACTGAACGCGACGCGAGTAGAACGCGAGCGATCAGCGGAGCGTCTGAAGCGAGACAGAGTTGTGTGAAAGAGAGAGAGAGAGAGAGAGAGAGAGAGATGCTGTAGACAGGAGGAAGATGAAGGGTGTGGTCTCGTCTCACTCCTGCAGAAACACGCGCGCGCACCCACGCATCCGCTCCATTCTTCATTTGAATATTGTGACAGTGAATCAGGTGCAGATCTGACGTAAGCGCGTTTTAATGGCGCGTGAATATTCATGAGTGTGCGTCAGTGCAGGTGAATTATAATCGCGACCTAAAGATTTTAAGGCGTGTCTCGTGTGTGTGTGTGTGTGTGTGTGTGTGTGTGTGTGTGTGTGCGCGCGCGCGCGCGCGTCGTGGGTTTTGTGTGTGTGTGTGTGTGTGTGTGTGTGTGTGTGTGTGTGTCGTGGGGGCGGGTGGATTTAAGGTGTGGCTCCTTCCACAAATACTGCAAGACTGTGCAGATGTGTCCTGCATAATTTCATTTTTTTATGATCATTTATTGAAAAAACGTTCCGTTCATTCTCACGCTTTATGAGTTTAACCTGCAGACATTTTCCCCATAATCAGATGAATTCAGTGAAATATCTCCTCTACAGGGTTTTATGACCATATGAGCAACCAGTTGATCTGAAAATGACTGATTTATGTCTGATTATTGATCTTGTTTTCACTACTGGTCATTCTATAGCCTTTTGTTTCAGCGTGACCTTTGAACCCAGCAACCATAACCCACTTACACTTCCAACCATCAAATGGAATGACCGGTGACGTGCTGCCGGACACGAGGTCGTATGCTTGAGGATGAGTTACGGTCGGGCCTCGTTCGGGTCATAACGCCAGTCCGGTCAATCTTCTCGACTGGACACGCCCTCATTTTCTTGTCAAAGAGATTGGTCTCTGCGTCCAGCGTTTACGTGAAAAACTTTAATTTATAACCTGTTAACTGTCTGTTATTGCCTTCTCCCCTATCACATAGTTTAGTGGTCATCATAAATTAAGCATAAAACACTCCGTTTTAAATTGGACATTGTGTTACCATGGAAACGGAGCTTTAAAACCCTTGACTGGGCCCCTCCCCCAAGTGGGCGGTGTCATGTTTAATGTTACACAGAAGCTTTCATGAAGTTTGGAAAGAGTATTTTCACGTCTGTGTTCTCAAACAGTTAACAGGTTCAAGTCTGTCATGCGTGTGAAGCGTGTGCGTCGATCGAAGGGTGATGTAGAGCAACATGATCAAACACTCCTGAGAATCCGCAGCCTATTGTTAGTTTCTGCCGCCGTTGACGAGCGTTTCTTCAGAGATCGGCTGATGATGTCATGATATGTGGTGTGAATGTGACTCATGAGAATGACTCACTCTGAGTGACATCACACACACACACACACACACACACACACACACACACACACACACACACACCTGAGCAACAGGTCCAGATCTGAGCGCCGTGTGTCAGAACACCTGTTGACTGCCGCAGTTGTTATTTTAGTATCTTTGAGATACTCACAGTTATTAGATCCATTTAGATTTTTATTATTAATATCACTGTGACTGACAGCCAGAGATGCTGATGGATATGACCTGCGGGACAGTCTGTATCTACAGGTGATGAGGTCTAAAGCCGGAGCAGATGCTGCATCAACGCCAAATCCACCAAGAGCAAAACAGCATTAGAATAAATCCTTCTACATATGCAGAAATGACATCACTTTCTGCAGTCCATTAGTGAGATTGCACATAGAAATGAAAGAGTGTGTGGGAATCAAACTGCCTTCATCGGACTGTCATTCATTTGGCATGCGTTCAGTTTGTGTTTATGATTTTCCACTATTTTCATCTGCTTTAAGCTACATATGAGTTTGTTCTATGAATGTTTTTGTCATGCATTATATATGTCACATTTTCTTTCATTTTATGCTTGCTTTTTTTCATTAGACACATTTGAATATTAAATTAAAAGGCCTTTGGTGGACAAATGCCCCCCTGGACCCTGATGGACAAGGTAAATATTGACCCTTAATATTCAGCTGTCTCGTCTTTCTCCCCAGAAACTCTTTCATATCTTCACAGTTGTTTTGCCTTTTGTTTTGCCGTGTTATGCTGATTTTGATTATTAATATGAACAAGTTAGTTATATGTGATATTGGTCAAAGTCTCCAGTTGCGAACAGAGACTGAACTCGGACTGAACTCCAGCTCTGATGGCGTTAATCACGTCTGGATGAATCCCAACAGGAAACGTGGACAATCCGGCGAGACACGGACTCAGATGTCCACAGTTCAGCTTGAGATCCGTCTGGATAATTATCATCACTCCAATGAAAATTCGCCTCCTAAGACTTTTTTTACAGGCTAATAAACGAAGCGACACAGTGAAGATGAGACTCACCGTCCTTCATGTCACCAATCTCAGGAAACTCGCTGGAAGAGATGCTGGAATTGTGCCGAACGTCCTTCTGAGTTCTAGTTAGAAATCAATGATCCATATCCTTCAGTTGAACATCCAATTAAAACACAATACTTCATACATATGGCAGATGGGAAGGTATTTTCCTTTGGCTGCTCGCTGTCAAGCTCCGTTCACACCAGCACCAACTATAACTATAACAATATAGTTTATAATCACTCTAAATGTAAAATAGAATAGTGAAGTCCACACCACGACTCTAATGATAATGACACAGAGGAGCGATATCACTGCAATCATGATCTGTTTTCTAGCTGATGGACAATAAAAACATTGACAGACAATCAGAATCCATCCTGCTTTAATGTGGCAGACGATAAAACTGCGGCGCTTATAATAAACACGACTATGTTGGTGTGGACGCTAATATAGTTACTATAGTTCTTGGTGTGAACGGGCCTTTAGGACTGATCCATGTCAGTCAGTCCATCGGTCAGTCAATCAGTCCGTCCGTCCATGTTGTTCGAAGCTTTACCAACTTGGCTTGAATGGTCAGTTCTCTTTTGTATTGAGAACTCCTCTCCACTACATATTCCACAGGTCTGGTGACGTGGACACTCTTTAGGACAGTCCGGCTGTGCTGGTCAAACCCTAATTAGTGCCCTATAAATCACCCATAGTGGTGTGAATTCATTGCTTCTTTGATGTCCAGTTTGGTGCAAGACGTGGAAGCTATATACTTTATTTTGCGCGTAATCCACTTACTTTAAGGTCGGGTGTGTTTCTGTGGGCAGCCTCCCAGGATTTCTGTGTGACGTTTTCTGTTTTGTTTTCAGTTGAACTGATAGAAGTTCTCTGTAAGGTGTTGTGCACACTGTGGCGTAAGCTAACGCGGCTAGGAGTAGCTTTGCGGTCTTACTGTTCGAAGTAAGATCCGAGATCCGAGCGAGGGTCGCAGCAAGAGAGCCTGAGGTCAAGGCCCTGGGTCCTTTCAACTTTGACTCAGGGGTATCGGTTGCAGTTTTCCCGGTATACTTTCTTGACAAGGGTTTCTTTATGACCCACAGTTGTAGACCCACAAAATAGAGAAGTATTGTGGGAAGAGATTAGGCTCCCCAAAAAAGGGAGGTGGAAAAAAGCAACTGACAAGCCATTTTTTTTAAAGGAGATGGAGTCCTATGCCAAATCTTGGACCCCAGGGGTCTAAACAAACATCTTCGGCCCCTATAATGCAAAATGCTGACAGTTCCAAGGGTCTGGGAATGTTATTGGCAGTTTCTGATGTTTCAGTTCGAAGACAGGACCTACAAATTCAGAGTCCTCCCCTTCGGCATTGCCTTGGCCCCTCGGATATTCACAAGGCGTATGGACGCAGACCTGGCACCCCTAGCTATCAAGGTCTTGAATTATCTAGACAACTTGTTGGTCTGTGCCCCAACAGATGCAGGCAAAACGGGTTTGTACTTGTGAACTATCTCCAAAGCTCCAAAGCTTATATTAATATGAAGAAGAGCAAGTTGGAGCCATCTGAAATCACTCAGTTTTTGGGTCTGATTTTAGACTCTAGAAAAGCAATTGTGACTTTAACTTAAGAGAGACTTAATAAAAGCTTGCCCCTCTCACTTTTGAGTAGGGGTGAATGTCAGCCGGGACTGTGTCTCCGGGTCCGATGGCAGCCACAGTGCAGGTGGTGCCATTTCTTATCTTACATATGTTACCTGTGCATCGATGCCTCGGTCAACAGGTACCTCCTCGCTGTTGGAGGTGTGGGATGAAGAGGCAGTATGCTGGGCCCAGTGGACCTTTGACAGGGATGCTGGAACAGTCACTGGGCAGGTCAGCACATCAATGTCTCAATCTCACACTTCAACACATCTGGCCATGGCTTTGGGGTATCATGTACCGGTCCAGACATACAGTCTAGGCAACAAGCAAGCAGTTTCCTCCCTTCACTCGGTGTCTCAAACTCTGGGCCTGGCCCCTGAAAGGCCTGGGTTAATTGCTATGCGACTACCAGACATAGTGGTCAAAACCCTTAGATTGAGTCTTGATGGCACTTCAGCAACCACCATTTCAGCCTCTTGAATCAGCAGAACTGAAATGGCCGTCTCTAAAGAGTCTTCCTCCTGGCAATAACCTCTGCCAAAAAGATGGGGAACTTTATGCTCTCTCAGTCCATAAAAGCTACTGTAGGTCTATGCCAGAGGGTTATACTGTGCCCAAACCCAGCTTTTCTGCAAAAAGTGCTGTCTGATCTACAGCTAAATCAATTAGTTGAACTTGAGGAGATGGAACACCGATCACCAATTTGCCTTGTAAGAACACCGTCAGTCTTTCTGTAGTGGACAAATCCATTCAGACAAATGGATCAGCTGTTTGAATGCTTTAAAACAGAGTTTCGGGCTAAGCCCCTGTCTAAAGCGAGACTTTCGCATTGAGTAGTAGAAACAATCCAGATGGCCTTCAAAGAAACGGATGGACCACCATTGCTTAGACTGAGGGCACTCTCGACTCAAGGGCTTTGAGCGGGGTGACTCTCTGAAGAAGATTTGTGATGCAGCTTCATGGTCATCTCCATCCACTGTCCATCTTACGGAGTGGAGAGAGAGTCTCGATATGATAATGTTCGGTATGAGTGGTTCTCTGAGTGAAGAGACTCTCTCTCCACCTTGAAGACGGATCGGGACACGTTCACACCACTGTGGGTGTTTTAAAGGGCACTGATTAGGGCATGACTGGCACAGCCAGACTAAACATTTTTTTTTTACATAATAAATATTTTACAAAATAATCTGAACTCTTTAACTGCTATAAAATCAAAACCATGTCTTTACCGAGTTATGTTCCAAATTTGAAGTTGATATCACAAAAATTGATGTTCCTGTGGGATTTTAAGCGCTTTACCAAAACGGCCACCGGGTGGCACACACTAATGAGTTCTCCTGTCGCTAATTAATATATTTCTGGCACAGAATCATTTCTGTCACAAAACGGCCGAATATGAAAGCTTCAGTCTCAGACCTTTCCAATAATGTGCATTTTATAAAGATCAGAAAAAGATTTGTTTATAAAATAGTGTAAAATATGAACATGACACTGCCCAGTAGGGGGAGCAACACTGTTAAACGCTGTTAAAGCACCGTTTCCATCGTAACGCAATGTTCAGTTTCAAAGCGGTATTCACAGGATGAATTCTGAAGGGTCAATGACAGTTCTTGAGTGTGTTGAGCGTTTCACCGATAAATGTGAGCGGCTCGATGAGTCTGTTTGAGTCACTGTTTGTGTTTCTGCTCTCAGGTTGAGAAGAACGACGATGCCGATCAGGAGATCAAGCAGGATGGAACCAAACCGGAGGAAAATGCCCACAAGGCCGCCACCAAGATCCAGGCCAGCTTCCGCGGACACATCACCCGGAAAAAAATGAAAGACGGAGAGAAAGAAGAGGACAACAACACCGCTCCGGACGAGTCCGCCGAGACCACCGAGGAGAAGGAGGAGCGAGTCTCTCCATCTGAGGAGAAACCGGTCGAAGTTTCCACGGAAACAGCAGAGGAGAGTAAAGCGACCGAGCAGCCCAACTCGCCTGCTGCAGCCGAAGCCCCGCCCACCGCCGCAGCTGACCCCGCCCCCTCAGACACGCCCACTAAAGAGGACGCGCAGGAGCAGCTGCAGGAAGCGGAGAAGCCTAAAGAGGCAGAGAGTACGGCGACTGCCGACGATGCAAACGCACAGAACGAGGACGAGAAGCAGGAGGAAGCCAAACAAGCCGATGTGCCTGACGCCGCTGCCGCCGAGAGCCAGGAAACAGACCAAATAGACAAAAAAGGTGCGTCAGAAACACAAACACAATACAACAACTCAAACCCTCAACCAGACACAGAAATCAGTGAGAACTAGAGGATATAATATAGATGTGTAGATAAAAACATTAGTTAACAAGAACTGACACTGAACAATTCTTCAGCTGTTGACAGAGATGAGTAAATACTGCTCGTTAATGCATTAACTAATGCGACCTTGTGGTAAACGTTCCCAAAGTTTGAGTGAATCCATTAATTCTGACATCATCTGAGCGCGCTCATGAATCCGGTTCTCTGCGGTTCTCTGAAAGCTTTTCACTGACCAGAGTTTCCGTTTCGTTGTTCCGGCCCGCAGCTGCAGTAATGGGCCGGACAGCAGTGTTAACTGGAGCGCGTGTTCATCAGTGGTTTGTAAGTGTTTGTTGTGGTCTTTGCAGAAGCCGTGGAAGACTCTAAACCAGCAGAGGAGGCCGTTTCAGACGCCGGCAAAGAGGAGAACGTTTAACGGACGACCAGTGAAATGTAAAATCATTAATGATTGACAGACTGCTCTTACCCTGATGATGAAGACAGTCTGCTTTTATGTTTGTCCTCTCTTTTCTGGTGTGGCAATGATTTTCTGACATTTGGAGGGAGTTTTCCGAAGCAGCCGCTGACGTCAGCGAAGGACACAAACCTCGAGCTCTTCTCCTCCAGCGGTCCAGCGCTGCTCTTCTGTCCATCCGTCTCATCGCATGAGAATCCTTCCTCCAGAGACCAGAACCTTCTCACACGCACCCACCTATACATGTGGCTTCTTTTAATGTCCGTGGTGTTGTTATGACAGTTTAATTGGAGATATTGCTGCACTGATGTTAAAAATTGAGAAAATCCAACAAAAAGCGCCAGCCTTTCTGTTCAAGTGAGTTTGAATCTAAGGAGTAAAATCGTGGAAAATGGTTTCATGTCTGTTTTCAAAATAAAGAAATGTGCCAATGATGCTGACGGCGTGCGTTGTTCTTTCAGCCTGAGTTTGTCTGCAGGTCACGTGATTATATGTACAGCAGATGATGTTCTGATGAGCTTTAACCAGGTTTGTATTTCAGATCAGATCTGCGATCGAATCATCGGTCAAGCTTTACCAGCAGGAGATGATTTAATGTTTGAATTCTGCAGGTCCACAAACACATCGTCTCGTACGGTCACACGCTCAGAAACGTTTCAGGTTTATTTCATTATTGCAGACATTGTTTGACATTAAAATGTTGCTGAAGTACATTCAGTGAATATGAAGACAGTTTAAAGCTGTGTGAAAGAAGACAGACCTCCATTACTTCATTAAACTCAGTGTGATAATCTCTGTACACACATTATATTATATACACTGTACAGAATTAATACTGCTATTAGAAATTGCCATTCATTTAATATATACATATATAAAATCAAGTCAAGTCAAATAGCGCTTTTTACAATGCAAATTGTGTCAAAGCTGCTTTACAGTAATATAGTGTGTGTGTAACTGTAGTGTGCACTGGATATAAGCGCGTGTGTAACTGTAGTGTGCACTGGATATAAGCGCGTGTGTAACTGTAGTGTGCACTGGTTATAAGCGTGTGTAACTGTAGTGTGCACTGGATATAAGCGTGTGTGTAACTGTAGTGTGCACTGGTTATAAGCGTGTGTAACTAGTGTGCACTGGTTATAAGCGTGTGTAACTGTAGTGTGCACTGGTTATAAGCGCGTGTAACTGTAGTGTGCACTGGATATAAGCGTGTGTGTAACTGTAGTGTGCACTGGTTATAAGCGCGTGTGTAACTGTAGTGTGCACTGGTTATAAGCGCGTGTGTAACTGTAGTGTGCACTGGTTATAAGCGCGTGTGTAACTGTAGTGTGCACTGGATATAAGCGTGTGTAACTGTAGTGTGCACTGGATATAAGCGCGTGTAACTGTAGTGTGCACTGGTTATAAGCGTGTGTAACTGTAGTGTGCACTGGTTATAAGCGTGTGTAACTGTAGTGTGCACTGGTTATAAGCGTGTGTAACTGTAGTGTGCACTGGTTATAAGCGTGTGTAACTGTAGTGTGCACTGGTTATAAGCGTGTGTAACTGTAGTGTGCACTGGTTATAAGCGTGTGTAACTGTAGTGTGCACTGGTTATAAGCGTGTGTAACTGTAGTGTGCACTGGTTATAAGCGCGTGTAACTGTAGTGTGCACTGGATATAAGCGTGTGTAACTGTAGTGTGCACTGGTTATAAGCGTGTGTATCTGTCCCCAGAGATCATGATTGTTGCTCAGTTCTCCTGGTCTTCATGAATCTCATCGTTTCAGTCTCTGCATTATTAATTGCAGGTCAAACGTCTGAATTCATCCGTTTCCCAGCAAGTGATCCTAAATCATTTACCTAAAAATTCAGATTTCACTTTTGTAAAAATTTTAACTACTTTTGAAAAGTGTACTTCATTTTTTTTGTATAAAAGCTTACTTAAATATTTATAAAGTGTATTTAAAGTGTAGTTACAAAATACTTGTGAAAGTGTGAAAATTGTGCTTCAAGTACACTTTTCATAAATATTTTTATAAAGAATTTTTAAGTAAGCTTTTATAAATATTTGTAAGTACAATTCATGTGTTTTTTAACATAATACTTTATATTAATAAAAAGTGTACTTCAAAATATGAATAAAAAGTGAAGAAAGTTATGAAAAATGTCCTCATAAAAAGTTTACAGAAAGGTTACTTAAATATTTATAAAAAAGTGTAGATATAAAAACTTTTTGTAAAGTTGTTGTAACTTTTTTCCATCATTTGTCGGATCAGCTCAGAGGATTTACTGACGTCTCACTGACGTTTAGATAAAAAACACAATAACAAGCATTTAAAGGGAGATCTAACAATCTTTATATTCCTTTATTTGCATGTTACATGATTAACAGAATTCATAATCCTCATTTTCTCACCAAAAATTACAATCTTTTTTAATTCATAAACCCACTTTCAAATACATCAAATTCAAAGACTTTATTTCCATTTTAAACATTTCATGAAGTACTTTACAGTGCAGAAGGGTTTAAAAAATGACTGCGGAAATTTTCGAGTAAATAAACACAGTTAGAAAATGTTCATTGCTTTTCATGAGGATGTCAGTCAAACTACAGGGAGATTCTTTCTAGGCCGCTGAGACTCAGAGGAAGGACAAAAACACACTGTCATGTTACAGAGCATCAGGATAAAACACACACACACACACACACACACTAAACATGATGAAATTAAAGTGTGTCTGTAGCGTGTGTGACTATCAAACACACTGTACAGAGGCATTCGTCAGATACAAAACGCACGAGTCCTGTTCTGGAGTTCAGGACGCTTGACTTTGGATCGGATTCAACCCAAATTTCCGTGTTCAGGGCACGAGCGCAGAGCTTCTGCGGACCACAGGAGACGCACGACTAGCCCTTTAAATCCCGCTCACACTGACACGAGCGCAACACGTGGGTTCATCCAATCAAGGCATCTGAGCTCACACACTGAAAGCTTATTGGCTGAGAGAGCTGTCAATCAACGGGCTGTGGGTTTCTTTTTTCTTTAACATGTGAATGTGTTCATACAACCTGCTTTATGCTCTTGAGAAATAAGATGCTTCACGAATTCGACGACAAAGAAAACGAACACGGCACGGATTTCAGTGCGGTTTGTAAATCATCTCTAAAATGGCTTTCGTTTCAATATATATAACGGGATCTATAATCGTTTGGCAGTCAGTGAATTCAGCTCATTTCTGTACAACTACTATCATAATGACTAATGAACAGAAATGATCCGTCTCTATAAATAATACGAATAGTAGTGCAGCCGCTTCAAAGGTAAATCTAGTTTTAGAATGAAATATTTAAATATTTGTATTAAAAAGTTTAGTATCTAATTTCAGTTTGTTACAGGAAGCATCAAAGCGCCACCGCAGATAATGAACTACATATGAACTGAAGATTCGTTTCATTTCCATGTGAGGACATTCGATTCAAAAGAATATTTACAGACACGTGGAGAAGATTCGGCGGGAATGAGCAGCGAATCAAAGGCGAGCATTCATCGGCGTCGTACATTTCAGTTCATACGGTGGAACGATGAACGTTTCAGACACACGAGGGACACTTTTACAGACTGCCCTCCCAAATTAAAACGGACCATCAAGCGAGACTTACGGTGAACACAGGAACCCTGAAGAAGCACCTGCAGATCCATCTGGGCCTGATGTGGGCGGGGCCGACGACGTGGAGGCGTCGAGTGGGTGGAGTTACAGCTATGGGCGGGGCTCGTCTCTGAGAGAAGATTCTACCATCGATCACGACAAACACTGACGTGACGGTGATCGTTCTGATCTCAGGGAATCTTCATGAGGGAGGAAGTGCAGTCCTTCTGTTATTAACCACATCTACATGATTCTTTCATTAGTTTACATTAGGCAGATTTCGCGACAGTATTATGGGAAAACACAATGGGATGAAGCGTTTTCAGCATGTCTAGATGATTGCGTGGTCGGAACTTCGCTCCGGTTTTCTGTGGGAATCACAAACATGCACTCGAACTGTCAGACAGACGGACGTCACTGGAAGTCAGTGAATGACAATATTCAGTTCTTAAAAAGAGCACCTTCTTTCTTTTCTCCGTGTCATATTTTTCTCCTGATAATAAGACGGTCGTCCTGCCGGGGCGTAATGGTGAGCGTGGATGACGGATGGAAACAGTCTGAGACGATCGACCGCTGAACATTAACACTTGAGAAGAGCCGAGAGAACGCACAGGAGGAGGAGCCAGAATGATTGACACATGCAGCCTGAGGCGTTGATGTCCCGCCCCATCCCGGGTTCTGAGAGAGAGAATCAGACAGACACGTGCTGGTGAATGGCGACATCTGCTGGTTGATGTGGTGAACTACATCAGTGTGTGTGTGTGTGTGTGAGACTCACTGTAGAGGAACACGCTGGCGTTGTGGATGCCCAGTCTGTTGGTCGCGACACACGTGTAGTTCCCATAATCGTCCTCCGTGACGTTTGCGACCACCAGCAGCGTCCGAGAGCCGCTGATCTGAATACTGACGCTCGGAGAGCTGGACAGCCTGACCAACACACACACACTGACATCATTACAGCGGCCGGTCAACTTTTACTGTCTGATTCATAGTCATTATTATATTTACTCTATTGTTTATTGATTAAGATATTGTTACTAGACTCTAAATTTAATAGATTTTGTTATTTTGTGTTCATTCATTAATATTGTTTTTTATCTTCTTTGTGGAAACAGACAGGATGAATCTCTTCTCTTATCGTTATTAAGAAAATATGAAAAGCTGAAACATAAATATAAATATTAGATGAAAAACTTTAACATATACGGAAATTTGAGCAACTAAATAAAATAAAGTTAAAGTACTAAATTACTCAAATAAAATAAAAAGTAAAAATGTAAATGAAAGTAAAATTAAAGTAACTTCAAGCTAAATAGAAACATTTAAAAAAGAAAAACTGACAAAAGCACAAAATTACTGAACAAACTAAACTTTAAGTAAAAGTAGAAAAAAAACTCATTCAAAATATTAGTAAACACTATTAAGGTATATAAATAATACTAAAATAAAAAATATTAGTTGAATGTTAATGGAACGTTAGGAGAATGTTACTTAAATGTTAGTGGAACGTTAGGAGAATGTTACTTAAATGTTAGTGGAACGTTAGGAGAATGTTACTTAAATGTTAGTGGAACGTTAGGAGAATGTTAGGGGAACGTTACATTAGTTGAATGTTAGGAGAATGTTAGTTGAATGTTAGTGGAACGTTAGGAGAATGTTAGTTG
>CM076076.1:35427971-35432971 GCA_038088235.1 Zacco platypus
GAACACACTGAACACACTGAACACACTGAACACACTGAACACTGAACACACTGAACACTGAACACACTGAACACTGAACACACTGAACACTGAACACACCGAACACTGAACACACACTGAACACTGAACACACTGAACACTGAACACACTGAACACTGAACACACACTGAACACTGAACACACCGAACACTGAACACACTGAACACTGAACACACTGAACACACTGAACACACTGAACACTGAACACACTGAACACTGAACACACTGAACACTGAACACTGAATACACTGAACACTGAACACACCGAACACACTGAACACACTGAACACTGAACACACTGAACACTGAACACACTGAACACACTGAACACACTGAACACTGAACACACTGAACACACTGAACACTGAACACACTGAACACACTGAACACTGAACACTGAATACACTGAACACACTGAACACTGAACACACTGAACACACTGAACACTGAACACACTGAACACACTGAACACACCGAACACACTGAACACACTGAACACTGAACACACTGAACACTGAACACACTGAACACACTGAACACACTGAACACTGAACACACTGAACACACTGAACACACTGAACACTGAACACTGAACACACTGAACACACTGAACACACTGAACACACTGAACACACTGAACACACTGAACACACCGAACACTGAACACACTGAACACACTGAACACACTGAACACACTGAACACTGAACACACCGA
Organism: Zacco platypus; assembly: GCA_038088235.1. Classification (NCBI taxonomy): domain Eukaryota; kingdom Metazoa; phylum Chordata; class Actinopteri; order Cypriniformes; family Xenocyprididae; genus Zacco; species Zacco platypus. The sequence continues at coordinate 35,428,726 of CM076076.1, forward strand.
ACACTGAACACACTGAACACTGAACACACACTGAACACTGAACACACTGAACACTGAACACACACTGAACACTGAACACACCGAACACTGAACACACCGAACACTGAAAACACACTGAACACTGAACACACTGAACACTGAACACACTGAACACTGAACACACACTGAACACTGAACACACCGAACACTGAACACACTGAACACACTGAACACTGAACACACACTGAACACACACTGAACACTGAACACACTGAACACTGAACACACTGAACACTGAACACACCGAACACTGAACACACCGAACACACTGAACACACTGAACACTGAACACACTGAACACACTGAACACACTGAACACTGAACACACTGAACACACTGAACACTGAACACACTGAACACTAAACACACTGAACACTGAACACACTGAACACACTGAACACACTGAACACTGAACACACTGAACACACTGAACACGCTGAACACACTGAACACACTGAACACACTGAACACACTGAACACTGAACACACTGAACACACTGAACACTGAACACACTGAACACACTGAACACACTGAACACACTGAACACATGAACACACTGAACACTGAACACACTGAACACACTGAACACACTGAACACAAACTGAACACTGAACACACTGAACACTGAACACACTGAACACACTGAACACTGAACACACTGAACACTGAACACACTGAACACTGAACACACTGAACACTGAACACACTGAACACTGAACACACTGAACACACTGAACACTGAACACACTGAACACTGAACACACTGAACACACTGAACACACTGAACACTGAACACACTGAACACACTGAACACATGAACACACTGAACACACTGAACACTGAACACACTGAACACACTGAACACTGAACACACTGAACACTGAACACACTGAACACACTGAACACACTGAACACACTGAACACACTGAACACTGAACACACTGAACACTGAACACTGAACACACTGAACACTGAACACACTGAACACACTGAACACACTGAACACTGAACACACTGAACACACTGAACACGCTGAACACACTGAACACACTGAACACACTGAACACACTGAACACTGAACACACTGAACACACTGAACACTGAACACACTGAACACACTGAACACACTGAACACACTGAACACATGAACACACTGAACACTGAACACACTGAACACACTGAACACACTGAACACAAACTGAACACTGAACACACTGAACACTGAACACACTGAACACACTGAACACTGAACACACTGAACACTGAACACACTGAACACTGAACACACTGAACACTGAACACACTGAACACTGAACACACTGAACACACTGAACACTGAACACACTGAACACTGAACACACTGAACACACTGAACACACTGAACACTGAACACACTGAACACTGAACACACTGAACACTGAACACTGAACACACTGAACACATGAACACACTGAACACTGAACACACTGAACACTGAACACTGAACACACTGAACACACTGAACACACTGAACACATGAACACACTGAACACTGAACACACTGAACACACTGAACACTGAACACACTGAACACATGAACACACTGAACACACTGAACACTGAACACACTGAACACACTGAACACACTGAACACACTGAACACACTGAACACTGAACACACTTCCTCCTGTAGAAATACATGTTTAGAGAGGACACGAAAAAGCTCCGCATTGTAGTCTTGAGTTTTCTTCACAATGTTCCTCATTTAAATAATTCATGCGCAGAATAAAGGGGCGGAGCCTGGTTCAGTTAGTTAGTGGTGTGTTGAAACTGGCGGTTATGATGAAAATGTCAGTTTCAGTGCAGCTTCAAAGGATCTACATGATCCAGACGAGGAATAAGAGCTGATCTAGAGAAACCATCACACATTTTATACAAAAAACACATTACACAATCACGTTGGACAGGTCAAACTCCATCTCATTTTCTCCTCCAACTTCAAAATCCCCCGACATCGTTGTTTTACCTTTTTTTTGTAAAGGCGTTTGACTCAGTCTTTGACGTTCTCTTTGTAAACACTGGATCGGTACTTCCTCCTGCGTCACGTGACCTTTCCATCGTGATGACGTGATGTGTGGAGCATCAGAGCAGTGCAAGACCAGCATTTGTGGTTAAAAACATATTTTTTTTATATATTTTTTTTTCTCTAGATCAGACTCTTATTCCTCGTCTGGATCATGTAGATCTTTGAAGCTGCACTGAAACTGACGTTTGGACCTTCAACCCGTTGAACCCCAGTGAAGTCCACTATATGGAGGAAAAACCCCGGAGTGAGTTCCTCAAAAACCTTCATTTCTTTTCCACTGAAGAAAGAAAGACACAAACATCTCGGATGACATTGAGGAGAGTGAATTAATATATAATCAGTCTTGTGAGAGAATTTCTGACTCTGAGACACTCTCGTCAGCAGAGGCAGAGTAACGAGAGTGAAATTAACGCTGGGTAATTAAAGAGAGCCAAATGGCCGACATGTTCACACGTCTACGGATTAAATAACTGCACACTTACAGATCGTTCCTCGCCGCGTCCGACAGTCCCGCAGTAATTAGTGGAGTGTGACGAGTGAAACAGATCACAGAGACACGACGAGTCTCAAACCACCAACACACACCTCACACGAACTCATCTGACCAGATCAGATCATTAACCAGTCAAACGCCTCTGCCATACTTCATATTGTTGATGTGAACTGAACTGAACTGATTGATTGGTCTTTTTAGAGTTTCAAATGAAGTTGTTTGATAACTAATTACCAAAAAAGAATTATGATGTATTTGTGCCATATCGCCCACACAAGCAGGCAGCGTCTGACAGGAGCGTGTGGGAGGGGGATTAACAGATGATGAGCTGTCATTGGTCTGACAGCCTGTCAATCATGCGGCGCTCACCTTGAACGATGAGATAGACCTGCGAGGTCTTGGGCTGCTGTTTGGTTTGGATGGAGCAGGTGTACGGGCCCTCGTCGAACACGTCCACCTTCTGGATCCTCAGACTGTACTCCAGCTGACCCTGCGTCACCAGCTCCACCCGCGGGTCCAGAGACCACTTGTCCTCGCCCGCGAAGATGATGTTCGAGCGGTTTAACCAGGCCACCTTAGACACCTTGTCGTCCACATAACACCTGACAGAGAGACAGACGGGGTCCGGTTATGACATTCACATTTTTTTCCACAGCAAAATAATAGAATCAATCATGCAAACCTCATCAGATATGAGACAAACTCTACAGAACAAACACTCTTTTCATTGGTGCTCATTTGTGGACGTGGATCTCCACGGATGAAGCGTTCACGAGCGCACATTCAAAGAGACACTGAGTTTCCTCCAATTAAACCGCTGAGAGACTCTGTTAACCAGCAGCTGTCAGACAACTGCACCGGTCTGTCTCTCTGAGTGTGTGTGTGTGTGTGTGTGTGTGTGTGTGAACCGGACACTCGCTGTGGGCTCGCCTGAGGGAGTCAGTGTGTCAGACACTAATGAGACAGACAGGAGATTTGCTGAGGCAGTGAGAGACAGACGGACGGACAGACAGAGCTGCAGTATCTGTGTGAGTTTAATCCGCTCAGTCTCAGTTTAAACAGAATCTGACTGCACACACACATTCACACACACACACTCACACACTCACACACACACACTCTCACACACAGACACACACACTCACATACACACTCACACACACACACACACACACTCACATACACACTCACACACACACAGATGAAGATGTTTTAAAGCAGACTCAAGTGAGTTCAGACCAGCTGCTCATGAGAGCTTCAGTTGTGATTCACACTGAACAAATACTTCATTAAGAGTGAAGGAACACTCACATCATCACACAGAAAACATCACTAGTTACTGATTGTTGAACAGGTTAAATGTCTGTGTGTTTACAGCAGGACAGTTTAAATCCACCCTGATTTTAAAACGGGCAATTCTTGTTTATGGAATATTGCAGTGTTTGTTCTAAACGCACATCATTATTGTGTTAAATTCATGTTCCTGGTAATCTTGAATCAGAATCTCTTCTCTGATGACGAGGGCGGGGCAACCTGTCACTCACATGAGATCCACCAATAAACCACAGCCATCCAATCAACTCCCCACAGACACAATCAAGCCCCGCCCACATTTGTTCTTGTTTGAGAAGCGTTTCACTCTGATATA
>CM076076.1:35442971-35462971 GCA_038088235.1 Zacco platypus
TTTAGATATTTTTTCACTCTGTACATGCTACCCTAGGGAGAAATCATTAGGAAGCATTGTGTTAGTTTTCACCGTTACGCTGACGATACTCTATATTCGTCACGCACCGACGAATCTTAAAATGAATGGAATGCAGAGCTGATATAAAAATAATTGCATGCTTAATAAACAAACTCCAGGAGGTTCCCTTAACATTCACATTACCATAAAACCTTTTTAAAACATTAAAAAAAACCCTGAACATATTCTGTTAGCTGGGTCCTCTTATCATGGATACACAATCTGGATTTGATTTATTATCCATTCTAGCTTTTATTGTTTTAAAGTCACACAATAAAACTCAAACTAATCATTTTAGGACTGTAGAAAGCACAGGTACCGCAGATCATCAGCGTCGTCGGACACAGTTAGTATGTTCTTGTTCAGCCGTAACCTCACACAAAAGATGAGTGTCATCACGTCTGTGATGTTAAACTAACCCTTACTGAGTGATGGCACACACTTCAGACTTCACACAGAGACGTGAAGGGCTGACACACACACACACACACACACACTCTCATACACAGGTCAGGTGGCGGCTCACTTCATACCTGTGATCTTGACAAATAGGATTACTTTGAGTTTTCCTCTACAGGCAGAAATGCCACACACACACACACTGACACACACACACACACACACTGACACACACACACACACACACACACACTGACACACACACACACACACACACAAATAAATCCTGCAGTGCTGCTGCTGGCGGTCGGCTATACAACCCTTTATTCTGTCCAGTTTAAGCCTCCCTTATCGAAATGAACAGTTACCACAGTTACACACAGCTGCACCGAAGCTCTCAGACACACACACACACACACACACACACACACACAGAAGCACACAGGTATGTGTGTGTGTGTGTGTGTAATTATTCTGAAGCGATTATTAATAGACATCAGGCTCTAGATAGACACAGCGATTCTCCCTCGGTGTGGGAAATTTCACACCGCAATAAAAGCTGACGTGAGTCTCATCAGCCCGGAGCGTCAGTCAGCAGAAGCAGGAGCTCGCGCCGCTGCCAGCAGAAGTGATGTGATGATGAGGCATTCATCGGCTGATGGTACGAGTTTCACAGGTTCGGGTGATCTGTGGCAGTGCTTTACAGATCTTCATTATGAGCTCATGAATGTACAAACACAAGCAGATCTTCACTGAAACTCACAGGGGAGAATAAAAACAATAAAAGACAAAGACTCGTGAAGAGAACAGAAGCGAAGATGACACAATCAAAGACGAGAAACCAGCAGACGTACAAACACAATTACTGTAAATGACATTTGACTGATTTCTGTTCCAGCACTGATGGTGATAATAAGACTGTAATCCGACGTCATTAAAGCCGTAACCATGTCTTGAACATCGAGGGACTGACTATTTTAAATAAAAAGACTCCAATGGTAATGCTCTTTTTATTCAGAGGGATTAAATAAATAGAGGATTTAAATGGATTTATGGAAACAAAGAAACAATAAATGGACCAGAATAAGAATGCACTGGTCAATTTGAACTGTTTGCTTAAAATATTTTTATTTTAAAATATGAACCCATTCAGACTTATTTGTATGACAAATAGGGGTGTAACGATATTCAAACTGAAGCGAACAACATGATACACCACCCACTGAACAAGCCCCGCCCCCTGATGCCCCGCCCCCTGCTGCCCCCCCTGCTGCCCCGCCCCTGCTGCCCCGCCCCCTGCTGCCCCGCCCCGGCCCATTGGATCTACACAACAAATACAACATTGTATAGCCTCACCACCATTAAACGCAATAAGCTACAAATTTTATTACTTTCAATAACAGTCATCTTTCAAATTCTGTCCATTTAATCACAAAATTCATGCCGTTTTGACGCTCTTTCAATGGTTAGTTCACCCATTCTGTCATTCCATATCCGGAAGACCTTCATTCATCTTCAGAACACAAATTAGGATATTTTTGATGAAATCAGAGAGGTTTTTTTTTTATCTCCCATAGAAAGCAATGTAATTACAGTCATTCAATGTCCAGAAAAGTAGTAAACGCAGATAAAACAGTCGACGTGACTGCAGTGCTTCAACCTGAGACCGGAATACTTTTGTGCACAAAAACAAAACAAAAATAACAACTTTATTCAATAATCTCTTCTCTCCCCTGTCAGTCTCCTACGCATCGAACGCAGTTAATGCTTCCGTGTTTACGTCCGATACTGAGCCGGTGTTCGGATGTAATTATGTCTAATTATTGTTCAGTGTCTGCGGCGGTTACGGCCCAGAATCACCTGACAGCGCAGGTGAAAGCACGTCGCTCTGAAAGAAACACAGGAGCAGAAGCAGGACCGTCCCCCGGATCCGGATCACGCTCCAGGCTCCGCTGACGGTAACTGTCGCTCCTGCACAAACCCCGAGCGCCTCCGAGTCTCCGGGTGAGGTCACGCTCTCACCGTCCACATCAGTCGTCCCGTGACGCTTCTCACGCAACAAACCCCTCGTGATCCGAACGAGCAGCAATCACAGATCACGGCACGAGTGTCTGTTTCTGCTCAAACACCTTCAAAGCGACCCGAGTGCGTTTCACACGCGAGGTCCGACGGCCTCCGGACGCGGCTAACGCACTCGCGGCGGATGAATGAGTGAAAAGGTCAAGCTTGGATCGAGCGAGGTTAATGAGTGGATGGCAGACGCCTCACCTGACATTTAATCAAACACGAGCCGCTCGCTGTTTGCAGAGCTGAGCTGCGAACGCAGCCGTGTTGACTCACGCGTGACGCCGCATGCAGAGACGGCAAACAGAGATTTGTCGATTCTCGCCGCCAATTACCAGGAAAGAAATTCACTCCTGCCTCTTGTTTTGGGTAACTTTTCTCCTCTTGGAGAGTAATAGCAGGTGAGCCTCACAGAGGCAGTTTTCAGGTTTACAGATGCAGTTCTGGGGCTAATAAAGGTCCGCCGGGGCGTCTGAAAGATGCTTAACACACCTGTAAAGAGACGCAGGAGCCGCTGCGGACTGGAAGGGTCTGGCACAGTAAATTGGTTCCAGAGGGAAAATTCTCCATTATAGAGATGACAAAGGCGTCTCTACTGGCACTGTTATGAACTCTTTCCTCTTCCACACCACAATCCTTGCTGAAACGTGCGCTTTTGCTCCGAGACGGACTAAAGGTAGATCGAGGAAGGTATGTAGCCGTGAGTTTCAGCCGGACGTGACATGAAACATGCTATCATGATTATACATGTCTTCATTTTGGATACATAGCAACTTAACGAGATCGTCACACAGCATTGATCATTTACTCGGCGTGACACGAAAGAAGATAATGTGAGAAAAGTGTCCTGAAAATCAATGGGCTCTAATGTTGTTTGGTTTCCAAAACTCTTCAAAATGTCATCAGAAGAAAGAAAGAGGGAGAGTAAATACTGTGTGAACTAACCCTTCGATGATGAAACCAGTGGTGAGCGGACAGAATTACAGCCGGAGTGAGAGAGTGATTATTAATTGATTCATCCTAGTGACTCCAGTCTTCTTCATCTGTTCATCAAAAAGGTCATTTGTTCATATTTAGATGATACATTTACACCAGTAGGTGGAAACAAATTGAACTGATTATTTTAAAAGCACTAAAGTTATTATGCTTAATTAAAATGTGTTTTCCTCACAAATAACAAAGCAGATTAATTCTTCTCATTGTGTGGATGGATGAGAACGACTGTACAAAAGAAGACAGTAACAGACTAAATATAATGGATTTCAGTAACATTCTTGTGTCACATTTACAGTTACAATTGATCCGTTCTGAACAAGAATGAGTCGAGCGTTCGTCCGGTCGTTCTGACTCAAATCAACCAAACGCTGGACTCATTCAGAGGGTCAAACCATAGAAGAGCGAACTTACGCTGGCGGTCTCCAGTGTGAACAAACAAATCTACGAACTGATTCCAGCGTCTGATGAAGGACATGTGACCAGTGAGGTCATGGTGACATCAGCGGTGCGCCGGCGGCTGGAGGATCGAATGCTTCAGTCTGATATTAATCTGGACGACACAAACAACTCTGAGAGAATCAGAGAAACAGCCTCTCCTCTCTGGAGGGATGAGAGATAAACAGCTAAACTAACCACTCGTCTGATATCAGATGCTGCGAGACAGATGATTAGAGCGGCCCAGAGAGAGAGACAGACAGAGATTAGAAGAGATGGATGATGGGATTCAAGAGAGAAATGAAAAAAAAACCCTTAGAAATAATAGAAAAGAGAAGGGTTAGTGAGAGGAGAGCAAATGCAGGCAGAAACAGGAGGAAGACTGAGTCAGTGAGGATGAAGAACAGACGAACATGAACACACACTCTCTTCAATAAAACATAAACCTCAGACAATCAATAGAGCCGCTGGCCGCCTCAGACGCTGCTGATACATAAAAGAGAACAGCACGACCTCTCCGACCTCACTGCGCTCGCTTCCTGCTGCACTTCCTGCTGTCTCTCTGAACACTGAACCTGTCTGTCTCTCTGAACACTGAACCTGTCTGTCTCTCTGAACACTGAACCTGAACACTGAACCTGTCTGTCTCTCTGAACACTGAACCTGTCTGTCTCTCTGAACACTGAACCTGTCTGTCTCTCTGAACACTGAATCTGTCTGTCTCTCTGAACACTGAATCTGTCTCTCTGAACACTGAACCTGTCTGTCTCTCTGAACACTGAACCTGAACACTGAACCTGTCTGTCTCTCTGAACACTGAATCTGTCTCTCTGAACACTGAACCTGTCTGTCTCTCTGAACACTGAACCTGAACACTGAACCTGTCTGTCTCTCTGAACACTGAATCTGTCTCTCTGAACACTGAACCTGAACACTGAACCTGTCTGTCTCTCTGAACACTGAATCTGTCTGTCTCTCTGAACACTGAACCTGAACACTGAACCTGTCTGTCTCTCTGAACACTGGACCTGTCTGTCTCTCTGAACACTGAACCTGAACACTGAACCTGTCTGTCTCTCTGAACACTGAACCTGAACACTGAACCTGTCTGTCTCTCTGAACACTGAACCTGTCTGTCTCTCTGAACACTGGACCTGTCTGTCTCTCTGAACACTGAACCTGAACACTGAACCTGTCTGTCTCTCTGAACACTGGACCTGAACACTGAACCTGTCTGTCTCTCTGAACACTGAACCTGTCTGTCTCTCTGAACACTGGACCTGTCTGTCTCTCTGAACACTGAACCTGAACACTGAACCTGTCTGTCTCTCTGAACACTGAACCTGAACACTGAACCTGTCTGTCTCTCTGAACACTGAACCTGTCTGTCTCTCTGAACACTGAACCTGTCTGTCTCTCTGAACACTGAACCTGTCTGTCTCTCTGAACACTGAATCTGTCTGTCTCTCTGAACACTGAACCTGAACACTGAACCTGTCTGTCTCTCTGAACACTGAATCTGTCTGTCTCTCTGAACACTGAACCTGAACACTGAACCTGTCTGTCTCTCTGAACACTGAACCTGAACACTGAACCTGTCTGTCTCTCTGAACACTGAACCTGAACACTGAACCTGTCTGTCTCTCTGAACACTGAACCTGTCTGTCTCTCTGAACACTGAACCTGAACACTGAACCTGTCTGTCTCTCTGAACACTGAATCTGTCTGTCTCTCTGAACACTGAACCTGAACACTGAACCTGTCTGTCTCTCTGAACACTGAACCTGTCTGTCTCTCTGAACACTGAACCTGAACACTGAACCTGTCTGTCTCTCTGAACACTGAACCTGAACACTGAACCTGTCTGTCTCTGTGAACACTGGACCTGAACACTGAACCTGTCTGTCTCTCTGAACACTGAACCTGTCTGTCTCTCTGAACACTGAACCTGAACACTGAACCTGTCTGTCTCTGTGAACACTGAACCTGAACACTGAACCTGTCTGTCTCTCTGAACACTGAATCTGTCTGTCTCTCTGAACACTGAACCTGAACACTGAACCTGTCTGTCTCTCTGAACACTGAACCTGTCTGTCTCTCTGAACACTGAACCTGAACACTGAACCTGTCTGTCTCTCTGAACACTGAACCTGAACACTGAACCTGTCTGTCTCTCTGAACACTGAACCTGAACACTGAACCTGTCTGTCTCTCTGAACACTGAACCTGTCTGTCTCTCTGAACACTGAACCTGAACACTGAACCTGTCTGTCTCTCTGAACACTGAACCTGTCTGTCTCTCTGAACACTGAACCTGTCTGTCTCTCTGAACACTGAACACCTGTCTGTCTCTCTGAACACTGAACCTGAACACTGAACCTGTCTGTCTCTCTGAACACTGAACCTGAACACTGAACCTGTCTGTCTCTCTGAACACTAAACCTGAACACTGAACCTGTCTGTCTCTCTGAACACTGAACCTTGCTAAGTGACCCAAACTTACAGGAAACAAATTTGTTGCTTGATGAGTTATAATTTTGAGATATACAGCATACATCACCTAGACGGAGCTTGTGTAGAGCTGTCGGATGAAATGCATAAATGAAATAACCACTATGTAGCCACTATGGTGTCCCATACTTGGAATTTGTGCTGTGCATTTCACCCATCCAAGTGCACACACACACACACACACACACACACAGCAGTGAACACACACCCAGAGCAGTGGGCAGCAGTCTTTGGGGGTTAGGTGCCTTGCTCAACCCATGACTCGAAGTCCTACTCTCTAACCATTAGGCCACAACTGCCCCAGTAATAATTTAGTAATTGTTTGCGGCAATTTCGTTATCGATCCAGTTGGATTAACAAGTTTCACATGAGTCCCAGGTTAAAAAGCACGGAAATCCATATAAATACAGAAAAATCACATATCTGACAGTTTTCATGTCTTATGAAGAATTTCATAATGATTTTTATACTGTATATTCACTGTGATGATCCAAACGCTAGTGATCCGTCACCCAAATGAACCTCAGAAAAGACTGACGTGACCCTCACATGTGACTGACTGACATCAGACTCAATGTCTCAATAATGACCTTTGGAATAATGAGCACTGCATTGTTTTTATAAAGCTTTCTGAAATCATGTCTTCTGTGTTCACAGTTTTACAGTATTTTTGACCAAATGAAAGTAGCCTTGGTGAGAAGAAGAGACTTCTTTCAAAAGCATACAAAAAACTTACCAACCCCAAACTTTTGAACACCAGCATATAATCACTATTTCTCTTTTTCTTGTATTTCTGTGCACTTGAAGCTTCTGTCACCAGTACAAATCCCTTTTGTGTGTGAACACATTTGGTAATAAAAGCTGATTCTGATTCTGACAAACACAATACACTCATCGACTCAAACAAACACAGTGAGACCTAAACAAACACTGACTATCTGAAATAAACAGAGTGTTCTGGTAATCAAACGCTGAGAGCTGTTCATCTTCACAAGAGATTCAAACCTGTGTAGTAAGTCAATTATCAGACAAGAGGAAACGAACACGATCACTGACACAGAGACGAGTGTGTGTGTGTGTGTTGTGCTGCAGCTCTCGGCGGTTTGACAGACAGACCTGCTGTTATTGATGGCACAGATAAGATCGTTGTCTCTAGGGAGCAATAAGCAATAAAGTTATTTCTAATTGAAATTTCACAGAAGAACACGACACTCCCCGCGGCTCCTTCAGCGCGTCACACACACACACACACAAGGAGATCCTCGGCCCGATCGATCAGCACATGAGATGCACAAACGCGCCTCTGTCTCTGTCATCCTGCGCATACTGAGTGCTTTGGCAGCGCTGACCAGGCTAAACTCTTCAATCGCGGCCATTAGCGAGTCCAGACACTCGTCGCTCCAACACACATCAACCAACAAACGCCAGGACTCTTTAGAGAGAAACGCTTACGACTGTTAACTAGATAAAATACTCCAGCATCACATACGCCGCCTCAAAACTACATGGATGATGCGGGGGCAGAGGTCACCGCGGAGAGGTCAGGAGGTCAGCTCATTATTCTGCTGTCTCGTTACAGGTTGCTTCCTTGACACTCTTTGGACATCGTGGGTCAATACAGACTGATCAATTCTGCCTGAGAATAATGTTTTACATCCACAAACCAAACTGAACTAATGAGGGTTGATTTCCCTGTAACGACTGTAACGATAACTGTAACATTTTAACAATCGCTCTAATTCAGATGAAAATAGTGAATTCCTGCTCCAACTATAACTATAATAAAGTAAATGAACATTTTCAGTGGAATCAAATCAGATACATTTTTTCCAGCTGATGGACAAGAAAAACTTTGACAGCCAATCAGAATCCATTCTGCTTTAAAGAGCATTTAAAGAGGCAGGTTCATTAACTGAAGGTCAGTGTGTGCGTTCAAAGAACGAAGAGAGAGGAAAAACACCTATTACTCAACACAAACTCTAATTATCACAATTTTAAACAACAACCTTCACAGGCGCAGATTAAACAGGCTAATGGCGGAGGGTGAGAGATGCTCTTCGTCCGTCTGTGGTCACTGATGAATAACGAGACGTTTAACTAACGATCATGATGTCGGACTGAGAGCCGGTTTGATTCCAGCCTGGGTCACAGTGAGGACTCCACATGAACATCAAACCCTCTGCCATCAACACTGAACAAGGTGCTCTTTATTAGTTTATATCAAGGGTTTTCAATCTCTTTCTTGTCACAGAACCCAAATATGATCATCCTTGTGTGGGGAGAAACGGCACTAAACAGTTCAGCCATGCAAAATAACATCTAGGTTTCTTAAGACTCCGTCTGTCAACGGTCAATCGCTGGTTTAGAGAATACAAACTCAAAAGCTCTGAAATAGCATGAACTATAGTGAACTTGCTGGGTCCGAACATGCCGGGCGTTCACAACTTCATCCGAGAGGAAAAGAAAGTCTAACGGTGTGACGTCACGGCAGGACACGACAGAAAAACTCCTTCGGTTCTGAGTCTTTCAGCAGATCAGATCAGAGACCGAAGCTCCTTTCATTGAGCTGCTCATGTATTTATAGTGTTTTCCATGGACTCTTTATAGCATCATCTTCATACTCGAGCTGCTTTAGTGATGTACATCTTTAATAAGAGAAGCTTGTGATTATAATGCAGATGCTGCAGTTCCTCATGTGTCATGTGACTTTGAATCCTTAAAACAGCATTAATTAAATGTGGCCTGATAGATTGTGGAGTCATGATGAATTTATTACCGCTGCGTATTCCCACAACTGCCTGAACAATCCTGACGGAGTAAAAATACGCTTATAAGCACATCAATCACAGCAGAGAATGAAAACACACACACACAGCTAAACAAGCGTCCTGCATGTATTTTAGGGGCCAACAGTCCAGAGAGAGACAGATACAGATAAACGGACGGACAGCCGAAGCACTAGATGGATGGATGGATAGATAGATAGATAGATAGATAGATAGATAGATAGAACGATAGATAGATAGATAGATAGATAGATTGATAGATAGATAGAACGATAGATAGATAGATAGATAGATAGAACGATAGATAGATAGAACGATAGATAGATAGATAGATAGATAGATAGATAGATAGATAGAACGATAGATAGATAGATAGATAGATAGATAGATAGATAGATAGATAGAACGATAGATAGATAGAACGATAGATAGATAGATAGATAGATAGATAGATAGATAGATAGATAGATAGATAGATAGATATAGATAGAACGATAGATAGATAGATAGATAGATAGATAGATAGATAGATAGATAGATAGATAGAACGATAGATAGATAGATAGATAGATAGATAGATAGATAGATAGATAGATAGATAGATAGATAGATAGATTCAGTCTGAATACATTAATGTTTTTCTATTAATTTCATCAACGCTCCCATCTGCCGTCTGCGGCCCGTTTGAACACGCTGCTGGTAAAGATCTGTTTTCTCATCTCATTTGTCTTATTAGGTTTATGAAGCTCATGATCAAAAGATGATGGTGAACATCCTCTCTGAGTGTGACATCAGCACAGGCCTCTCTCTCGGACACGATCCGGCTCCGGTGAATCTGCAGCTTTTCTAAGGGTGAATTCAGATGTCTGGGACTCATAAAGCGTTGACAGAAGTTCTGAGATTCCCTCAAGGGTCTTTTTTCCGTACAGGATGAACAAAGAGGTTGAATCTTTTGTTCATTTCCACATTGAATAGATAATGTGGAGCGGCTCTCTTCTCATGCTGCAGGAACTGAATTTTGTCTTGTAGTTTTGTAATTAGATTCAGCATCTGAACTCCAGAGAGAAGGTGGGTGTGAAGCCAGAGCCTGAGGAACCACAGAGCTGTGCAAAATCAAATCAAATCAAAGAGGAGGAATAACTTTCATGTGATCAGAACTGAAAACGTGGACATTATTTTCAGAGATGAGTTACTTTAAAAATCTATTCTAGCACAAATTATTCATTATGTCCAAAAACACACGAAAGCTGCATTCAGAAGAATCCAGTGAGAATCAGAAGCTGCAGGAAACTCCATGAGCACATCATTTTCCTCCACGTGTCTTATTATTTGCAGAAAGATGAAATCACACACACACTAAACAGCATTTCAAACACAAACACAATCAAAAACACTGTTTATAAACCCAAATGTGGTCAGAGAAGCGAAGCCTCATCATCTGAAGGAATCGCACACACCTGTGCTGCAGGAAATGAGAGTCTCGATTGTAAACGCTGTTCTTTAGTTCTCACATCTCGCCGGCCGATTCACATATTGATTTTGCCCGGCTCTCTGGATTCCTGCTTTTCTGAGTTCCCGAGAAACCGGCCAATTTGAGAGCATGTGACAAAAGCAAGCATCCAATTTCTGAGTCACAGCCAGCATCTGAACAAAAAGCATCTTGTGTTTGATTGAAGCAATTCTGATGTACAACACACAGTTCAGGAGATGTTACGAGCGACCCCTCCGACGTGTTCTGCTCTCCACGAAATGGAAAGAGTTTGCAGAAGCAGTTTTGTGAGTGACCTTTAACCTCCAGAGCCTGCTGGACCGTAGGCAACAAAAACCCGGCTCTCCACTGGGTCCCCGAGGGCCCAAACTCAACTCACAGCCCGCTGAATGTGCTAGCGGTGGTTAAAGCTCGGGAAAGAGAGCCAAAGGTTCAGGGTTCAACGATAAGGATCTATTTTAATAGATATAGTACAAACTCACATGTAGAATATCAATTCATTTTTCATTATTTGCAGAATAAACAGACAGCACACCGCATGAAGCGCTCCGTTACGGATCTTTCCACGTCCCTACTGTCGAGGCTCTGGTGCGCTGAAAAATGAATAAAGATTTATCGGAATGGATTAATCTAAAGGTGAATCAGCACATTGGGAAACTCTCGGTGGTCATAAATCTTCAACGTGAGACAAAAGAAGCTAAAATCTCTTCCCGCACACCGAGCGCCACTTTCAAATGGCCCCTCATTAATAAAACGCTACATTTCTTTGTCCTGACATGGAGTTTAATGAGTCAGTTCAGGGGCCGTGGGACAGACACCGAGGCTCCACTCGCTCCAGCTGTAAACGGACATAAACGCGTCATTTCTTTGGCCTGTCATCAGAGCCGCTCTCGCTCATCGCTCACGGCTGTCGGCGGCGGCGGGAACACGTGCTCGGGTCTGATCCGATGTCACAGGTCCCTCAACGAGAGGCTCTTCTGTTAAAACAACACAATCATGATGAGGTGCTGTTTTCGCAGGCGTTATGTAAATCGGAGCAGCGGCGAGGCTCATAATGGCTGCTGAACTCTGGATGTGTCAGCTGTTTGGTTTGTCCTTGTGAAGTCTTTGAGAATAGATGGCTGATTTGCTAAAAGCTTTCTAAATGGACTCTGTTTTATTGAAAGAGGATTAACCAGTCAAAGACTGATGTTCATTTTCCATTTCAAAGGAAAAAGGCGGATCACGGACACAATTGCTCACTCCTACTGACTTACTCCCATGATTCCCAATTCATAATCACGCAGGCGTTTGAGATACGGCCACTTAAAGTGGGAGAGATTAAAGTTCACAGAGAAAAGAATGAAGTCAGCAGGAGGAGACGGGAAAACTTTCACAGGAATCATCGTGTGCTCCGGAATTTCAATTACCTTTCCAGCATCATATCTGACCTTTAAAGCAACATTCGATACAAACAATGAACACACCCTCAACCGAACCCATGAACACCAGACGGCCTTTAAAACAGAACAGCCACAAATAAACATCTTCAGTCTTTTATTTTGTTCCCTTCAACCAGTCGAGGGATAGTTCAGGAATCATGAAGCGTTTCATGAGCTGAAGATGACCGACACTGATCATTGTGTGGAGGAACACACATGAGATAAACCCTGCTAACGGGGAATGTTCTCAGAACAGAATGTAATGAACAAATGCTCTTCCAGTAACATTCGTTCAGAGTATCTGGTCTTTTAAAGGGCAGCTATAACGAGCCTTTCACGAGAAAATATCAGTCTCTGGTGTCTCCAGTGAAGTTTCAGCTCAAAATCCCCCACAGATCATTTATTATCGCTTGTCAAATTTGCCTTGTTTTTGTGTGCGTCCCTTTAAATGCAAATGAGCTGCTGCTCCAAAAGAGGGCGGAGCTTTAACAGCTCAACAACAACAAAGCTGGAGAATCTCACGCAGACAAAATGAGGAAAGTGTTCAAACTGATGGAGAGACTCAGGAAGAAGTTTCTGAACGGTTAGTGGATAAATTGATGTAGTTGCTGTGGAGTTGATCAACTCATCACTAGCATGTGTCGTCACGTTCTAAACCCGTATGGACGCCCACTATACATAGCATACTTGTTTGCCAAACCAGGCTAATGTTTATGACTGCTATCAAATGCTTTGAATGGTTTAATATTTTTTCCAAAATATCACTCAGACAGAAAAACGCTCCTTTTTAGCAACGAGTTAGCCGTGGTCAGGTTATGCAAGCTATCGAAACTCTAAAGAGTGTTAAGCGCTCGTCGTTGCTCGAACTTTTGCCATGGCGTTAGAACTGCTGCACCGGTTCCGCCTGCGAAAACAAAATGGCGTGGGGTGGTAATTTTGTACAAAGATCCCCTTCCTACGTCACAAGAGGAGGGAAATCTGAGCGGCTCGTTTTTTCACATGCACAAAGTTACTGGGTTGTACTTTTTCATGTTTTCTGGGTTGGTAGATGCACCCGATTACAGTCCTTAAACACAGAAAAAGACAGAATTTCCATGTTTCAGTGCTATATCCTTAAAAACATTAGCACAAAAATTATTTATATATCGTTCACGGATCATTTTTTTATTAAATGTTTTAGTTGGACGTCCATCTAACGCTTTTTTAAATGTTTCTACTACATTCAGAGAACATTCAAAAGAAACGTTCCCATAATGTTTGAAGAATGATTCAATGGAATGTTCCCTTAACGTTCACATAACCAAGAAAAAACATTTTAAAACTGGACTTTTGAACATTCAAGAAACATTCAGAAATAACATTTCTAACATTAGCAAAACGTTCTTAGAACCTTAGATTAACATTTAAAATGTGATGCTGTTATTTTTAAGGCAGCATCAAACATGGATGTGTGCGGCGGTTCCTGTGAAACTAATCACTAATGAACAACGTACAGAATGAGAAGAAATCACGTTCAGACTGAATCTGAAGCAGATCTAATGTGTTTCCAGGCTCCTTCAGCTTCTACTGCATTTCACAACCCTGATGACCAGCCAATCACAACACACACATGATCTTCTCAAACAATCTCCTCACGCTTAACAAACACCAAAGATGTTCTCTAAAACAAAGAACTTCATCACATGGCATTTTCAGCAGGGAAATCTGATGAGATCTGGAATTATGAAAGTCAATTTTATGAGTCGTTCAGGAAGAGACGTTTCCTTCCCGAGTGAATTTCACATAATTTCATTAGCATTTGCTCACTGACTCACGGGCAGAGCTGAGCTGGAGATATTCACACACACACACACACACACACACACACACACACACACACTGCCTGAGGTTTCTGCTTGTGTTCACGTCTGATCATTGGACTCATTAATATCCACTCGCACACATGCGGATGTTACGGCGGTTTGGCAGCGCCTTCATTAACTGCGCCTGAGGTCTGAGGCCTCGGCCAATCAGAGTGTGTTAACAGCATAATGATCCAACACAGCTCAGCGTGTGATTGGCTGGAGCAGCGGAGCAGGACGACTCACTGACCGTGTTTAATCAAACAGGAAGGGTTGAATCGATTAGCACGAAAGCTGCAGCCTCACCGCGACACCGAGAGAGAGAGTGTGTGTGTGTGTGTGTGTGTTCAGTGCACTGTAATGTTCTCCTGATGAGATGGGCTGTGGAAACCTTCTCATGCATCAGACATGAACGCAGCTGCTGCATCACCATTCTTCTTTTATTCTCATTCATTTATTCAGTTTCTCAGCGTGTTCAAGTATAATTTTTCAAACAGACAGAAAGTCATTACAGCTGCAGCGGTTTCATGTTTGAACACTGAGGAGGTGAAAGTGCACCAGTGTTCATGTGTGACGTGATCCGTACTCTCCAATAACACCGTCGACATTACAGCAGGCTTTTCTCTTCCTGTACTTTACATCTGTGTTTTTACTGAAGGTCTGTGAGAGCATTAAAGAGGTTAAAGTGATATGACTGGTGCTGGAATTCCATCGTTCTCCAGAACGGGTGAGAACCTTCTTTTGTGTCACAAAGAAGAAAGAAAGTCAAATGAGTTTGAACGACATGAGAAAATGATGATAGAAGGATCATTTTTAAGTTTTTGCTGGCATTCATTCATTGTCATCACTTGCGCTATCAAGAGAGAAACTCATAATCTAGAGTGCAAATGGAACGAACTAATTCAGACGTCTGTAGAATGGAGAGGAAAGACAGCTCAAAGAGGTTTGAGAAGATAACCCAAACAATCCAAAGTTCTTGTTTAGTACAGCGGCTAGATTAACAAATAAACACATGTCACCAGAACTAAATATTTCATCACAGTTTAGCACTTTATGAATTTATTCACTGAGAAAATCAAAAGCATCAGAAATACAATCGTAAATGTACAACTTCTGACAGCGTTTTATGATTCAGCCCCTCAAGAACAGCTGCAGCGCTTCACAGCACAGGAAGAGCTAAATAAACAACCAACAACATGTTTATTAGACCCAATACCCACTAAACTACTGACAGAGCTGTTACCTGTTACAGAAGAGCCTCTTCTCAATATTATTAACTCTTTATCTCCAGGTCATGTCCCTCGACCGCTCAAGCTGGCAGTGGTTAAGCCTCTCATTAAGAAACCACAATTAGATCCAAATGTATTAGCAAATTACAGACCCATTTCAAATCTATGAAAAATTTCAGTCAGGATTCGGGCCTCATCATAGCACAGAAACTGCGTGACTTACTTCTGTCTTCTGTCTCAATACTAGTGCTACTTGATCTCAGCGCTGCGTTCGACACTATAGATCATAAGATCATTTGATCGACTACAATATTACGCTGTATTCAGGGACAGGCATTATAAAGTGGTTTAGATTGTACTTATCAGACCATTCTGTCTATTTAAACAGGGGAAAAACTAAGATAACGTCAGTATATTATGGAGTGCCACAAGGCTCTGTGTTAGGCCCTCTGCTATTTTCAATATACATGCTGCCACTTGATAATATTATAAGAAAACATGGAATTAGTTTCCACTGTAATGCCGATGATACAACCAGATGAAATCTCTAAATTATCCTAATTGGTGTGTTAAAGATATAAAACACTGGATGACCAGTAATTTTCTTCTGTTAAATTCAGATCACACTGAGGTATTACTTACTGGACCAAAAACCCGTGCACAGAATCTCTTAGACTAAAATTTGCATTTAGAATGATGTTCTGTTACTTCATCCTCTACAGTTAAAGACCAGGCGGGGCAACCTGTCACTCACATGAGCTCCACCAATAAACCACAACCATCCAATCAATTCCCCACAGACACAATCAAGCCCCGCCTACATTTGTTCTTGTTTGAGAAGCGTTTCACTGGGATATACGACACTATAGAGAAGAAAAGATGAGAGCAACTAATGTTTCATGCTGACTTTATATCCTCTGACACACACACACACACACACACACACACACACACACCCGTGTGTGTTCATTAGTTGTAATGTTGGACAACCTGGGTTTAATCTCCTGATGGGAATCTGCTCAACTGGAAAAACGATCATTAAGTAAATAAATGGTTTAAGAGTTTATGGTCAATATCATTTATACAAAACATCTTTAAAAGTAAAACAGTAAAAAAACTACACATCAAACAGCTTACTAATAGAACTATAACTGTATAAAATAACTACAGCTACAAAAAACAGTTAGAAAATATATATAAAATAAAATAAAAAATTGAATAAATAATAAATAAACTAATTAAATAACTTTAAAATAGAAATAAAAAAAAACATTTTTAAAAAATACAACAAAAAATAAAATAATAATAATTAAAAATATAGGTATAAAATCAAATTTAAACTATGAAATAGTATAAAAATAAAGTATAAAATATAAATGAATATAAATTTTAAGATAAAAGTATAAAAAAAGCATGACTTTTGAAAAAGCAGCGTTAGTGTGTGTGTGAGTGTGTGTGTGTGTGTGTGTGTGAGTGTGTGTGTGTGTGTGAGTGTGTGTGTGAGTGTGTGTGTGTGTGTGTGAGTGTGTGTGTGAGTGTGTGTGTGAACAGCAGTGCGTCTCTTCTGTCTGTAATCTGTGACTCGGATCATGTTAAATGTCGTTTGTGTTCATGGAAGCGTTTGAGGTCAGAGAACACTGAGTCCTCCGTGATTTCCCATGATTCCCTCTCTAAACAATAAAGAGCTTTAAATAACCAGCCGCTCAAGCACAGATATTACAGAACGAGAGCGGGGATGCGCTTACTGACCCGATTATTGATTACTACCGATTTATCTGACACA
Organism: Zacco platypus; assembly: GCA_038088235.1. NCBI lineage: Eukaryota > Metazoa > Chordata > Actinopteri > Cypriniformes > Xenocyprididae > Zacco > Zacco platypus. The sequence continues at coordinate 35,459,986 of CM076076.1, forward strand.
CAGTCATTTCACAGGAGAAAACGAGCCTGTCGCCATAGAGACAACTCTGCTGAACGAGTCTGTGTTCACACTCGTTTATCTAGAGACATTTATCGCTCAGAAGAGCCGCAGATCTGATGCATTATTCCCCATTTATCTGACGCTGCGCTGCTCTGTGCTGCGGCCGCCGCGGGCGGAGGATTATAGGTGTGTGTGTGTGTGTGTGAATCTAGGCCAACAGTAATGAGTTTTCCAGCCTGTGTGTCCACATGGCCACTGGTGTCATTCTGGTCAAAGTTTGATCTTTGTGACCAGAGACAAATATTAACACACACACACACACAGCTTTAGGGCGTCTGGTTGTACCGTTCAATATCATTCACATGTAGGTGAATATTATCTACAGTGGGATGTCAAAGAGGACACACACACACACACACCCTCTCACACACACACACACACACACACCCTCTCACACACCCGCACTCTCACACACACACACACACACACACACCCTCTCACACACCCGCACTCACACACACACACACACCCGCACTCACACACACACACACACACCCTCTCACACACCCGCACTCACACACACACACACACACACACCCTCTCACACACCCGCACTCACACTCACACACACACACACACACACACACACCCTCTCACACACCCGCACTCACACACACACACACACACTCTCTTTCTCTCACACACACACACACACACACACACACTCTCTTTCTCTCTCACACACATACACACAAACACACACACACACACACACACAAACACAAACTCACACACACACACACACACACACACAGTCGCAAAGTCTTGAAATTTCCTTGTGTTTTCAGTTCTGAGCGATTATTCCTGTCTTGTTTTTCCTGGTTCTTACTCTGTTTGTTTACCATTCGTGATTGTTTCTCTGCCAGTCTTTTGGATTATGGCCTGTTATACTGGACTGTGATACTCGCTGCCTACCTTCACATCTTTGCCTGTTTACCGACCACGATTCTGCCATTTCCTCTGACACACCTGTTTGCTGTTCTGTGTCCACTGCCTGTTTGATATTAAAGCCTGCCACTGGATCTCATCCGCTGACCCGCCCTTCATTACACATACAGTGCTTAATTTCTTAGACTTCCAGTCACAGAAAATAGAGCACAAATATTTGAGGGATCTGTAAAAAACTGTCATTATTCACACATAATGTCCAAAAAACGTATTTTCTATGGCCTCCTTTGGCTTTGAGAACAGCTTGTATTCTTGCTGGCATTGTTTTTATGTATTTTTCCACAGTCTCTGTTATTATTGACTGTAATTGGGCATCTGAAGAAAAAAAACTATAAAGTGCTTTACTATTTTTTCTGTCTTTCTTGTAAAACAGTAAATTTGGAAATTCAAGACAACAATGATTATGTTTTAGCATTAGAAATACTACTGTGACTAAAGAGCTTTCTGGTGGATGAACCATTACAGAAACATGAAAATGACTTTAGTGATGATCAGTGTTAGTTCAGGGCAGCTGTGGCACTAACCTTACACTGGGTGGCGCTCTGATACATTTAAGCACTGTATATAGTCAATATAGTTTACATCTCCTCTGTAGCGCGTTCCGTCTGTCTGACGTGGATACGCGTCGCCGCTCATTCAGTAATGTAAAGTTTGAAGTTCAACATGGACTGTCAGCACAAACCTTTATGCAAAATGGAAATACTCGCATGAATTTGAAACATTTACAGATAAGGATATAGCCGTAGAATGAACGTCTTGCGCTGAGGACGCGCGCATCTGTCAAGCGCCTGACAGGGCAAGACATTACGCTAATGAATTAGCTTGAAGCTTCAAATAAAGAGTTCTCATGTTTTGGTTCTGTGTGTGTGTGTGAGTGTGTGTGTGTGTGTGTGAGTGTGTGTGTGTGTGTGAGTGTGTGTGTGTGAGTGTGTGTGTGTGTGTGAGTGTGTGTGTGTGAGTGTGTGTGTGTGTGTGAGTGTGTGTGTGTGAGTGTGTGTGTGTGTGTGTGTGAGTGTGTGTGTGTGTGTGAGTGTGTGTGTGTGTGTGTGTGAGTGTGTGTGTGTGTGAGTGTGAGTGTGTGTGTGTTTGAGTGTGTGTGAGTGGTGTGAGTGTGTGAGTGTGTGTGAGTGTGTGTGAGTGAGTGTGTGTTTGAGTGTGTGTGAGTGGTGTGAGTGTGTGTGTGTGTTTGAGTGTGTGTGAGTGGTGTGTGTGTGTGTGTGTGTGTGTGTGTGAGTGTGTGTATGTGTGAGAGAGTGTGTGTATGTGTGAGAGAGTGTGTGTGTGTGTGTGTCATTGAGCTCTATAATAACAGCAGACGGTGTGATGGAGCCGTTTCCTCTCTGTCGGAGCGTCTGTTCAGTTTTAGATCATGAAGATCAGCAGTTCTCCTGAAATGCGACTCACTGCAAAACCAGTGAAAAATGAGGCGTAAGGAAGAAGTGAACAGAGCTGACGTGAGCAGCTGGGAAACACCTACCGGTTAAAGGCCACACACACATTTATTCACCCGTAGTCGAGCCGATCAGAACATGAACTAAAGGCCCGAGGATCAACAACATCAGAAGAGGAAACTCTCGTGTCAGTGAACAGATGAACATCATCTAACAGAGTTTATTCTGGTCCAGGTGTTGATTTATCCTCAGAACAGCAGCTGCGTCTCGGCAGACGTCAGAGAAAGGATGTAACTTACTTCTCGCAGTCCATGTCCTGATTCATTCAGAAATACACGGTTATGTAAGAGAAACTGCAGCACACAGAGTTTGATGTCGGCTGACAGATGCGACGGCCGTCAGAGCGAACACACGGAAAACCCTCCGAAACACCAGCCTCTGAATCACATCTGTGCGACACACTCGAGCCTCTCGGTCAGTTTAATTAAAATGAGCTAAAGTTTTCTTCACAATATTCTCCATTTAAATAATTCATGCGCAAAATAAAGGGGCGGAGCCTGGTTGAGTTAGTAGTGTGTTGAAACTGG
>CM076076.1:35472971-35475471 GCA_038088235.1 Zacco platypus
CAGAGCCGCACACACCACAGACGCCGTGTCACATTTAATTAGCACATGTGACGCTCACGTGCTTCTCCTCTGTTATTACTGTCCGTCTGATGTTTGTACTGCAGAATTTAATGAGTCTTTATACTGTCACCATCTCTCATGGGATTCAATCAGAGCAAGTCTGAGAACTGACACACACACGTTTGTTTGACTGTATCAGTGAGCTCATCTCATAGAAGTCCTTCAGGTTAATGATGCTTTCTCGACGAACCCTCACAGAAACCCTGTGCAAAACACTAGACTGAAGTATAAACACCAATTTATGAGCACTTCTATATTGTAAGGACAAATAAAATGTCCTCCCTAGACAGATGTTTCACTGTATTAGTGAGGACATTTGGCCCTAACAAGTATGGTCCCTTGACAAATATCGATTTTCTATACCACAGGAAAAACGACCTGCCATACAGATCATTATACAAATTATACCGCCATACAGATCATTTGTTATTATGTCATTATTTTTTGACTTTAACTTTAACTTGACTAATTAACTTTATTTGAATCGTTGAACTATGTTTACAAAAAAAGACAAGTAAACAGTCACTGATAAAAATACAGATTAATAAAAGTTACAAAAGTGATTGAGTGGAGCAGTGAGTGATTTTCTCAGATGAACACGACAGACAGCAGCAGGTTTATTAGGCTGCTGTCACTTTAAGAGTTTGTGCACGGATCAATATACTGTTACTCAAAAAGCTTTTTCTCTCAACTATTTATGTTCCAAAACTGACTGTAATTACCTGAATACTCTGCAGGATGGGTATTTTGACACAATTTTGTATGTAAGTGGCAATTTAATGCAATAAGCCACAAAAAGAGCTCAATTTTGTTCTCACGAGCTGTTTGAGAGCCGGCTTTATGAGCGTGACACTTATACAGATCAGTGGTGCTCATGCTTTTGGTGTGAGCGCAAAATGAGTAAAATTATGCACAATTCAAGCATTATTCTACGAGTGAGTGAGAGGAGGTGGGTGTGTGTCAATTCACCATCAGAGAGAGAGTGACAACACGCAGCATTAATATTGCAGAGAAGGAGTTTTGGAGCCGTTTTAGATATTTCAGCATCGATACAGATCGAAATGTCAATGTTTTGGACAACACTACACAGCACAATCTGCTCGAATGGTGGGTTCAATATTATTCTAAATGGAAAACACGACATCAAAACAGTACAATGATAAACTCACTTATATTAAACATAAAACGTCTATTAACTTCCGCCATCGTCTTGTCAGTCAGCTCGCCTCACTCCCGTCACACGATGAAGAATCTGATCTGCAGCACGTCTGTGCTCTAACTGAACTACAGGATTTTTATTTCTATAAGAGACCTCTAACGATGGTGGTGGTGGGGGGGGGGTGTCGCGGTGGGCGAGTGATGTAACTGGTGTGCGGCTGAACATCGTGTAACACCGACTATCACAGGAAGCCTACCGAGTAGTATGTCAGACATCATAGCATTCATTAAACAGTAGGAAATAGTCCACGGATGACCTACTTCTTCTGTCAAGAGTCTGACGTGAGCATTCGTGGACATTTTACTGTCCCATGAGGAGAGGATTTGTAAATGGAAGTGACGCAACTGACGCTGTAAGTCACATGACAATGACAACATGATGGATTAATGGGTCTGCATTATATTCATATTACACACATTCATACTATATAGAAGATACTTTTTGTAGCGGTCGAGAAGCAAGTTTCAATCCAAATATAGTGCCTCCTATACAGTGTGAGGTTCTCTCTCTGACGCTCACTGCAGCTCAAGACCCAGCTGACACGTTTGAAGAATCAGATATTGGCGTGGTTTAAACATTAAAAGAACTAAATGTTCAGAGATCATTCAGAAATAACGTTTTCATAACCTAATGTGAAAAATGTTCTTAGAACATATTTTTGTTAGCTGTGAAGTGCAAAACTAACACACACCTCAAATTCCCATGATGCTTCACCTCACCACAACACATGCTTTTTATGCTTTTCCTTGTGGAACTTGATTTGTTGAATAACATCTGATCCTGTTATATATTACACAACAAATCCCTCAAGATCCACAATGAAACTATAAAAAGGATGCCGAGCGTCACGGACGTGATGAGACACAACATACATGCTCTATGTGCACACAAACACATGACTCATGACTAGAATCTGCTCACACAACATCTGGACTTTTAATCTGAAAAAACGTTATTATTTACTTTATGAATCCAAAAGAGGGTCTGTCAGATTTAGACAGTTTGTTCCCAAATTAAAGCCTATAAATCCATGCTCACATACACACTCACACACACACTCACACACACACTCTCACACACACACACACACACACACAATCAGGTCATTCCATAAACTTCCATTGATTTTCTATCAGGTCAATGATATTTTCTCTCTCCTAACTCAACCTCTACTCCTAAACCACCATCACAGAATCATGTGACCATCACTAGATTTACATA
>CM076076.1:35477971-35487971 GCA_038088235.1 Zacco platypus
AACAAAGACCAAAAACACCCAGCAGAGTTCCTGCTTCCTCTGACTCTGGAACGCTCCGGCTCACTCCGGCAGCTGACCTGTCACTCAAACAACCACCTGACTGAGGACCAGCCCTTCAAATAGTATGTAAAATGATCCGCAGTATGCCAATCTATCAGACGGTCACGTGACCTCATTATGAACGCGCTCACACTGCAGCGCTGAACGCCAGGTCTGATCTGTCGAGTTTTTGTCTGATTACATTCTCTCATGACATGACTCGTGTCCGAGTTGATGCCGCCCAAACTAGAACGATTCCTCGGGTGATCGCTTTCACGGAGCGCCACGGTTTTGCTTTTTAAAACGTATAAAAGTATTTCCACACTGGGGTTATCCAGCACTGTGAGCAGCTGTCGTCACTGACGTCTGCAGCGCAAAAATTGACTGAACCGATATTCATAAAGATTACCGGCATTGGTGATTTTAATTACTCTGAAAACAGCGACATTATCACCTTGTTGCTGAGAAATATAGTGCAGCGATAAACTATTTTATTGAAGGTCGCAGGACAAAAAGTGAAACTGAATATATGCATTTAGACATATTTGAAGTGACTCAGATTGGATGTGAAAAAATCTCATGCAGATTTTGTTTTTTTTCTTAAAATGATTTTGCTTAATAAACTGAACGGTTTACTTGCGTTGTCAGTTTACTGGTAACTCACGAATATCAGCTTACTGAAACAACCAGTTCTCCCCGTTTATGTGGAAACGTGCTCAACATCTGTTCTGTCTGATTTGAATTAAAAAAATATGATTCTTTGTACGCGTTTATAAAAGCATGATTAATAACAAGTCAAATTTTGAGTAAAAATGTCTTTAAGACGAGGCCGAGGATCAGCTAAAACTCTGGGCTTGTGATTCCTATCATCGCCTTCTTGACTCATTATTGATCAGACTGCCAAAAGCAGAGTGATTTTTACACAGCATTGATCTCATCTGATTGTCACCATCATCATCATCATCATCGGAGAGGGACAAACCGCTTCAGATTTCAGCACAACCGCGGCTCGACCGGAACAGAAGTTGGAAGATGATACAAGGCTTGGCAGGGTGTGATATCTGGCTTTCAGCGAGACGGGGGAAGAAGTGTGTAGTCGAACATTAAGTGGAGTCGGATGAGGTGGGAGAGCTTTTTGCACCGGAGCCGTGACACACGGGTGACCCGGAGCTGCAGTCTAATGGGACGCCACTAATACAGCAGAACCATCAGCGCCGACGGATCCACCTTCGCTCAGGACGCGACCACAGATTCCCTCTGATAACACGCTCTAACATTTCTCATTAAGTTATTTCCAAATGTTCTCAAAAACGTTTTTTCTTGGTTGTGTGAACGTTAAGGGAACATTCCATTTCATCACTCTTCAAACATTATGGGAACGTTACTTTTGAATGTTCTCTGAAACATGTCGTTACATTTAAACAACGTTAGACGAACTAAAATGTTTCAGATGTACGTTCAATGAACGGCGCATCAATAATGTTTCAAGAACATTACCCTAACTTTGATGAACGTTACCAGAAGAATGTTTGTTCATAACTTTGAGAACGTTTCTCTAGAGTGAGCGTCCAGAGCATGTGAGTCAGGAGATGAAGCTCTCGCTCTCATATATTGTCTTTTTAAAATAGCGCACACGTGTGCTGTTATTGTCAAAGAAGTGATAATTGACTCCGAGTGTTGCTCTCGCTGAAGAGGATGTTTTAATAAACCAACAATGACTCCTCATTCTGAGACGCACCCTGCAGCCAGATCCGCTGCCAGGAGTGTTAAAAACCAATTAAAATTACAGCATTGTGGGAAAATGGCCCTGAACACTGGAGGGGAACTTCACACCTCAGATATAAAGAGCAGCAAATCACAGGCCCAGAATTATGGGTCGCAAATTAGTCGGCAAAGCCCCAGATAGCTACTATCATTTAATAAGCAGTAAACATGATATCTGTCAAATACACTTGAAGAATGGCATAAACAAAAACAGCAGCGTGTCCTATTGTTGGTGGGACGTGATAAACAGCTTTGCTAATTAATCCTGGTGGCCCTGAAGGACTGAGCTCTTCACAGGAAGTGCTGCAGATAATCACATCCTGTTCATTTGAGAAGATGGGCAGCTCCGCACTAATTGCTCGGCCTGGATGCTCCTAACGAGGCCCCGGTGCGTTATGGGTACAGCGTCGTTACGAGGAACGATAAATCTGCAGGAGATAAATGGTGCTTTACACAGCTTCAACTTTCTGAAAGTTCATCACACGATACGAATGAAGCTGAAGCAGAAACACGACTGTTTCCAAACAGGTTTCCTCAAACTCAGCATGTGAACAAAAACCATGATATTCCTTACTTATAAATAAGAAAGCCAGGCGAACCAGACCATATTCTGCAAATGCATCTTTCATCACATGGGTTCACAGCAGAGAGAACGTGACGTCCAGCGGAGCCGGGGTGACCCTTGAGGATCTCTGCGTTACACCTGCGCTCGTCTCTGCAGCCGGAGCTAAACACCTCAGCGCTGGGCTGCGCTTCATCGCATCTTTTATTAAACAGATGATTGAATTAATTTAGAATATTTCTATGCAAAATTGTCTAGTTTTGCTCGAGTGCCCATGGGTTAAACAGTGAAAAGAGCCTTTGACAGCACAGGGAGCTTTATCTTAACCAATCACCACAACTTAAAGGTGGAAATGAGGGCAAAAACGGCATCAAGAATAAAGCAAACGATCCTGTTTCTGACGCTTCGATGGATCGATTACAGCGCCAGCCTGGACGTTCCAGTGAACTGCTAGTGGTCAGTCTGTCCTCGCTGTACAAAACCATCAACGTTTGACTTTTTAACGCTGTATTTATATTTTAATGCTGTTATCACACTTGCCATTTCTGACAATTAACTAGTTTTATTGACTGCAATAAAGTCGATGCTAATGGGAACGCTTGAATAAGAAACTCGCACATGCAACGTTTATCCAGCACTTCAAATGTTAATTTTAATGTGATGACCAAAAACATTATTTGTTCATCCTTCTGTCCTCATTTGGAAATCCAACATTTGACAGAAAACACTTTTATTTAGAAATAAATAAAAAGACATTAATTACCACTATAACCATCAGATGGCGGCAGGGGAGCATTTATTTGCGATTTCCTGTAATAGTTTTTCAGTCAGTTTTGCTTTTGAATAAATATGAAAACTTCTCTCTCTTTATAATCACTGAAGCTCAGAGCAGCACAAGATCAATGATTTCAGCACACTCGTGAAACACTAACTAAAGTGACAATGAATCTTTAATGTTCAGCGTGTTGGTGGGCGATATACCGGTAGACACGATTAGAAATTAGAATTTCGAACGGGTAGAAATTTGTCAACCGGTAGAGATTTTGGACTATCGTCTCTGTCGCGGTTCCGCTCGTCACGTTGCTGCGCGTTCACGAAAGCTTATCGTTTGCATGAGTTTTTAAGCAGTGCAGTTTAAAAACAAGTGCTTTGAAACCACTGAAGCACAATTAGCAGCGAATGACAACCCGTGAGAGACATGAAGCGGCATGAAGCCGCCGCCACAGAGGCGTGAGGACTGAACAGTGCTTTTGCCGCCTAATTGGGCTTGAACGGTTAAATCCACACCTGTGTGTCAAAGTGACCATGTATTTGTAAGTAAACAGAGCCATTTATGTCTCCAGTGAAGGTACAGTTGAGAAAGACAAGGCTTGAGTAAAACGGATCGGTGCAGTCAGTCTTAAAGGGACAGTGTCCACATTCCCCTGCTGTCATTATTAACACTAATCGTCAAAAAGAGAGAGAAAATCTCTCCCTGCTCACTTTTGTCAGAATAAACGTATGTTTACTTTTATACCAGGGTTCCAGACTACGACCAAAATTTTCTTTTTTTGAGGGTGTGCGAGATAAAATTTTATGTGGTCGCATTTGTGCAAGTGCATGATCAAGTTATTCCCGCGCGTGTAACAGAACGAGGTACCCGTCCGTGACTGTTTTGTTTTCAAAATGAACAAAATTTATATAATGAACGAATACATCCTGAATACAAATTTTCCTGAATCACCTATAATGCGCCTATAATAAGTGTTTATATTCGGACTGTTTCAGACCGGGCTCGGCTCGGCTCGGCTCGGCTGCGGAGTATCACAGTACCTGCGTGACTCGTCATAGACAAACAGAGAGAAGTAGTTCCGGCAACAATGTTCTTCCGCGAAACACATGCAGTTCTGTTTATTAACCGTTAGAGAGCGAACGTACACGCGCATTACACAATGATGATGAAACGCGCCAATTAGGAACTCAGGAAATTTAGGAATTAAGCCATATCAAAATGAAAAGGTTAATAGCTGAATAATGATCACAAAAAAACAAAGTTTGGAGATCAAGGATGCTGGTGGAAAGGACGAGCCAGCATACAGACACAACTGATGATGAGCGCACAGGAGAAAGGCATTAAGTTACTTCAACAGCAATGGCTGAGACCAGAGCTCCTGAATGTTTGGAAGAATGTCAAATAGTGTTGTCAAGGTAATGTATATAAGCACGGCTCTGTCGCGAAAATTCAAACGCAGCATCATCGCTTTCGTTGAGTAACCGCTGGTGCGCTGAAAATGCTCGCGCTCCGCGCCGGTGGACACGCGCAGTTCGTCTGCCAGCGACTCGAAAACTGACTAGGCAAAATAGACTCAAATGTGAATGGACTGAAAATGTTTGGTTTATTTTGTCTGACCAACCACAACAAAGAAAGAAAGTAAACTGTATGTGAGAAAGTACAGTGTTTGCTTTTATATTATTAGTTACAGAAAGTCAAACTAAAGGCTAATATTTATTCATTTACCTTCAGCAAATACACATCTATATCATTAAAACAAATCTCTGAATATCTAATTAACATTTCATTTTACAGAGCTTACAGATTTATTCAAATACAACAGTGAGATTTTCTGAAGTGTTTGTAACCGCGTGAACGCGTGTATTCTGCGCGTGACCGTCGATCCGAGTGAAGTGAATTCAGACTTCAGTTCAGCTTCACTGGAAACGCGATATATATATAAAATATTTTGATTAATTTTCATACTTTTCATTTTTCTAATTTATTAAATATGAATTAAAATAAATATAAATTATACATATATACCAGATTTATATTGGCCATCAGCCACTGTGATTTAATATATTTAAGATTAAGACGACTATTCATCAAGCATGCATTGATTAAAATTGTTGTAGCAAAAAAAAAAAAGAAAAACAAAGGTGCGACCGAATCTTGCGCTGGTGCGACCAACTGAGAAAATTGAAGAAAAGTTAGTCTGGAGCCCTGCATACATTTGATTACTTACCAAAAATATACACTTTATGTAATATTTTAGTGTTTTTCAGGTAGATGGATTTTGTGTCTTCGTTCGATTGTAGTTTGTTTTCTTTGCTCTTTCTTTATCACCGTTTACTTCAGTAAAGTTGAGTTTTTTAGACTAGTATTAGTTTTTTGAAGTGATATTGAAATTATGAATATGACATTATGAAAATGAGGCAAAAATAACTATATAGTGATTTATATCGTTATTATTGTGTTGTAGAATTGTTTATATCATGGACCTTTCGCTCACCCCTTGATGCTTTTTTTCACCCCAAAGTATGAAAATTGACGTCTAACTGAGTTTTGCCGAGGAGGAACACTGAGGAACGTCTTTGTTTGAAACACTGAACTAACTCTAGGCCTGACTCTTTAAGTTACTGTATTCTGATTATAAAGTATTACACTATTGATGCTCGACACACAATAAATGACATTTCATGAGATGTTTTCAAGCTGGCTAATATAATTGTACTATTGTAGAAGTTCTAATGAACGCTTGGTGCATATAGTCCATTGTGCAGTTAATATAATACCAAATTAAATATAATAAATCTTATACATCGATTAAGGTGGTAAAACTCCCATGTATTTTGTAGCAACTGAAAGACGAAAGCCTAAAGAAACTCTGCTTGGCAGAGTATGAACCGTGAACAGATGTCAGACGGCCCTCATCCTCAAAACCAACCATGGACGAAAATACACGAGGTGAAAGAAAATCGGTCCCAGAGGACCTCAGATACGGCTTAGGGCCTTGGCTCGGTGTTGATGTCCAGCGTGAAGCAGAAGCGGCTGAGAAGCTCTGCTCTAATGCCATATGCTGCTGGTGAACACATCAATAAACTGGAAGCGCCTCTAAACATTCAAACACAATCCAAACCCCCGAGTCTAAACTGCACTTCAGTCAGTCTTGTGCGCCTTCAGCTAAGACACTCGCTGATTTATGAATGAGAGCGTCTCACTGCTGTGTTTCTGAAGACAGTGTGTGTGTGTGTGTGTTCAAACTGAAACCACTTCAAGCGTTTGGACTGCGTGTGGAGGTCTAGGGCTCGGATTCACATGCCGCACTGGGAGAAAGACACGTTCCAACTGACTAATGTCAAACACAAAGTGACCTGGCGCTCTTCACAGCCAATCACCGTCAGCGCCGCTCGGCACAAAAACACATTTCATCTAATCAGGTCTGTGTGCGGTTCTGATGAATCTGAATGACTTCTGAGTTCTGCTGTAACGATGATGAAGAGGAAGCAGGAATTCTCTCTCTCTCACTGAGAATGTCTAATAAATAAAAATCGCAGTGAAGGACGAAGCAGAAGGTGAAGGTGAGGTCAACAGACAGCAGGTCAAGCCCAACACATCAACATCTGTCCAGAAACCAGCCTGAAACAATCGTCTATTTAATAATGCAACTACCAATAAACAACTCATTTTCAATCAATGTATAACCTATATACAACTAATTTAACCAATATAACCAAAATAAAATCAATATACAACTTATATAACCAATACACAACCAACATAACCAACATACAACCAATATAACGATTATACAACCAATATAACCAATATACAACTAATGTAACAATATACAACTTATATACAACCAATATATAAACAATATAACCAAAATTGAACAAAGTACAAGTAATATAACCAATATAAACAATATACAACTAATGTAACAAAATATAACCAATATACAACTTATATACAACCAATATATAAACAATATCCAGCAGGTCAGAATGTAGGTGAGCTCATTCTGCCCAGCTGCTGGAGAGCGCGTGCATGAACATAACAAATCACACAAACACCAAACATGATCACGTGAGAAACTTCAGCATATTACCAGAGCACTGACACAAACTCTTCCGATCAGATGCGATCATTAGTCAATATTATGTTCATCAGATGAGTGCGATCCGAGAATTAATTTAATCAGTGAATGTGATTATATAAGTGCGATCTGATCAGAAGAGCGCGCGCCAGTGTTTATTGATGAAACGCGAGCGCGCGTGTGTGTGTTTGTATGTGTGTGTGTGTGAGTGTGTGTGTGTGTTTGTATCTGTGTGTGTGTGTGTGTGTGTGTGTGAGTGTGTGTGTGTGTTTGTATCTGTGTGTGTGTGTCTGTGTGTGTGTGTGTGTGTGTCTGTGTGTGTGTGTGTCTGTGTGTGTGTGTGTGTGTGTGTGATTCCCGCAGTGGTGCTGATGATGGAGCTGAAGAGTCTGAGGGATGAAGGACATGATAACGGGAGTTAGTTGAGGAAAGTTCTCGTCTTACCGGATCACGGCCGTGTCTCCCTGTCTGATGGTGATGTTGTCGGTGGATCTCTGGCTGTCCACGCTGATCACCGGGAATCCTGTGGGAATAAAACATAGCAGTCGGAAAAAACACGCCTGCAGCTGCCGAAACGATGTGCGTCCCCACAAAATCATCTCCACAGAGTAACAATCCACAGAGAAACACAGTGAACAGATGAAGAGCGCGAGAGATCCGCGGGAATAACCAGAGACTGAAGCGGCAACACGCGCGAGATGAACTGGAGGAAACTGCGATCCAGCCCGCGCGCTGCTCCCGTGCACTGACTCACACACACACACACACACACTCGCTACACTAGCGCTCTGCTGCCCCCTTCACGAGAGTCCCGTTATCGGTTGTCACGACAACAGCCCCGTCTGTGCGCGCGCGCTTCCTTTCTGTGGGTCTCACAAAAGCGCGCGACTAAACGCATCTAAATGAGGAGGATGCATGGAATATGAGACGAATCATAATCAAAACAGACTCTCCCAAAGCCTCAAAGAAACCTTAAAGCAGTATTTACTCTGATTATTATTATTATTATTATTTTTACTGGAACCACACACACACACACAATCACACACACACTCACACTTACTCATACACTCACACACACTCTCGCACACACACACGCACACACTCACACTTATACACTCACACACACGTTGTGTTTATGTGTTTTGTGGGGACTTTCCATAGGCGTAATGGTTTTTATACTGTACAAACTGTACATTCTGTCCACCCAACCCCCACCCCTAAACTTAACCCTCGCAGAAAATGTTCTGCTAGTTTAGATTTTCAAAAAAGATAATTCTGTATGATTTATAAGCTTGTTTCCTAGTGGGGACCAACAAAAGGTCCCACAATGTCAAGATTTACTGGTTTTACTTACGTTGTGGGGACATTTGGTCCCCACAATGTAAGGAAAACAAGTACACACACTCACACACACACAAACAAACACTTAATCACACACACACACACACTCACACACACCCACACACACACACACTCACACACACACTCACACACCCACACACACACTCACACACACACACACACACACTCACCTACACACACGCACACACTCACACACTCTCACACACACACATTCACTCACACACACACACTCACACACACACGCGCACACACACACGCACACACGCACACACACACACACGCACACACACTCACGCACACGCACACACACACACACGCACACGCACACGCACACACACACACTCACACTCACACACGCACACGCACACGCACACACACTCACACTCACACACGCACACGCACACACACACACACACACTCTCACACACACACACTCACACACACACACACACTCACGCGCACACGCACACACACACACTCACACACGCACACACACTCACACACACGCACGCACACGCACACACACTCACACACGCACACGCACACACACACACACACTGCATTAAACTGCAATCATTCCTTAAATGTCTTCTACTGACCAAATCCACAAACTCATTTTAATGTTGCCTGTAATTTAAACAGGCGCCACAGTTTAAGATGCTCTGCATTCTCGCAATAATAAAAAAAAAAAAAAAAAAAAAATAATATATATATATATATATATATATATATATACATACAACATTCAATAAAATAAAATACATATATTTATTTAACTATTGTTGCTGACACATATTATTATTATTACTCTAAATGGAAATTACATTTTTTTTTTCAAATTCCATGTAAGAAACAAACTTCTACAGGAAACTGTCATATGCAGAATACATACATTAATAATACATGAGCCACTTCTTCACTGTTCACACACACACACACACACACACAGAGTGTAGATGTGAGAATGAATAACATTACACTTGAAGCTGGATTCAATAGCAAACAGGTCAGAGGTAAATGGCGGATAATGTGTGTGTGTGTGTGTGTGTGTGTGTGTGTGTGTGAAGAGCTCTTGGGCGCTGCAGGATAAGTGCAGGATGTGTGAGTGCAGCGCTGCATGATTGACATTCAATATGACCAACAGCTCTGTGTGTGTTTGTGAGGCCAATTACAGCTGCTGCAGTTTAACACCAGTGCACAGCTTCAGGAAATAATGAGAGCAGCGCCGAGTGTGTGAGTGAGTGTGTACGTGTGTGTGTCCATCAGACACAAATAAACAGCCACTCAGACACACTCCTGACGCTCTCTGTGACTCCCTCGTGTATCTCAAACTGTACTTTTTAAATAAACAACACAAATGCCAGAATATTTATTTCTGGTCAGATAATGAGTCAATAACTCTCCTCAAATCATAAAA
>CM076076.1:35497971-35500471 GCA_038088235.1 Zacco platypus
TTTGAGCTTTTACCTTCATTGTGTAACATAATGACTCAAATCATCTTCACAGCGAGGAAACAGACTCATAAACATAATAAATAATGAAAATCTGAGAGTTTAGAGAGACATCTTCAGCTTCAATAGAAATGAATGTCGAATCTCCATCAGGACAGGATTTTTGAGTCTAGTTGCACATTTGTGCAGATGGTTGTTTTATATTAATATTTGAGGTCATTTTACCAGCACATTCATCTCTTCTATTCTGCCATAACATTCCTCACATTACAGAAATAGAGCAACACATTTGTAAAATGTCCGTCATGGTGCCAAATCTCGTTCATCTTCCGTTTGTTTTCTCGTTTCTGAAGGAGCTGAGCTCATCTGACGCCACGAACCTTCACATCCGTCCGTTCGCAGATCCAGATTTACAGTTCGATTTCTGTCCTTTGCGATCGTTGCTTGTCAGATTGAACGACATGAGAATTTTGTGTAAAAGCAGCGCCAGACTGAAGAAATCCCGTAGGATTAACTAAATTCATCTCTGAGTCCAATCATAACTGAAATCTGCCGTGACTTCAGATGCACTTCACTGAAGGTCCATCTGATCACAGTCACAAACACTAACCACCATCCTTCCCTGACGGATCAGCACCAGAACAACAGCAGGCGAACACCTTCCCATAATGCACTTGATCATCTGAAGACGGTCACATGACCTTCAGGTCCTGCCGCTAGTTTCTAAAACAGAAAGATCTCCTAAAAGTACTAATTTCAGCATTCAGTGCTTGTAATGTTGGATTATAATACAACACATGAATAAATGAATATGTAATTCAGCCGCTGCTGCACAGACTCCAGACGTCTGATTAAAGCCAGAAGCACAAAACTCTCTGTTCTGTTCTACTTCAGAAGGTCTTTTCATGCCGGTCAATTATAGGAACCCTGCAGACAAACACTTCTCTGTACCGTCCAATCAAATCTGAGCTTCAACATTTTACCTGAACCTGACAGAAGAGGGACAGAAACAGAGAGAGACAGAGACGGTTATTTTATTAAAGTGCTCCTATTATGCCATTTTCAAGATTCCTAATATTTTTTAGTTCCTACAAAAGGTTTACATACACGCAAGGAAAACACTTTCGTTTTCTCATGATATACTTTTAATATTCATCTGAATCGAAGATCCAGTCTCTCTCCTTTCCGAGGGGCCTTCTGACCCTTCTCTGCACGCGTCCGAAACAAAACACTCAGTGCTATTGTATACAATGTATGGACAGAAAAGATGGCATTCACTTTATCTTATCAATTCAAGCCCAAGTCTGAAGATGAAACGTCTGAAGTAGATGGTCAACCAGAATCTCAATCACAAGCATGACTGGAGCAGGACGTTTCTCAGGTTAGTGTCATCTTAGTTTGAGGTGTTAGAAGAGGTGATCGCTGCGTCTCTGATACAGGCTGTGATTCAGAGGAGCAAGATGGTCCAAATAAACTGGGTACTGACCCAAGAGCAAGTGTTTTACTAACTCCCAGAGATTTGAGAAGCAGTCGTCAGAGTGTTTGAGGGCGAGCTATTCATGGACAGACGATGTAGAACATAGGCGGGCGTTACGCAGATGTGCTACCCAGTGACGTGAAGCCATCGAATTCCTGACGACTAGTTTAAGCGGCTCAGAAATGATTTTTTCTTTTGAGAGACAATAACTTTATCTATCATAGATTATTCAGATATCATCATCTGAAAGGTAATATTCAAAAAAGCATCATGGGGCACTTTAGCACTGTCTCATAGTAATCAGATTTAGAGGTTTTTAAATTCTAAATGGAAAGCAATGTCCTGGCAAACACCCCAAACACCCTAGTGTCTGCTTAGCAACGCCCTGGCAACCCCTCAAAACACCCTAGTATCTGTAAACCGGCGTCTGATGAACACTTCCATTCCTCTGCTTCACACTTGGAGTTTAATAGTTGAAATCCATCATGAAGAAAAGCACTCAACATGCGTGTTCATTAACTCGAGATACAAACAGAGCAGCGTCAGTAACAGATCATTGTTCATGAATCACTCTGGAGCGCTTCATAGTGAAGATCAGAATCATTTGACCTCTTGACCTCTTGGAGGACGTTCTGCATACGCTAGCTAACAGTCAACAGAAGGAGATGCTTTACACAGAACAGATTGACCCTCAGGCCTGGAGAGTCGTGTGGCTCGTTCAGATGCACGAGAGAATCTACGAGAGGATCGCATGAAGCTCCTGAAAGCTGCAGAACGAGGAGCGACGAGCCGCCTTTGATCAGCAGCACTTTGAACATCCCGTCGCCTTTAATATGAGAGCGAAAGACTGAGATGAGACGCGCCGCCAAACCTGCAACACGACTGCAGCGAGAGCAGGACCGACAGACAGACATGTTCTCTGAGAGACACGCGCTCCTCTCCGTTTCCACAGCAATGAAGGTCGAGACATCAAAGACGCCGTGATTTTGACACATAATTCCTACGCCAGCAAACGGGTTTCTGTGG
>CM076076.1:35505471-35530471 GCA_038088235.1 Zacco platypus
ACACAACATCCTAGTAACTGCATAGCAAAACCCTGGCTACAACACCCTAATCCCTGCATAGCAACAGCCTGGTAACTACCCACAACACCTTATTATCTGAATAGCAACACCCTGGCAACAACGCACGATATCCTACTAACTGCACAGGAATGCCCTGGTAAAAACTCACAACACATGATGTTTTATTAACAAAGTTCGGGAGGAACACGCTCAAATGGTCGAACTAATCATCACATCACTCCAACCAGCAGTCATTCTTCAGCAATACACATGTCTGCCCAATCAGCATGAGCGGAGACCTATATATATCGACGCAGTCCACTCAACTATGCTTTGGACAGTTTCAGCATCCCTCCACCACCTCGTCTCCTCACACTTGGCTGGTTACTTCCTACACCAGAATACAGGAGGAGTACTCTGGGCTCGGGCCAAATACCTCTCCTCGGACAGCACGCCAAATATGCATACTAATTACTCTATCTGATTATTTGTAAATGTGAACTCGTGAACCTAGTATTTGCATAGCAACACCCTGGCATCAACACTCTAGTAATTGCATAGCAACGGCCTGGTAATCTCCCACAACTCCCTGGAAACTGTCTAGCAACACCCTGGCAACCACCCATGACAAGCTAGTAAAAGAGCTGAAGTTACAGCACACAGGGCCGGAAACCGCTGGAAACAGCTGGAAACAGCTGTGAACATCCCTAAATGGCTCACTCTGATCCGTGAACGAATGTGAACGTATGAAGATGCACAAACACCTGCTCATGCTCATCAGAACATAGCGCCTGCGTTCAACTCATCACACGTGTGTGACATCAGACTCGGTCACATGACTTCACCAGGTTCTTCCAGCTCCGAGACAGAGAGCCATTAAGAGCACATGACATCTGCTGCGCTGCGGCCGCCATTGACTAACAGCTGCAGGGGGTTGTGGGAAGCTTCGGCTTCCTTCATCTGTCACCATCGAAGCGTTCACGAGCGTGCCGCGCTCAGGTGTGTCTGTCCAGTGCGCGGAACCACATCCTTCACACAATTAACGTCCAGTCCCCGACGACACACGTTAACGAGGCGTTGCCATCACATGACCTCGTCACATGCAGAGCAGCGTCCAGAAAACCTCTGAGTCCAGCAGGACATAATAAGTGCGGATGTTTAACATGATTCGTCACACTGGAAATGGAAGGGAATTCTCTGCTCTGTTGTGAGCTGCACATTCACCAGGAGCTCCACCAGACGATCTGTGAGCCAACCACTGTCCAGATCACGCCAAGAGAACACGCCACAGTAGAGCTGAACAATTCACACTTTTTTTTGAAAGAAAGGGGTTGTTACAACGTGACTCTGAGTTTTTCCATGTGACACTCTCTATACTGCAGCTCTGGTGTTGATCTGATGTGTCTCTGCAGCCTGTTGTTCAGTAATATAGTGTTCGTTCACTACTAATTAATTTCACCTCTAATTGCATTAATCCACATAATCTGTCCATCTGTCGGCAGTTTTCCCTCACAGATGGAATGAATCCTCCGAGTTTCAGATGCTTCAGTCAGATATAAACGCAGGAGCTGGAGAAACTCTTCTCGTGTCTGTCCTGCTGCGACTGAACCTGATGGTTTCTTCATATCAGCGTTCAGATAAACACGAGACGCCCTCCTGCTGATGCGGCATCTGCACAACTTCACAATAACGATGACATGATGGAACTTCCTGTCACCTCTCAGAGACAGGACTCATCCACCGAACACACGCCGGCTCTTCAGAGGGCTTCTCTCCACTGACATCTGTCGGGAACACTGCGTCCATGCTGTCATTTCCCTCTGTGAAACAGGGACCCCTGCTGGACACAGACGAACATTCACCAACACTGGATTCTGCGTCTCCGGTCCATTAGTGATGTGCGACAGTGTTCACGCCGTCAGGCACAGGAAATGATCCAGACTGATAATCGAACCTGCATCATCAGTCACGAGGACATTATAGATCACAAGATGCCCATGACCCCGTGACCTCTGACCCCATGACTTACTGTAATTGAGGGACGAGTTGAAATGATTTGTTTTGTGATGATCTGATGAGCTGTAAATCATTTACAGGAGAGAGGAATATTAATACATCACATCTATCATTATCATAAAATTATTATAAAACACATTAAATGTGACATCTGCCGTAATCACAGTAATGAATTTCATCTAATTACATCATTTTTTTTCTTTATATACAGCAGCAATAATACTAGCAGATCACAGATGAACCTGATAGTTTCATTACTTCAGGTGTCACACGTGTCAGAGGTCAGAGGTCAGAGTTCATTCGGTGTCACAGTGATTCATATGATTCAATCACGAGCTGCCGTTACTGTGACGCGAAGCTGTAAATAACATCCGTCGAGCAGCCTGGACAGGAGATGCTGCTGTTACTATGGCGACAGGACACAAGTACATCCTGGATACGGACAACCTCGGCTTCACGGATAACCAACGGAGAGAGAAGCTCTAATGAGGCCGAACACACACACACACACACACACACTTGCTGCGTCTGCTGACACTATTTTAATATGTTAATGTTCATAATTAAAGGGATATTCCACCCAAACGTGATCATTCATTTACTGCCCTCATGTGGTTGACAGAAGATATTCTGAAGAACCAAACAACATTGGACTTTCATACGCTGAGATATTTCTCCAATATCAGACATGAAAGGATTAAACAAGGACAGAATGATCACTTTAACAAACGAATAAAGCAGGGCTGAGAAACGGCTCAAAGAACCACAAAATCAAACACAGAAAATCTATTTCAACAGCTTGAATTCAATTATATTCAATTCAGTTGTTTCAGTTGAGTGAGAGCATTAATCTTAAATCGGTTAATAACATTATTTTTGTGTTCCAGTACGTTTTCATGAAACCAACGACCCAAGAATTTTCTCAGGAAACTTTCAGAATGACATCACTTCCTGTTGGCCGTCCAGGTCTGTCCATCCAGCGTCACTTTTCATTATTTTTGCTTGCCCCCCCCCCCTCCCCCTCAAAAGTGCCTAAATAAACACTAATAAAATATACTGTTTGTGTAAATAAAATATGTTTCTAAATAAACCCATTTGTGATTTATTATTAACTTTTTTACATGAAGCGTTCTTTTGATAACATTAGATAACAGCATTTAATCATCTTAAATTTCATTTTAACATTCATTAATACATTTTCAAAAGTTTTATCTGTTCACATTAACTGACTGTGAAGTAATATGAACAAGTGTATTTTTATTAACAAACAGTAGAAGATTAATAAATATATTTCTCATTGTTAGTTGATGTTAGCTAACGCAGGAGCTGATGATAAGCGAGGGGAAGTGTTGCGATTGATTAGATGTGATCGTTATTACATCTCAAAGCTCATTAGCACAGGAAACTCTCATTCTATAAAGAGCATTATTATCTGTCATTAAACTTCATCCACACCATTTAGTGTTTATAAAGCAGTTTCTGCTCTGAAAACGTTTCATTTCTAATCGCTGGAATAAAAACAAACGAGTCTCTCTGGAGCCGAAAACTAACAAATTAAAGTTTCTTCATCCTGATCAGGAACAGTCACAGATATTTATGAAATTTATGAAAAATCTGTGCTGCCACCATAATAATTTATATTTGGAATTCATTACTGAATAAACAACGTGATGAGAATGAGGATGATCTATAAAAAATAAGTGTGAAGATTTCTCCATGAAATCCAAACAGTAAATCATATGAGCTCCACTAGAGGGCAGCACTGACACACACATCCACACTACAGTATATATGTGTGTGTGTGTGTGTGTGTGTGTGTGCGTGTGTGTGTCAGTCAGGGCAGGGCAGGTCAGATCATTTCAGAATGAATCAAACTGCAGGACCTTTGGCTTGAGTGTCACATCAATTACTCAGTCCAGAACCCCCCACTCACATTACCCATAATGCACCGGCGCTCTGGGCTGCTCATTAACTAAAGACATGCAGAGAAGAGCTTGACTGAAGACAGACGTCAGTGAGTCAGACTGAACATGAACACAGAACCGACCCAAGAGTACTGAAGACACACCATGAGAATGATGGTATTTCCCCAATTGGTTTCATGCTAATGAGGGACACCCTCATGTGATTGGACACGCCCCTGAGCGGATGATGATATCATCAGCATTTCCAGTCTGTTTTCTCAACGATGCTCATCTTTTCACAGCACACAGATGAACACCAAACACTCATCTGGGTTCAGATTGACTATTTATTTGAATTATCATCCATTCTGTTGTAGACGCACAAATCTATATTCACTAAAACAAAATAAAGCACACGTGACATTCAATATAACATCATATAAACATGATCAATAAATGAATAAAATTGACATTCAGAACAGAAATACTCCCCCTCAGAATTAAATATTCATGACACTCATGAATAATGGAGTGACCAGTGATTGGAATAGAAGTATGACGTCTATATCAGTCTGAAATCTAGAATTATGATGATGAGCTGAATGTTGCGTCTCTCTTCATGCAGTCGAGTCACGAATAACATGCATTTATGAAACTGTATTCATCTGCCATAAATTAAGAGTAGAGACAGACAGATAAAAGAGAGATAGACAGACAGTTAGAGGTTAGACACTCTCTCATGTTCTCTATACTGAGCGAACTTTCATGAGTCGTAGACATCTTTGAAATCCTGCAGTAAATCACATGAGAATAAGATTCTGACATCTTCAGACAGACAGAGAGACACACAGACAGAGAGAGAGAGAGAATTAAAAAAGAGCCATTAAGTTTCTCGTCCACCGAAGCAGCAGTGACATATGAGAGCTGATCGACCTCTAACAAACCTCCGCTAGAACAAATCCAGAGAAAACCAGACAATATCTACGACATCAGACAGAAAACAGCTCAGTCTGTCTCTAAAAATTATATATGAGACTGTATATATGTGAGACTATATATGAGACTGTATATATACAGTGGTGTGAAAAAGTGTTCGCATCCTGATTTCTTATTTTTTTGCATGTTTGTCACACTTAAATGTTTCAGATCGCCAAAAAATTTAAATATTAGTCAAAGATAACACAAGTAAACACAAAACGCAGTTTTTAAATGAGGGTTGTTATTATTAAGGGAAAACAAAATCCAAACCTACATGGCTCTGTGTGAAAAAGTGATTGTTAAAACAGAACTACACTGTGGTTTATCACACCTGAGTTCAGTTTCTCTAGCCACACCCAGACCTGATCACTGCCACACCTGTTCTCCATCAAGAAATCACTTCAATAGGACCTGCCTGACAAAGTGAAGTAGAGCAAAAGATCTTCAAAAGCTAGACGTCATGCCGAGATCCAAAGAAATTCAGAAACAAATGAGAAAGAAAGTAATTGAGATGTATCAGTCTGGAAAAGCTTATAAAGCCATTTCTAAAGCTTTGAGACTCCAGCGAACCACAGTGAGAGCCATTATCCACAAATGGAGAAAACATGGAACAGTGGAGAACCTTCCTAGGAGTGGCCGGCCGACCAAAATTACCCCAAGAGCACACGACGACTCAGCCAAGAGGTCACAAAAGACCCACAACAACATCCAAAGAACTGCAGGCCTCACTTGCCTCAATTAAGGTCAGAGTTCATGACTCCACCATAAGAAAGGCGGGACAAAAATGGCCGGCATGGCAGAGTTCAAGACAAAAACCACTGCTGAGCAAAAACAACATCAAGGCTCATCTCATTTTTGCCAGAAAACATCTTGATGATCCCCAAGGCTTTTGGGAAAATACTCTGTGGACTGACAGGACAAAAGTTGAACTTTTTGGAAGGTGTGTGTCCCATTACATCTGGCGTAAAAGCAACACTGCATTTCAGACAAAGAACATCATCTCAACAGTAAAATATGGTGGTGGTAGCGTGATGGTCTGGGAGACTTGCTGTGATCAATGGAGCCATGAATTCTGCTGTCTACCAAAAAATCTTGAAGGAAAATGTCCGGCCATCTGTTCGTGAACTCAAGCTGAAGTGAACTTGACAATGATCCAAAACACACCAGCAAGTACAGCTCTGAATGGCTGAAGAAAAACAAAATGAAGACTTTGGAGTGGCCTAGTCAAAGTCCTGACCTGAATCCTATTGAGACCTTAAAAAGGCAGTTCATGCTCTCAACCCCTCCAATGAGGCTGAATTACAATAATTCTGCAAAGATGAGAGGGTCAAAATTCCTCCACAGCACTGTAAAAGACTCATTGCAAGTAATGGCAAGTTATCTGCTAAGGGTGGCCCAACTAGTAGGGTTAGGGGGCAATGACTTTTTTACACTTTTTTTTTTCTTAATAATAACAACCTTCATTTAAAAACTGCATTTTGAGTTTACTTGTGTTATCTTTATCTTTATACCACTGTGTATATATGTATATATGTAATGGAATTAAATAAATCAACTTTTTGATGATATTTTAATTATATGACCTGCACCTGTATATATATGTATATATATATATATATATATATATATATATATATATCATCAAAAACTTGATTTTTTTCACTAATTCCATTCCATTCCAAAAAGGGAAACTTGTATATTATATTCATTCATTGCACACAGACTGATATATTTCAAATGTTTATTTCTTTTAATTTTGATGATTATAACTGACAACTAAGGAAAATCCCAAATTCAGTATCTCAGAAAATTAGAATATTGTGAAAAGGTTCAATATTGAAGACATCTGTTGCCACACTCTAATCAGCTAATTAACTCAAAACCTTTAAATGGTCTCTCAGTCTAGTTCTGTAGGACACAATCATGGGGAAGACTGCAGACTTGACAGTTGGCCAAAAGATGACCATTGACACCTTACACAAGGAGGGCAAGACACAAAAGGTCATTGCAAAAGAGGCTGGTGTTCACAGAGCTCTGTGTCCAAGAGCATTAATAGAGAGGCGAAGGGAAGGAAAAGGTGTGGTAGAAAAAAAGTGTACAAGCAAGAGAGATAACCGCACCCTGGAGAGGATTGTGAAACAAAACCCATTCAAAAATGTGGGGGAGATTCACAAAGAGTGGACTGCAGCTGGAGTCAGTGCTTCAAGAGCCACCACGCACAGACGTATGCAAGACATGGGTTTCAGCTGTCGCATTCCTTGTGTCAAGCCACTCTTGAACAACAGACAGCGTCAGAAGCGTCTCGCCTGGGCTAAAGACAAAAAGGACTGGACTGCTGCTGACCGCTCCAAAGTTATGTTCTCTGAGGAAAGTAAATTTTGCATTTCCTTTGGAAATCAGGGTCCCAGAGTCTGGAGGAAGAGAGGAGAGGCACACAATCCACGTTGCTTGAGGTCCGGTGTAAAGTTTCCACAGTCAGTGATGGTTTGGGGTGCCATGTCATCTGCTGGTGTTGGTCCACTGTGTTTTCTGAGGTCCAAGGTCAACGCAGCCGTATACCAGGAAGTTTTAGAGCGCTTCATGCTTCCTGCTGCTGACCAACTTTATGGAAATGCAGATTTCATTTTCCAACAGGACTTGGCACCTGCAAACAGTGCCAAAGCAACCAGTACCTGGTTTAAGGACCATGGTATTCTTAATTGGCCAGCAAACTCGCCTGACAAGAAAGAAAAGAAATTTATGGGGTATTGTGAAGAGGAAGATGCGATTTGCCAGACCCAACAATGCAGAAGAGCTGAAGGCCACTATCAGAGCAACCTGGGCTCTCATAACACCTGAGCAGTGCCACAGACTGACCGACTCCACGCCGCATCGCTGCAGTGATTCAGGCAAAAGGAGCCCCAAGTAAGTATCGAGTGCTGGACATGCTCATACTTTTCAGTTGGCCAAGATTTCTAAAAATCCTTTCTTTGTTTTGGTCTGTTGTATATTATCAGTGTATGTTTTTCTAATTCACATTAGATGTAATAAAGCTGATGTTAGTTAATCACAAATAATCTTTCGTTTATTTGTGTGGTGCATAATAAGGTTCTCCACCTTATTACTCTCAGAGAAACAGTTTATCTTTCCGTAAGATAACGTAACTCTTCTATAGCCACATCCAACTTCATCACTTGTATTTTATGTATCATATGCACCTTATTCCTTTATCATTCATGGTATTCATTTAGTAGTTGTGTTAGTTATTCTTGTCTATCTTTTGCTAATAAAATTTATTTTATTACACATGTGTGTCTTCCTTGTGCTGATAACACAGAAAAGGCTCTACAAGTTAGGAATCTCCCCATTCTTTCAAATAAATCAGCTGACCACTTTACATTAATTCCAAATTATTGAACAGCTTCCTGTTGGCAGTGTTTTCATACTACCAAGGTAACAGACCTAGAACTAGAGTAGGGGGAAGTGGTCACCTGATGTACTCATAACCACACCTTCAGTGACGTGAGATTCAAAAATCACAACGTCAGCAGTGACGTGAGTACCAATCTCTATTTTACATAGCGTCCTTGCATGGGCGAAGGTAAAATCACTACAGGTCTTAAGTAATATTCTAATTTTCTGAAATACTGAATTTGGGATTTCCCTTAGTTGTCAGTTATAATCATCAAAATTAAAAGACTTGAAATGTATTAGTCTGTGTGTAATGAATGAATATAATATACAAGTTTCACTTTTTGAATGGAATTAGTGAAATAAATCAACTTTTTGATGATATTCTAATTATATGACCAACACCTGTATATGTGAGACGTTATGCTTAATTTCTTAGACTTCCAGTCACAGAAAATAGAGCACAAATATTTGAGGGATCTGTAAAAAACTGTCATTATTCACACATAATGTCCAAAAAACGTATTTTCTATGGCCTCCTTTGGCTTTGAGAACAGCTTGTATTCTTGCTGGCATTGTTTTTATGTATTTTTCCACAGTCTCTGTTATTATTGACTGTAATTGGGCATCTGAAGAAAAAAAACTATAAAGTGCTTTACTATTTTTTCTGTCTTTCTTGTAAAACAGTAAATTTGGAAATTCAAGACAACAATGATTATGTTTTAGCATTAGAAATACTACTGTGACTAAAGAGCTTTCTGGTGGATGAACCATTACAGAAACATGAAAATGACTTTAGTGATGATCAGTGTTAGTTTAGGGCAGCTGTGGCACTAACCTTACACTGGGTGGCGCTCTGATACATTTAAGCACTGTATATACAGGGAGTGCAGAATTATTAGGCAAATGAGTATTTTGACCACATCATCCTCGTTATGCATGTTGTCTTACTCCAAGCTGTATAGGCTGGAAAACCTACTACCAATTAAGCATATTAGGTGATGTGCATCTCTGTAATGAGAAGGGGTGTGGTCTAATGACATCAACACCCTATATCAGGTGTGCATAATTATTAGGCAACTTCCTTTCCTTTGGCAAAATGGGTCAAAAGAAGGACTTGACAGGCTCAGAAAAGTCAAAAATAGTGAGATATATTGCAGAGGGATGCAGAAGTCTTAAAATAGCCAAGCTTCTGAAGCGTGATCATCGAACAATCAAGCGTTTCATTCAAAATAGTCAACAGGGTCGCAAGAAGCGTGTGGAAAAACCAAGGCGCAAAATAACTGCCCGTGAACTGAGAAAAGTCAAGCGTGCAGCTGCCAAGATGCCACTTGCCACCAGTTTGGCCATATTTCAGAGCTGCAACATCACTGGAGTGCCCAAAAGCACAAGGTGTGCAATACTCAGAGAAATGGCCAAGGTAAGAAAGGCAGAAAGTCGACCACCACTGAACAAGACACACAAGCTGAAACGTCAAGACTGGGCCAAGAAATATCTCAAGACTGATTTTTCTAAGGTTTTATGGACTGATGAAATGAGAGTGAGTCTTGATGGGTCAGATGGATGGGCCCGTGGCTGGATTGGTAAAGGGCAGAGAGCTCCAGTCCGACTCAGACACCAGCAAGGTGGAGGTGGAGTACTGGTTTGGGCTGGTATCATCAAAGATGAGCTTGTGGGGCCTTTTTGGGTTGAGGATGGAGTCAAGCTCAACTCCCAGTCCTACTGCCAGTTTCTGGAAGACACCTTCTTCAAGCAGTGGTACAGGAAGAAGTCTACATCCTTCAAGAAAAACATGATTTTCATGCAGGACAATGCTCCATCACACGCGTCCAAGTACTCCACAGCGTGGCTGGCAAGAAAGGGTATAAAAGAAGAAAATCTAATGATATGGCCTCCTTGTTCACCTGATCTGAACCCCATTGAGAACCTGTGGTCCATCATCAAATGTGCGATTTACAAGGAGGGAAAACAGTACACCTCTCTGAACAGTGTCTGGGAGGCTGTGGTTGCTGCTGCACGCAATGTTGATGGTAAACAGATCAAAACACTGACAGAATCCATGGATGGCAGGCTTTTGAGTGTCCTTGCAAAGAAAGGTGGCTATATTGGTCACTGATTTGTTTTTGTTTGGTTTTTGAATGTCAGAAATGTATATTTGTGAATGTTGAGATGTTATATTGGTTTCACTGGTAAAAATAAATAATTGAAATGGGTATAAATTTGTTTTTTGTTAAGGTGCCTAATAATTATGCACAGTAATAGTCACCTGCACACACAGATATCCCCCTAAAATAGCTAAAACTAAAAACTAAAACTTCCAAAAATATTCAGCTTTGATATTAATGAGTTTTTTGTGTTCATTGAGAACATGGTTGTTGTTCAATAATAAAATTAATCCTCAAAAATACAACTTGCCTAATAATTCTGCACTCCCTGTAGTCAATATAGTTTACATCGCTACATTAAAAATGAAGATAATAAAGCTAATAAAGAGAATCAAAAACACACACTCAGTGTTCATCAACAGGCAAGAGAAATGTTCAGCAGGAACAAACACAACCTCTGACTGTCATTTCTTTATCCTGTAAATAATAGAAACGCCTTACATTTATTCAGTTACATGCTGTTATCCCTTTACAGTTACTACTCCCATAAAATACCTGAATGACATGTTTGAACTTTCAACAACAGATATTTCAGCAAAATGAATATTTTTGTGCTGAATATTAATTGTCTCCTCTGTAGCGCGTTCCGTCTGTCTGACGTGGATACGCGTCGCCGCTCATTCAGTAATGTAAAGTTTGAAGTTCAACATGGACTGTCAGGACAAACCTTTATGCAAAATGGAAATACTCGCATGAATTTGAAACATTTACAGATAAGGATATAGCCGTAGAATGAACGTCTTGCGCTGAGGACGCGCGCATCTGTCAAGCGCCTGACAGGGCAAGACATTACGCTAATGAATTAGCTTGAAGCTTCAAATAAAGAGTTCTCATGTTTTGGGCAGTTTGGATCACGTACCTTCCCCGCAGCAGCTCACTCTGTTTCCTCCACTATTTTTAAATGCATTTTGTCCATAGAAATGCCTTATTCAGGGCTGTTTTTGGCGCGACTGGCGGAAGTTTTCTGTGCACGATGGACAGACCCGACTAATCGATAATGACAATCGTTCTTGATGATTTTCATCATTTATTACCGATTTTATTGATTAGCTGTTGCGGTCCTATACGTGAGACTGTATATATATGAGACTATATATGTGAGACTATATATGATAACATATATATATATATGTGAGACAATATGAGACTATATGAGACTGTATATATGTGAGACTATATAAACCATCAGAAGCAGTGAGCAGCGAGACTAAACTGAGTCGTCCTGAGCATGAAAACACTGTTGCCATAGAGACGGACGGACACACCTGAACAGAAACACAACTACACTTTACAAGGAAATCACGTCACAAGCAGTGAAGAATCATTAAGTGTCTCTCTGTGTGTGTGTGTGTGTTCATGATTGTGTCCTGAAACACAAATATCGACTGTTTCATCAGATGCTGCTGCAGTAAATGTGAGTTTCCTGCGTCCTGACGACTGTGTGCTGTGAATGAAATGAGTGTGAGTGTGTGAGTGTTTCTGATAACCTCACTGACTCCTCAGAGATTCACATCTGCATCGTGATATCATCAGAACAGACGTTCATCGCTGCTGTCCTGATACTCCAGCGGCTCATCATAACACGAGTGCTAACGGCTAACGTGACACAACACAAACGACTGAATCCAGTCACTGTACAGGACTGGCTTTGGTTTCTCTCCTGAACACACATCAATCTAGTCTTGTAATGTATGAACGGTTTCTGCACAGTCACTGTCTGGAGAGTAACAGGAGATCAGCACGTCTCAGTCGGAGTTTAATTTAAAACCGGACGACACTCGATGAAGATCATTATTACGTTCCCAGAAACACCAGCAGGTCATTGAGATGAAGCTCCTGGATGTTCATTTCGACTCTATAAACGCTTTCGTCCGGAGCATCATGTTCCTCGTTTCCCACAGGAGATCAATGAGTCCTGCGTTACTCCGGACTCGAGCTCAACACAGTTTCTCCTCGGCGGATGAAAACTATAAAGCAAAGCAATAGTTCATTCACATAATGCCATCAATCACACAACTGAGCAGTGAACCTCCAAAACAGAAAAAAACACCATCAATTTAGTGCAAAAAAATAGTACCCATAATATAATTAAATTTAATAATGAAATAAAGTATTCCATTGATATTCTGCACAGGTGATGATGAGCTTCTGAGAGCCAACGATGACTTCAGATGCTTTCATGGGGCTTCTGTTCTTTTCTGAGCTTCTGTTGGACAGCAGAGCAGCAGGAACACACGTCACGACGGGAACACAACGATCGTCTAACAGTGTGAATCACTGCACTGAAACTACATTTCCCATAACCCACTGCCTGCACTCATTATGGTCTGATTACGTCCACCTGTGTGTGTGTGTGATTAACTCTTTCTGCCTGCCGATATCAGCCCTGTGTGTTTACACGCTCTTTGCAAAGTCTTGCTGTGAAGCTTTTCTTCCCTGAAAGATTTTAGTTGGAAATTGTGGAATAAACGTTTTTACTACTTTTTTTTGGAACATTCAGAGAACATTCAAAAGTAATGTTCCCAAATTTTTTCTAAGAATGATGAAATGGAATGTGAGTGTGAAAGAAAAAACATTTTAAGATTTTATGGGAACATTAGCAAAATGTTCTAGGAACAGATTTTTGTCAGCTATAAATGAAACGTGTCCAAACGAAAGCAGAAATGAAACACAATCCAGGACATCAGAGACGGTTCCTGGAAACAAAGGAAAGAGGCCTGTTAATAATCCAGACACGCGTCACGCAGGTTTGTATCTCTCAGACTGAAGTACACTAGCACTAATGAGGCAGAACGCCAGACGCACGTGAACAAACACATCCGTTCGGCTCCTCGCTGTCGGATCGGATCCAGGAACGGCCGTGTGTGATTGGTGATGGACAGTCTGAGCCAGCGGGACGTTTGAAGCGCTGCTATGACTCACCATCCTTCTGTTTCAGTTGAAGCTGATGTGAGCATTAGAGAATAATTCATGTGATGTCGGGCTTCTGAAGCACAGTAAACCAAAACACTTGTCTGGTCATGGCAGGACTGCAGGCTCTGAATGTGATTTCATTTGGACTGCAGAGACTGTAATGAGTACATTCAGATGTAAAGCATCAGTTTCATTAAAAGCATCCGTCTCTGTTTTGTTGGCGCAGTAAAGCTCTGAACGGTTCCTGATTCACGGCTCACGCTGCGCCGTTTGAGCTCTAGTCGATCTTATCTTCACCTGCTTTTGCTGCCGCTCACAAACCGCAACACCAGCCATGGACACGTCCCTGGATTCATCAGCGGCTTTTTGAGATGGGGTTCACTGACGTGATCATCTTCACATCACGCTCGGGACACTGCCAAACACCTTCACGTTCACGTCCACACCGTCAACACGTCACAATATCCCAGCGGACAAAAACTAATGTTCCTATTAAGTTATGAAAACATTCTTTCTGAATGTTGTCTGAAAGCAGTAAACACACTGTAAAAGGGCATTTGCAGTCAGTGTAACAGTTAATATGAAGAGTTTTCCATGACAAATACGACTCACTGATATAGACAGAGATGTAGAGAATCACTCAATGGAGCTGCAAACTCACGATCCTTCATGTGTTTCAGGGGTTCTCAGCGTCCAGCAGAGCTCAAACTCTCCTGTACCTCCAGCGGTCAGACCTGACACCACTGACACACAGCTCAGGCTGAGCAGGTCAAATAAAGTACACTTGAATGCACTAAAAACATTTACATACAAGCAAGTACATTCTTATTTTGCTAAATAAAATTGTAAAAGTTATACACTATAAATACACTAATTAAAAGTATATGTCTACTGCAGTAGTATACTAAATACCACTAATACTTAAATTGATTTTGAGTGCATTGAAATTAAATACTACCACAAAAATAGTTTTATTAGTGTATTTCTTAAAAGTGTACTTTGAATCCAATAAAATTTGTATTTATAATGTCACTAAGTTCTATTTTAATGGATTTCCATGAAAAATACAGTAGAAATGTATTAATTACAAGTAAAATATCATTAACATATACTTAACTACATCATATAAAGGGAATATTAAGTCAGTCAAGTCATCTTTACTTATATAGCGCTTTTTTACAATGCAAATTGTGGCAAAGCAGCTTTACATTAATAATTGGCAAATATTTTTTTCCCAAAGAAAACGGTGTCATTGTCCATCTTAATCTATATATTTGTATTGATTCATTCCACACTATTGAAATATCAATAGTTATTAGTCTAGTTAATTTATGTATATCAGCACTGCAGAAAACAGTGACGTAATCGTCCGGCTCAGCTCAGTTCACATACAACGACACCAATGCAGGCATATCAAAAACACTGCTGAATATCAAGCAAGTGTCCCCAACTTAAACAAGCCAAAGGAACCAAAACTCCAACAAATGGAGAAAAAACCCTTGGGAGAAACCAGGCTTAGTCGGGGTCAGTTCTCCTCTGGCCAACAGTGAACACTTGTCCGATACTCAGAGTTACAGGTCATTAAACCCATTTGGAATCGCAACAGTCAAAATATTTAATCCAGTTCCATCTAGTTTAAGATCTTTTTGATCACGCCGATATGGGACGGTTTGTTGGGATATGTGCCGCTGGCTGATGAGTCGGTAAGGTCTTCACAAAGGATGAGCTCGTTCACACGGTCTCCGCCGACACCACAGGGCCACACTGCTGCCGCACACAGGCACAGGTTCCCCATCCGACCATATACCACTTTGCTTTAGTAGGAAATACTACTTAGCAAACTTTTAGTCACAATGGTGTTCAAAGGAACTCAAAGAGTGAATGTTTAGCGAGAGTGAGTCACAGTCGGATCCAGTAAATAAAGAATCGTAAATATGTAGAGAACGCTGTGACTGCGAATCTGTTTCTAGTCAACATTTCAATCTGGATGACCACGAGCGCCGTGCTTTAGCTTTATGTCTGGTGAGAACACACTGTAATCCACCAGATTCTGGCTCTTTATTTGTCCAAAGATCTTCCCCGTTTATTTGTTCGTCAGTTTTCTGGCCGTTCTCAAAGAAACAACTCCACATCTGTAATATGCTAACAGAGAAACACAGATAAAGCGGCTCTCTGTGAGAATTCAGGTTTGTGAAATCTGCAGGATCTGACGCAGATCATGTCACATTCCCTTCATAAAGGCAGGAATCGTATCAGCCTGATTTTACAGGATCGTTTTGAACTCAAAAGCCCTTGAAGAGGCTCGTGACCCAAGAGTCAAGAGTTTTTTTTTGAGAACACTCATAAAAGCCTCTGGACAAAGTAATGTCCATTCTAAATGCAAATTACAATCTAGAATAATCAGGAACGAGGCTTCAGCAGAAAAATGACCTCACACATTGGTTTAAAAATCCCCACACTGTAAATGATCTAATAGTGTGTCGGGGACTGAATATGGTCGGGTCTGCAGGCTATTTAATATGTCAGATGGCTCGTGTCCGTCAGAGACGTTCAGAGGGTTCGAAACGCCCTGACGAATGACAGGACGACATTCAGAAACACTTCGCTCATATATGTCACCGCAGCACTTTCTGCCGCGCGGTCAGTTTGGTTGAAGAATATAACTGAAGTAATAACACAAAAACAAGAAATCATGAAATCAATCAGAAATCAGAAATACAGAAGATTCACTCGCCCTCGTGTCATTCCAAACTTCCTTCAGTGGAACATCAAGATCTTTTGAAGAACTTTGGGAGCCGAACGTTGGAGCCCATTGGCTTTCATTGAATGGACATAAAGAAAGGTTTGGCACGACATGAGTAAATGATGACAGAATCATCCCTTTAAACCAGAAGGACAAGATCAACACCGCACACATGAAAACAATGATAAACGCGCAGAAGTACTGTGATAAACGAGACTTCACACTGACGTCATGATCAACCGCACTGTTAATCCTCCTGAGACGCAGCAGTCCATTCCGTGTCCTGTAGAGGACGCAGTGCTTTCGTTTCTCTGGGAAATCTTCAGGTGTTTCTTAAAGAGGACGTCCTGCGCTTTCGTGCAAACCAGAAATGTTTGATATTAAAAATCCAGGATGTTGAAGAGGAACATTGGCTGTCTAGATTGTTTCATTTTTTATAGTAAATAAACATCAAGGAAAATTTTGTGAGATTTCAAATCAGGCTTGAGAAGAACGACGCTGAAGTTCAACAGAAGGTGGCGCTGTTTTCTTTAAAAATCATAATGGTAATTTAATCGTATTACTATTGTTCTGCATTAATAAGTGCAGTTACTAATAAGTAAACATGTATTTATTGGAAATTTGTCACTGAGCTTGAATTAATAAAATTAATACTTTTATTAAATGTACAGTACTGAACTGACAGCTTCAGTGATTATAAACGGAGCTCTTTACTCTTTACTGTAATGTAGTCTCAATTTGAAGAAGGGTTAGTTTTTCATGAGATTTTTCCATATATTAGGAAGTCAGTAAGTGCTCCCGCCATCTAGTGGTGATTTCATGTCTTTTTTAAAGTTTTGTTGCCCAGAAGTTTTAGTTTTCCTTCATCTTTAAACTTTTAGTTCTACAAATCATCACATTAAAAATAATATTAAAATTGAATAATATTTAGCTTTTAAGTGCTGCATAAAGTGTGAAACTTGAAAAGCACTTGAAAGGTTGCATGAACCCTGAAATGAATAATGTAAAAGCATTCGAGTTTTTCTGCCACAATACCATGGTTTCAGTAAGTGTCACTACATTCAATCCACGGGGATTTGTGTTTCTCCTGGTTTCAGCGCTGTGTGATCTGATATCTGAATTTCAACTCGATCTCACAGCGATGTCATCTCTGGATCTCCCATCGGTGAGGATGAAGCAGTGTCACATGATCGAGATCGCTGTCTGTTGTTTCTCAGTGCTGATAAACGCTGAACGAGTGGCGCTGTTTCGGTTCACTTTCGTTCCGTTTGCTGTTTGATGTTTCTCAAATGAAACAGAAATGGCAGCTCTTATCGGTTGTGCGGTGTGGTGGTCTAACCTCTAACAAAACATGGTCACACCGGCAGAAAAACCCTGAGGCAGTTCTGGTGATGCTGCCATCTGATGTCTGGGTGGAGAAAGAACAGGCTGATCGTCAGTGTGAATTATTGTGGACGTGATTTACTCAGATGAGCTCAAACTCAAAATGAACACTAGCCGACGAACACTACCTAAAGATGTTTCTGCGCAGTGTGTTGTGTTTTAGAAACATGTCTCAAACAGGCTTCTGCACAAGATTAATCAGCATGACTTACTTACAGCTAGTTTGTGCTAGTTCATCAACATCTCTGAACCCTCCCCACACACACACACACACACACACACACACTCCTCTAATTGCGTGTCATGTGGCGCAGTGCTGTGCTGGTGTGTGATCTGTCTGAAGCGCTCAGCTGTCAGCTTCTGCTTCAGCATCTCTTTAGTGTCAGTGAGGACCGTCGGCTGGTTTAATCTTCTCCGTTTCTCTGCCTGAGCGTCTCTTTGTTTTGGAAGGCTAATGGGGTCGAAGTGTTTCCTACAGCACGAGTTCCACATCGCTTCACATGGTTATTATTCTGTTTCTGACACCAACAGACAAACACAAGCACACGCACACACTCGACGTCTCCTGAGCTGATCAAACATCCACTGAACGAAAGCATTTACCCCTCCTGAAGGTCAAAGGTCAGAGCATAATAGCGGCTACCTGATTACTGACATCTCAAACATCAGATGTGCTGGTAGAGGTCAGAGGTCAAAGGTCATGGTCTGCTGTTCAGGGGTTGCTCAGCGTTGACTTGAGGTTTTACACTGTAGACGATATTTTTTTCTTTTCGCTAATGTTGTGGTGATTACATATTTTGAGTTTCTGTTGATTATTGT
This sequence comes from Zacco platypus, assembly GCA_038088235.1. Classification (NCBI taxonomy): domain Eukaryota; kingdom Metazoa; phylum Chordata; class Actinopteri; order Cypriniformes; family Xenocyprididae; genus Zacco; species Zacco platypus. Next base: position 35,523,783 of record CM076076.1, read on the forward strand.
ATTTCTTTTTATTGTTCTTGCAGGTTTGGATCAACTCGGTTCAGTATTACTGGCTAACCAGTTTTCTAATGAACGGAAAGTGGTTCTTCTTTCACAAGCGAATTATTGCATTTAAATTCCAATAACCTGAGCAGGCAAACAAAGCCAATAAACATTTATGCCAAGAAAAACATGATGCCCTTATTGCATTTTCATCTGATTGGTAAAATGATATTCAGTGTTTAATAATATCACGTCACTTTGATTTATTTGCATTGCAAACTGACATGGTTTGTGTGGATAAAATCCTTTATGAGGCTGACGAACACCTCGCTGCTCTTCCTCACATCTACTGTCTAATTAAAGCTTTTACAGAAATCAAAGGTTAATTAGCTCATTTCATGTGACGCCAGTTATCTCCCTCATCTGAGGAGTCGTTTTAGATTCAGGAGAAATTTCCCAATCAGAACTAAAGACACCAAATAACTGAATCTGAAGGAGTCTGGTCTGTAATTACGGCACGGAGCGAAACGGTCCCTCTCTGAGCGTCTGTCAGGTGAGTTTAGAGGAAAAGCCCAGCGGTTTAGTGTCCTACATCCATACGAGAGCGACAGAGAAACAGGACAGCGGTTTTATTCTGGGCTTCTGTCTGTGGAGACACAGAAACACGTGTGCTGCGACAATCACACACACTACAGCATAAAACCTCCTGTACCTCACACACACACACTCACACACACACTCACACACACACACACACACTCACACACACACACACTCACACACACACACCCACACACTATACACACACACACACACACACACACACACTATACACACACACACACACACACTCACACACACACACACTCACACACACACACACACACACACTCACACACACACACACACACACACACACACACACACACACACACACTCACACTCACACACTCACACACACACACACACTCACACACACTCACACACACACTCACACACACACACACACACACACACACACACACTCACACACACACACACACACACTCTCACACACACACACACACACACACTCACACACACACTCACACACACACACACACACTCACTCACACACACACGTTGTGTTTTCATGTTTTATGGGGACATTCCATAGGTGTATGGTTTTTCTACTGTACAAACTGTACATTCTGCCCCCCGCCCACCCCTAAACCTACCCATCACACAAAATGTTCTGCATCTTTACATTTTTAATAAAACATTGTTTAGTATGTTTTTAAAGCTATTTGAAATTTGAAGACGTATGAAATGTCCTCAAACACACACAGAGCAATGAACAGTGTCCAGGAGAGAGAGACTGTTATAGAGGTGATCTCAACATATCAATGGTAAAAGAAGTCAAAATGAAGTATATGAAATATATGACAGCTGTCTGTCTGTCTGTAGATCTGTGGTCGTGTTTTCACTCCAAATGAAAACATCAGACGACTGATGGAAACAGTGTCCAGGACGGGTTTGTTTGGACCATCTGTGTTTGGCAAAGACTTTGTTGGGCTTCATCTGTCTGTCCTTTAGAAACGAGCAGCTGATCTGGCAAAACCTCAGAGAGAGAGATGATGTGTCTTTGTGTCCTGATGTTCAGTTATTCTAACACACACGTTTGTAAATGAGCCGCAGCAGGACTGAATCTGTGCGTCCGTGTGAAAGAGTTTGATCAGCTCTCTGGACGTGAGGCCGGCGCTGTGAACGGAGCCAGAAACTAAATTACATCTATCTGTCTGTCTGTGGAGGAATCAGATGGACGGTTTGATTATAGAGATGCAAGAACAGTCCCAGCGCACATACAGCTTCATGCTGATTCTCACACAAATGCTTTTCTTACTTGGTTTTTTGGTCTTGTTTCCAGTCAGGGTTAGGGTTAGGCGTGCATGTAATAGCATGTAACATAACAGCAAGTAATTGAATAAATGTAAGGCGTTTCTATTATTTACAGGATAAAGAGATGACAGTCAGAGGTTGTGTGTGTTCCTGCTGAACATTTCTCTTGCCTGTTGATGAACACTGAGTGTGTGTTTTTGATTCTCTTTATTGTCACCTTATTTTTAAATAGAGATTAAAAGAGAGTAGAGATTTAAACTATATTCACTACATACAGTGCTGAAATTTATTACATTATTGTGCCTCAGCTGCCCGAAACTAACACTACTTTTTAATGATTACCAAAATCATTTTTATGTTTCTGTAATGGTTCATGCACCAGTATGTGAACGCAGTTTAGTCACAGTTGTATTTCTAACGCTAAAATATAAATATTGTCATCATGAATTTTCGAATTTACTTTTTTCACAAGAAAGACAGAAAAAATAGTAAAGCACTTTTTTCAGATGCACAATTACAGTCAATAACAACAGAGACTGTGGAAAAGAACATATAAATCAATGCCAGCAAGAATCCAAGCCGTTATCAAAGCCAAAGGAGGCCAAACAAAATATAAAGCATTCAATATTCAATATAAATATAAAGCGTTCAATTGGCACGTTTGTTTGAAGGACATTGGGCAGGATGTGCAATAATGTGTTTTTGTCAAAAAAATAAAAAAAGAAAGAAAATCAATCATCGAATTTTTATCCGATTAATCGAAGAAAAGAAAAAAAAATAACTGGCCAACTATTCGATTATTAAAATAATCGTTAGATGCAGCCCTAAAAATCTTTGAACTGTTAAAGTTTTATGAATTCAGCTAACATTATTACCATGGAAAACTAAAGCATATGTGTGTGTAACAGGCTCAAATCAACACAGAAGTGTTCACATCAGGGCTGCGTTTAATACTTCATCCAATAAAGCGTTTCATTTCATTCCTCATTTATCACAGAGAAAAACTCACTTCATTCTTGCATTCGCTCAAAACTCCCATGAGCCTCTGTCATTACGAGAGAAACTAAACCCAACATTAATCCTCATGAACTAGCTGGTCATTTTACAGAAGATGGTGATTAAAGAGCAAATTACATTTTCTCAGTTGCGTAATTATGAATATGAACCATTGTGTTTCATTTGATTGTTGCTGTCACTAATCTCAACGGTATTCATTATTATTTTTTCAATCACTTCAGTGGGAAACTGGAACGTTCCAAACAGTCCCACAGTGAAACTAATTACTGAATCATAACTCCAGATTATGACCTGATCCCACGCTTTAATGAACTAATTGGTCGATCTCCCACAGCTCACATTCATTAGCAGAAAAGATTTATTGGTTCCAGTTATCTTTTTAATTGATGAATAAAACATCAGGGTCTGGCGGTGTATGGATTATTCTTTAATTAGTGCCGTGAATAATGACTCGTGAATGCAGTGAACTGAACGGAGCCACAGATTCATATGATTCATTCATCATTTATCTTCCAACACAGTGGAAACCAACAATCGATCCAGAAGTTTTAACTTGTAATGATGAGCAAGTGCTACAAACTCAAGGTGAAAAACGAAGTCGCTCGCAAAGGTTCGGGTCATTCCAGTCGGAGGATCGAAGTGTGTCGCGGGACTCAGTCCACTCAGTCCAAACGCACACGAGATCACGTTCACTGGCCTCTGTGAAATCTGCCACAATGTTATTTAATCTGTGGCGTTTTTAGTCTCAGTCTCTGCTGTTGACCCATTCACATTTCCATGCAAATCACAAACACAATTTATTAATGCTGAAGTGTTTAGCTGTGAATATTAAAAACCTCTATTAATTATGCTTCTTTCCTGAACCTCAGTCATTTTATGCATAATTACGCTCACAAATAAATAGGACGGTGTTCATTTTTCCCACTAATCTGATATAATTAAATCAGTGGGCGACAGATAAACGCACAATAAACACTCACACGAGCTCATTCACGTTTTAATTTCCCTCTGAGAAGATAAAGACGACGTGCGTGAGCGAGTGTGAGTGAGTTAGTCAACAATCATGTGACAGACGCCTGCAGAGTCCAGCTAAAACACCAATAAACTGGAGCAGCTTTACACATTCACGTTTGTCTTTCTCTTCTTAGAAAACTGCAAATAACATTGATGACCTCATACCCAAATTCCTGTCCAATCAGATGCTTTCTAAATTGAGAATCAGACCACATGAAATAATTATTAGCAAAAAGCAAGCAATAATCAGATCAGCAATAGCAAGTACTCAGTCATAAATAACAGTAAATAGAGAGACGATTAAATTCTCAAAACTAATGAACCAAAAGATCCACATACTCAAACTATCTATCTATCTGTTCATTATAAACTATATAACAAGGAAAGATATTATAAAAGAATGTCTGTTTTCCAATCAATTTTTTGCAAAAACTGCATGGGTCACTAGCGACCAGAGGATTGCAACAGTTTAATAAAAGTTTAATGTCTGATGGTGCAATTCACCAGTATTCCTCAAGGTGGCAGTGTCTGACACACAATGATGTTGTGATATTTCACTCTTAATAACCGCCGGCGTGGATGGATGGTGGACGGCGATGGTGGATCTGGTGAAGACGCTGTCAGCAATCAAAATTTTGATATCGAAGATGTTAAAAATGATAGTTTTGAGAACGGGGTTGGAATCATGATGCTGAATGTACTGGGGAAATAAGCTCTGATGGGGAAAAACATCTGCTCAAACTGAACCCTTCCAAATTCCAAAAGGTGAAGAAATATGCTTTATTTTTAGGCGTTAAAGCTCAGAGAGCTGAAACCCTGTTGTAATTGTTAAAATTTCCAAAAAAGGATCAGCATTCTCCCCTCAAAGTGATCGGGCAGATCGAAACGTAAGTCTTAGACACTCGAAACTTTGAGGGCTGGTAGTATTCACACTAAAAACTAGCAAACTAGCTCTAGGTTTTTGGCCTGATCAGAATCAAACCAGCGCAGCGAGATTCTCCGGAGTCTGATTGTAAATAGTTATCAAAAAAAAGTTGAAAGTTCGATTCATGGCCGCTAAGGGTCACCAAAACATTCAAAGTGGGCTGGCCCGCTGTTACTTCAATGGCTATAACTTTTGAACGGAATGAGATATCGTCACCAAAATTGGCACACCCATGTAAGAGATTATTCTGTGGTCGCATGAAAAAGGACACAGCGACTGGCCACTTGGTGGCGCTATAACAGGAAAAAACGCTACAGCTATAACTGCTGTTAGTGGGATTGACTCGAAAATTGTTGGAACAAAACTCGCAGTTTGACTCACGGCCCTGGAGGCTCGTGGGTCATTCACAAGAAAACGGCCACCGGGGTGCCTTCGTGTTTTTCACGTGCGTAAAGAATTGTGTATTGTGCAATTTTTCGCACATGCCCACATCAATAATACCACATGGTTGAACTCATTCTGAGGTCAACTTTGCATCCAGGACCACAGCTGTCTGTTGAATCGCTCGTTAAATACTGGATTTCAAAAACCAACTTTGGTGAACTAGTCCTAGGTTTTTGGCTCAACCTTGATAACGGTTAAAATAAACTTCATAAACCATATATTTCCTATAGTAAATTGTTTGTATTTGATGTAAATGATCTTTTCCATCTATGATTGAGAGGGCTTTCTAAATAAAACATAGTATGCATATTTACACATATGAATAAAGACCTTAAAGCATTGAACCCCTGATAATTGCTGCTCGAAGCTATATTAATCTTTTGTAATTGTTATTAAAATATCAGGAGAGTTTTATACAATTTAAATTTGACAAGTTAGAGATCCATCAGTGTTAGAAATCGGGTCACTAAAGATATGATAATGTCTGGTGAAACATTCATGCATTTAAGGGTTAACAGCTGATGTTTTATAAGAGTTTTATATCAACCTGCCGACTGAACATAACCGTCACACAACTACTAACCAAACAACTAAAAGACAACTGGATACTTGCTTTATCGGGTCAGCACTAAACTAAAAGCTCCCAAACTCAGTTTCGTCGCTCTCTCGGATCGGGCTTTGATCCGTCACACGTCTGATGGTAAATAAAGTTTCTGCAGGTGACCTGAAGTGAATGATTAAACGGGTCTAAACTCCCGCGTGTCTCTAAACTCTGACACATCCTGCACTCATCTACGGCTCCCTTCATAATTACAAACTTCACATTATTCAAATCTGCTCATGAATATGTATGAGCTGCTATGAGTGGCAGTGGACCCTCTGCCCTCTGGCTATTAAATTATTCACTTTAACCCAAACTGCTACAATGACACAAAGGAGCTCAGACACGGTGTACAGACCCGAGCTCGGCCGACACTTAAAGGAGCCGTTCACACTCAATTCAGCGTCACACTCACAGCCACTTGAGTTTTGTAGGCTGGGGAAGATTTGGCTGAAAGACGTGACTCTAAATAAGGTGAATTATATCAATATTAAATGATCACAGAAAAAACGCTCACTGAGAAAACACACTTTGGATAAAAGTGTATAAAACGGCCATCTTTATTTCTACAGCGCTTTGTACAACATAGATTGTTTCAAAGCAGCTCTACAGTGATAAAACGAAGCTGGGTTTGATGAAGCCGGTCTTTTATTTCCCGGTCAGCAGCAGACACGCGGCCGGCCGGCTGATTTCCCGCGGGTTCATGCTTTGTTTGTCTCCGCGGCCGCCTGCCGTTCGTCCCGGGGCTCAATGTCACCGTCTCCTGCAGAAGGGAAATCACATCTACAGCCATCTGCTTTGAGTCCAAACACACACACGTCCGTTCAG
>CM076076.1:35537971-35598483 GCA_038088235.1 Zacco platypus
GACAGAGCTGTAAGGCTGAATCCGACCTCATTTCATCTGACTTGTTGGTTCACTTCTGAAAGTATGAGCGTTTACCTTGTGAATATTAACCCTTGGATTAAATCCCTTTAAACCAGCTTTTCGACTCACTCAGCGCTCAAAAAAAGAAAGAAATGCATTGACCTGAACTGTGTCTCACTTTAAAAATAACCACAGATGTGACCAGACTGAATCCTGAAGCGGAAACAATGAAAGCTGACGTGACGGAGGAAGAAATGGGCCTTTGTGTCTCTGTGAAGCGCCGCTGCTCGTCTGCTGTCATTCAGAGTTTGAGTTTCATACGGTTCGCTCAAACGCGCTGTGACTGAAGAGCTCAGAGACTGTGTGGAGGAGCTTTAACGTTCAGACGTCTCTCTCGAGCTGTGCTGCTCATTTCAGATCCGTCACAAGAAGAAGTTTGAACGGTCAAATGTATGTTGGCTTTAACATTCCTTCAGAAGTTTTACATTGTGCCGCTGCAGTGAATTGAAGAGGGTTTGTGTTTGTCTGGTGTAGAGAAACAAACTGATGTGATTTGAAGTCATTTGGCTTGAATGTTCCTCCTGGATTCATATAACACTATTATCTGTAATCACTTGACATGCAAACCAAACACAATGTCCCTGGAAAGGGTTAGGACTGGAAATCACATTAATCACAGAACGTGCACCTTTTAACCAGATCCACCCATTTAAACGTCTCTAAATCCCTATTAGCATTTACCATTTATGTGCTATTTATTTAGGATTTAAGATGGATTATTGTTGTCGCTTTAACCTCATGGATTTGTAAAGAAAGGTTTCTGTGTTCTGAATAAACCTGACGTCCGTGTATAAACACTTACTCTATGATACTCTCGTAGTTTCGGTATATTTGATATCGTTTGTCCTTGTCAAACACTGAACACAATCTTCTCAAAGGGTCAGTATGAGTCATTCTCTTCACTTGAGAGTATTCAAATGTTTTCTGCTGTGAAATAATGTTTTTATGTCAGCTTGTGATGTATTACTGCAGAGGCTCAGATGACTCTGAATCAAGTGACAAATCTTCAGGATGTTGTACAGAACTGCTTCAATGAGATCATTGTTTCTGTCTTCATGAGTACATGATCGAAGCATGATCTGTATCGTCTTACAACTGTACATTTCTGATATATGGATATTACTGTGACACCGTCACCTCTGATAACAGATGATGTAGAAACATGCATTTTCTGTAAAGCTGCTTTGAAACGATTTGCATCGTGAAAAGTACTGTACACATAAATGTGAATCGAATTGAACTTGAGAAGAGTGAAGAAGCACAAACATGTCGCTTCAGATGATGATCTGCTGTTCAAACTAGCGCCGATGTCCAGATTCTCAGAGACTGATGACGGACGCAGGACTGGAGTGACCCGAAGACGGAGCGGATTCACGCGTCAGCATCTGTTTTTCTCTCCTGCTCCTCTTCCTCTGCAGCATTCAACTGTTTCCTCCTCCAGAACAACAAAAGCAGCAGCGTGAGGAAAAACATGATTTATTACAACGCCGTCGGTCCAGTGCTGCTTCCAGACTTTAATTCACGGCCGTCAGCTGTCTGGAGAATACGGATGAATGTTCAGTACGGCCCATCTGCTCCGCCTCGATCTACTGTCTCATCGATAAACTCGATCTGTTTAATCAGTGATCAGGCCTCAGGAGAACGACGGTAATAAAGACGACTGACTTCTGATGACATGTCGACTCTAGTAATGATACACGCATCATAACCTCAGTTTAATTTCTGTCCAGTCACATGACATGATTAATCCACTAATTATGACTTGATTTCAACAGCTCATATGCATTTTTATGATTTTTAAAAAAATTTTAACATCTTATAATGTTAAAAAATCTTATGTTAGTCAGGTTCTATTGCGCCATACTCATGACTTACAGTCCCGTACAAACTGATCAGAAAACACTCATAATGAAGTAGAAACTCACTAGAGATTCACTAAATACAGATTCTGTGTTCAGTAACAAAGAAACTTATCTGAATCACATAACACACACACACACACACACACACACACTCACACTCACACTCACTGAACAGTGAAAAAAGATGCATTGATTAATAACATCCCAACCTTCAGAAATAACTTGTTACATCCATCAAAGGTTCTCCTGCTGGTTGTGTGTTGAGACAAACAGACTCTCACTGTCCCTCAAAACATCCATGTGAAAGAACATTTGAGAGAGAAATCAAGAACATCTGCTCAGCTGGAATCTGCAAACAAACACTCAAAATCTGTATCTGCCATTTGCCACAAATGAACTCATGAGGAATCTGTCAAAGTACAGAAACCACAGAGCTGCAGGTTCATGTAACAATACCACATCAAACATTACAGAATCCCACAATGCACTGCGTTCCTCCACACATGATCACTCCAGAAACGCCAAACTTCTGGGAATGTCAGAACTTCACTGAAGAACTACAGAGCTGCTTTATTTAGACTGAAAACATGATGAAATGAACCGAAATCAGATGCCACTGCAACAGATAATCCGATAAAATAAAAGTCTGATGAGCCTCTGGTCGTTAGAAGCACAAGCAGAAGTTTTGGACGGGATCTTTGTGCACTTCTGATCGGAGTAAAGGCCAAACATGTCTGTGGAGTCCCAAGCGTCATTAACAACACATTGTCTGAAAGAAACGAATAAAAGATCTACAGAAAAACACCAACAATGACTGCAAGTGAACAACAATCAGAAGAGAAAGTGAAGTGACGTGAGGCCATATGCACACACACACTGCAGTGAACACACACACACACACACACACACACACACACACACACACACACACACACACACACACACACACACTGCAGTGAACACACACACACACACACACACACACACACACACACACACACACTGCAGTGAACACACACACACACACACACACACACACTGCAGTGAACACATACACACACACACACACACACACACTGCAGTGAACACACACACACACACACACAGCAGTGAACACACACACACACACACACACACACACACACACACACAGCAGTGAACACACACACACACACACACACACACACAGCAGCAGTGAGTACTGAACACACACACACACTGCAGTGAACACACACACACACACACACACACACACACACACTGCAGTGAACACACACATACACACACAGCAGTGAACACACACACACACACACACACACACACCCGGAGCAGTGGGCAGACGTTTATTTGCAGCTACGCCCGGGGAGTGATTGGGGGTTCATGTCTTGCTCAAGGGAGCCTCAGTTGTGGGTAATGAAAGCGCTGTTCATTCACTCCACCACCCACAACTCCTGCCGCTGTGATGAGAAATCCAGTCCCTCCAGGAATCAGGTCCTTTAGGACCCCAAATGATCACATTGGTTCAACAGACTTTTAATGGGTAGTATTTTCAGCGCCTGATTATTATTCCTGCAGAATCATATTAAGATTTATATTGATTAAAATACGTTATAATGACCATTAGCTATAGGTTGTGAAGTCAAGCATTTCTCGTTCTTACTGTTTTTTTTTGTTAGCTTATGCACCAGCTTAGCATACATCTACCTGATTAGCCTGCTAGCTTAGCTTATATTAAAATAGGTGTGTTTTTTGCTTCCAACATAGTTCCCAATTACATGTTTCAAATGAATGATGTTTGTGTGTACTTAACATGACAAATAATTTATTAAAACTACAACACATTATTGCTATTATTGTGTAAAATTAAAATTAAATTACTTTTACAGAACATAGTATGTTGCAACAATCCTTATTTTAGCCATGGTAGTGTTTCCAATTTGCTTTATTATGAAATACATAGGCATTTATTTTATATATCAAGTTTCAGTGCAGCTTCAAAGGATCTACATGATCCAGACGAGGAATGAGAGTCGTGGAGCATCAGAGCAGTGCAAGATGAGCATTTCTGGTTAAAAAGTATATAATGTCTATTTTTGTATAAATATTGATGGTTTCTCTAGATCAGACTCTTATTCCTCGTCTGGATCATGTAGATCTTTGAAGCTGCACTGAAACTGACATTTGGACCTTCAACCCGTTGAACCCCAGTGAAGTCCACTATATGGAGAACAATCCTGGAGTGTTTTCCTCAAAAACTTTCATTTCTTTCCCGGATGACATGGATGAGAGAAAATTATCAGGACATTTTAATCCTGAAGTGAACTAATGCTTTAATGTAATAAACATCAGACAATAGTGAAACAGGTTATAGTTAGTCGAGACATCACAATAACAACTTTTGATCAGGCATTTCGGCCGGGCTTCATTCCGGTCTCGATTTCTCATGGCCCTGTCACTGAGACTCAAACCCGCGACCTTCGGGTTACAAGTCCGACCCTCTAACCATTAGGCCACAAACAACACAATATATATTTCTACTGAGCCGTTTCAAACATCATCTCTGCACGAGTCTGTAGAGTTCGTCCTTTGGCTCTACAGCTGTTGTTTCTGTTTACAGCGCATCATCATTGGCTCAGTTCTGACAGCGACTCACACACACACACACACACTCACACACTCACACACTCACACACACACACACACTCACATACACACACACACACACACACTCACACACTCACACTCACATACACACACACTCACACACACACACACACACTCACACACTCACACTCACATACACACACACACACTCACATACACACACACACTCATACATGTTGTGTTTATGTGTTTTGTGGGGACTTTCCATAGGCGTAATGGTTTTTATACTGTACAAACTGTACATTCTGCCCCCCCCCCCAACAAAACACACACTCACACACACGCACACACTCACGCACACACTCACGCACACACTCACGCACACACTCACGCACACACTCACGCACACACTCACGCACACACTCACACACACACACTCACACGTTTGAGGTGTAGTAGAGCTCTGAGAGCCAGCTAGCATGAAATTAACACTGCAAACGAATCCTCATCACAGGATTACGAGCCTGAAGCTCAGCAGAGAGAGTGTTAACACACAGCTGTGCTGTACAACCTTATCTGACAGACGCGCTAACACTCCGTTAAACATACTGTAGAGCGACGACTCGCGCTACGTGAGTCTGATCTGGGTCACATTAGAACTGTCAGCCGTACGAGTTGATTAAAAGTCAGAACTCGTCTCTTTTAAACGCAAGGACACTTTCCCCCTCAATCTACACCAGGAACGACTCTCACGCAGAGAAGCGGAGAAGATAAAGCCGGCCGACGCTCCTCACTGACACTAAAGCAGAACCTGAGACTGTAATATGACAGCTGAGTGCTCAGATCACATCCTGCAGAAGGTCAAACTTCAGATGTGCGTCAGGGGAGTGTCTCAGAACATCCAGCGAATTCACATTTCTGTGAACTTCTTCACCTGCTCAGGTTAATAATAACACAAAAAAGAATCTGCTCATTTTACAGAGCAGGGATCTGTTTCCTTCAAACCTCGTCCCTGATTATTTAGAATGGACATTACTTGTAAAAAACCTCTTGACTTCTGGGTCACGAGTCTCTTCAAGGGCCTTTGAGCTCAAAACCATCCTGTGAAATCTCAAAAACAGCTTTTTAGAGCAGCAATTAAAAGAAAAAGATCTTGAAGTTTCTGAGGAAGAATCATCTGAAAGAAAAAGGGAGCGGAGAGAGAGAAATGACAAAAAGAGAAAAAAAGATGTGAAGTTAAAATCATTAAGTCTTGTCTTTGAAAAAACATAATTGATTTCAGTTAGCTTGTTGCTATGGACACGGAGTGTGTGAGTGTGTGTGTGTGTGTGTGTATGTGTGTGAGTGTGTGCGTGTGCGTGTGTGTGTGTGTGTGTGTGTGTGTGTGAGTGTGTGCGTGTGCGTGTGTGTGTGTGTGTGTGTATGAGTATGTGTGTGTTTCACAAAGGTTTCTTTTCAAACCAACATCATGAACAAAGACATTTCATATTTTATCTCGTGTTCTCAAAGATCTCAACATTACAATAAATCAGGAGCACAACCAGACGGACTCTATCAGGGCCACTCAAGACATCAGGAGCGTAATGAGGGTCAAAGGGTCAGTTTGGTCATCCTTTACTGCCCCTCATGTGGTCCCAAACCTGAATGACTTTGGTCTGCTGAACACACAAAAGAAGATATTTTGAGGAATGTTGGGAACCAGACCGTTTTCATCTCATCTTGGAAACATCATGTTCCACAAAAGAAAGAGAGAAACTCTGGCAGGTCACATGATGGGCAGTAAATGATGACAGAATGATTGTTTTTGGGTGAACGATCCCTTTAACTCCATGTGGCCTGTATCAAACTCCACACATCCCTTGAAATGCACTGAACACAAAACGAGAAATCATTATCCTCCTATTTATCCCTTTACTGTCCAGCACTTGTGCTCATCTCTTCATCTGATCTCCTCACTCCTCGGTTCCTCTGAATGAGTTCCTGTGAGCTCCGACAGCACAATGATGCTGATTCTCATGTCCACTGGAGTGGAGAGCAGCTAACGCATGACATGTTGCTTTAGAGAATTAGCATATAAATGAGCTCACTGCTTATCAACTCTATTTATGAGTCGATCCTGTTCCTCTCCAGCATTATTTCATCTGTGAGGGACGTCGCTCGTCTCACGCACAACTCTCACACTTCTCAAAAACCGCAGCTAAATTCACAGGTTAAGTTCAACATGTGCAGCACAAGTTTGTCATATAAGCTACATGATATTATAATGAGAACATTATAATTGTGTGATTGGGACTAATGGTGAGGCTTTTGTTTTTGACCCTCAAAAATTATATATAAATTTTGATTTAGATTTTGTCAGACTCGGTTATCGGCTTTCAAATAGAAAGAATTATCGGTTAACGACATCGGCCAAAATGTTCAAATCAATCCAGATGTTCAACATCAAACTCTCATTACATGAACACAGTCTGTGAATTTCCTCTTTTTGTCAGAAGCTCTAAACCTCTCGGACTGATCCTTCTAGAGCGGAGAAAAATCACAAAATTGAGTCGGTCAGGTGAGTCGAGCGCTCGAGCTCCACAAGCGTATCTGTGACATCAGCTTCAGTTTCATGCGCCGTTCCCTCTCTGAGCGTCTGTCAGGTGAGTTTAGAGGAAAAGCCCAGCGGTTTAGTGTCCTACATCCATACGAGAGCGACAGAGAAACAGGACAGTGGTTTTATTCTGGGCTTCTGTCTGTGGAGACACAGAAACACGTGTGCTGCGACATGAACAATCACACACACTTCAGCATAAAACCTCCTGTATCTCACACACACACACACACACACACACACACACACACACTCACACACACGAGAAATAAAAGATGTTCAGCTCAGAGATCTCCACACTTCATTCTGTTCAGATAATCAATAAACTGATAGCGTTGATCTCTCAAAACATTTAGTCTTGGTTCACTTGGCGTTCACATTGAGTGCATTCTCAAACCAGCTACGCTTAACAAGCCAACAATGTGTTAAACCATTTTCCTTTATTGGCAGAAGGTCATGAACAGCTTAAGAATAAACTGCTAGACCAGCATGTGAACAGGTCCTGTAAACTTGTTGAAGTTGTGCGTCAGGAACGCGTCCATAAACGGCAGATTTAAGCCATCCAGACACAGAGAGTGTTTCATGGGAGCGGAGGAGAAATGCGTCACAAACTCTGACTTTTTCTTGACCCATCTCACGCAGCCAAAGCACAAACGGTACAGTGGAAACTTCATATACGAGTCTGTGCAAGTTTCCCATGACATTTTGAAAAAACAATTTTTAATGCTTAATTTAACATCACAACTCACATAATAAAAAGATGCTCTGAAGCATATACATGGATGCTTACGTTTACCAGGGATTAACGCCTTGTTTTGACTCTTTCCCCGCCACTGACGGAATTTTCCGTGTTTTCACTGTTATATGGTAGGGAGTGCTATCACATAACTTCTGAAAGAGTACAGAATATCCGGATCAAAAGGGAGCAGAAACACGTGCATGTTGTAGTCTTTGAAAAAAAAAAAATTTTCTCAGCTTTTTGAGGAAAAATGTTGCTTTTTTTATTGAGTTACTCACATTCAAGTGTCAATGAGAAAGAATGTATTTAGCTAGAATAACACATTTTTGTTTGTTTTTTAAAAACTGGTAAATCAGGATATTTCAAATAACTGATTTTTGGTAGTTATTGTTGTGGATGTAAAGATGCTCACTGCCATTTCTAACACAGAACCAAAAGATAAAAAAGGCTTCTATGACATATTTTGCTACAGAACTTTCTGAACATCCAAAACAGTCCTGTGTGTTAAATGCTCTCATTGTATGTGCGCACATATGATGGTGAAAACAGCTGAAAACACTTGAAGAGCTGATCAAATGAGTGTCAAAAGAATTCCTCCATTACTCATAGAAACAAAGATCTGCTGCGAGAAGATGCTGAACTATGACGAGAAAAAACCAGCTACGCTTGAGCATTCTTTTTTTTCTCGTTTAGATGTCTCCGGTCCATGTTGTGTTCATGTTTCATTCCACACAGAGTTCATTTGGGAGCGATGGTTCGGTGCGCAGCGTTCACACTTATACAAATGAATCCAACCAAACCTGTCGAGTGTGAACAACAGAAGCCTGTCGTCGTAAACTGAGGTCTGCCAGTCATTGAGAAAAAAAAAAAAAGAAATCTGTTAACATTAATTCAGTATTTTTTATGCCTTGTTGACCTACATCAGATGTGCATTTTTAACCATGAAGAACAAGACTATTAATGACTGTTAACATCTTTGGTATTAGTCATCATGATTCCTGACCTTATGCAAAACAGTTTCCGCGTCTCGAACCGACAGTCATTAACTACCAGAGAGAGAGAGAGAGGAGGATACGGGTGGTCTGAGAATTCAAGGGTAAGATGTTTTATTTTACTCAACGCTCAGGAGGAAAGCGTGAGTCTATTTCAGGTGTAGAATCAGGTCATCTCCAATAGAAACGGGATGATGTGCTTCAACTTGTGGGCAAAATCTAGATTAAGGAAGTGAAAAGCTCAGTAAGATTTCATCTGTAATCAAACAGGATGATGTTAACTGCACAAAATCACAACGGCCACAGACGAGCAAAGGTTTCAGCTGAATGTAACGCTGCTTTCCAAACAAATCCAAGTGTGTCCAGGAGGAAGAGTATGTGGATGATTTACGCGCTCAAACTTTTTACCTCTCGTTGGCATATGTTCACTGTCAAACATGTCAGTGAAATGAAACACGTCTCGTGATCTCTGAGATCGCAGGAAGAGTGTCAGTCATCAATATGGACTTCATTATATGATTGACATCAGAGGCTGATAAACAGCTCAGTGATTCAAAATCAGCCAGAAAGAAGCCCTGAATATTACTATTAGCATTCATTATCATTGTAAATATTACTGTTAATACTGAAAGTGAAATTATTTACTGAACAATTGTTTAATTTTTACTTACGTCTGGAGAGTTTAACGCACATCTGTTGTTTATAATCGCTCTGTAAAAGTGTGTTAATGGCTGTAAACAACAAGCAGTGCTTTAGATGATCCGTCTGCCGCATTTATTTGGATTCTCACACAGCTGAGAATCATAATTTCTTTCAGAATTGGTTTTTACTTCAGACAGATTTGACATCAATGAACATCAAATGTTTCATGGAATAAAAAATTCTCGGCAGAGAGTTTTCAGAATTGACAATTTCTAGAAACACACAGCAATAACAGGCCCTCAAGCACACGACACACGATCCAAAGATTATTCGGTCCAGTTTGACATCCTGTAATTTCGAGTTCTACTCTGTTTTTAATGCTGATGCTCCTTCTCTATAATGGCTTTTAGACAGATACTCATTTCTTCTAATGTGATTTAACCTCCATTTCATAGATTTGTATCTAAAGTAGATCCTGTAACAACATCATGTGAGGATGGCGTCTGATTATTTTACTGTACTACAGTGATAAAGTACCATGTTAAACTCCCTCCAACAAAATGATCTGTGGGAAAATGATCTGCCAAAATAGTTATTTTATTAAAACTGTGAAATATGTTTGGAGGTTTGATCATGCTCACCACACAAAATGCACAAATAACAACAATAAATAAAATTCAAATCGCTGTTTTGGGTCAAAGTATTTGTTATTTATTAAAGAACATTCATTTCTGTTAATAATATTTACATAATATCACAATTTCTTGCAGTCTCAGATATCATTCTGGGAAAATCTGGTCAAGTAAAGCGAGTCTGACAAAAATTCCCTTGAGTCTTAGATTGTGGTTTGAAACCCACGGCTTCTGTTGAAATTAAATATACATGTATGGCGAGATATCTCTTACCTCCATTAACGTGAGTCAAACCAGCATCTGCTCACTGAGACGACCAACAGAGACAGAAAGATCAAAAAACAATTATACTCAAGCCGTATAAAGCGGCCATTCTCTCCACACGACTCTGGTGGTTTCTCCAACAGCTCGAGATACATTACCATACACCTCGCTTCTTCATCTCACTGGAGCGTCTCGTCTCACAGCAACCGTTCTGGTTTGATAACTCACTCTCGAGAGCCGCGCAACTGTCTTTAGCAGCGGCCCGTGGCAAAACCGTTTTATGTTTTATCTGAGTTGAGAGCACGGCCCTACAGAAGACACCGAACCCAGAAGACAGCCCTGAACGCTTGACTCCACAGACCCAAAGGAACTAAGAGCTGGACCTCCACACCTGCTGGGCAGGTTTACATGAACATTCATGCATGCAGCAGACAGTTTTATCTGAAGCGACTGACAATAGAGGAGCACAAGCAATTCATCACAGAGCCAAGCAATATTCAAAATGTACAATGCCAGGTTTCTTAGAAAAGTAGATTATGAAACAAGCTAGAGCTGAGGTGAAATGCAAAATGTGCATGTTCCTTTTTTGGTTTATGAGGACACAAGTGTGTATAATGACACTTCCTGTGTCCTCGTAAACCAAATGGCTTAAAAAACATACTAAACTGTACTTTTTTATATTCAAAAATAAAGAAAGTTTTAAAACCATTACATCTATTACTCTTGATTGTGTCGGTTTGTGTGTGTGTGTTTGTTTTCATGATTTATGAGGACACAAATGTGTATAATGTCATGGGTATGACACTGGTATTACGACGTAAACGTGTAATATGAGGACATTTCTTCTTATTAAATGAGTGTCCTCATTTCAAATAGCTTAAAAAACATACTAAATGTTTTATTAAAAATGTAAAACAGCAGAACATTTTGTGTGATGGGTAGGTTTAGGGGTAGGGGTAGTGTAGGGGGACAGAATGTACAGTTTGTACAGTAGAAAAACCATTACACCTATGGAATGACCCCATAAAACATGAAAACACAACGTGTGTGTGTGAGTGTGTAAGTGAGTGTGTGTTTGTAAGTGAGTGTGTGTGAGTGTGAAAGTGAGGGTGTGTGAGTGTGTGTTTGTGAGCGTGAGTGAGTGTGTGAGTGTGTGTGAGTGTGTGACTGTATGAGTGTGTGAGTGTGTGTTTGTGAGTGTGTGTGTTTGTAAGTGAGTGTGTGTGTGTGTTTGTGAGTGTGTGTGTGTGTGTGTGAGTGTGTGAGTAAGTGAGTGTGTGTGTTTGTGAGTGTGTGTGAGTGTGTGAGCGTGAGTGAGTGTGTGTGTGTGAGTGTGTGTTTGTGAGTGTGTGACTGTGTGAGTGTGTGTTTGTGAGTGTGTGTGTTTGTAAGTGAGTGTGTGTGTGTGTTTGTGAGTGTGTGTGTGTGTGTGTGTGTGTGAGTGTGTGAGTAAGTGAGTGTGCAAATGTGTGTGATTTGTGCTGGGTTTAAGCGGTTTTCTTTTTTCTCTTCTGTCAAAATAATGGACAGCATTTGGAATTACCTGTCAATGTTTTTAAGATGAGGTAAATGACAGAGTAAGTTCTGTTAACACAACCTCTGCTAGTATAATCAATCATTTAGTAGAGGTCCGACGTGAAAGAGGGACAGGAAGCCTGTACCTGATCAAGAGAATCATTTCTTATGTTCACACATTAACACTTAGTTCTTTACTGTCATGGCTTATTGCGCTTAATAACTCTATTTAACATCACGCATGTCCCGCTCTTTATTTTGTTCATCCATGCATGTTTGTTTATTGCTCTCAGGTGTGTGACGGGTGTCCTGCTCTTCCTGTCCTCCAGTCGGTGTGGTCAGGAGCCTCATCAAGAGAACTTTGTTCTTCCCTCTATAAAGTTTTGCTTTG
This sequence comes from Zacco platypus, assembly GCA_038088235.1. NCBI lineage: Eukaryota > Metazoa > Chordata > Actinopteri > Cypriniformes > Xenocyprididae > Zacco > Zacco platypus. The sequence continues at coordinate 35,550,266 of CM076076.1, forward strand.
TTAGTGTGGATGGAGAGTTTCCAGCGATTGTCTTTTATTTGAATTTTTTTTTTTATTTGTAGTTTTTTTGTATTAATATGTTTAATAAATGAACATTTATTACCAAGTAAAATAAATAATAATTAAATAATAAACATGTTTTAAATGAATGTTCGCCATTTGGATTATTATTGTTGCTCTAGTAATTATGATTCTGAATTTTAATTTCCAACCTATTTTGGGTTAATTTTAAGTCAGCCATATGGTAATTTTTAATCATTATTTGAGTTAAATAAAACTGCCCAGCAGGGTGGTCAAATATTTAACCTAGCATTTTTTCGAGTGTAGAGATGACCATGTTGTTTTACAGATTTCTTTTATTTATGTTAACCACTAAATATATTTGTATGTATGTTTTATTATATGTTAATACTTTACTATGGCTCATGAGAAGCTATTGAGAGAGCTGTGAGAAATGAAAGGAAGACAGTTGTGACAAATGTGTGAGACTCATACTGCTTGACCTCTAGACTTTTGAGCCAGATGTGACAAGTGTTAAAAACTTAAAGCAGTCCTGTACGGCTAGATTTACATACAACGATATAAATGATAGAGTAAATTCACTAACAACAGACCCTTTATATCATCACCATAGTATCGTCCAGACCTATACGATAATATAGATAACATTTTGTGATAATTTAGACAATTACGCAGTTGAGATTTTCTATATAGCATAAATCGCTTTACACGAGTGTACTGTATGTATTCAGGTAAAGTTGGATATACTTATTTATCCTACTTTTACATTTTGTCTCGAGTTTCCACACTCCTGTGAGCTCCGACAGCACAATGATGCTGATTCTCATGTCCACTGGAGTGGAGAGCAGCTAACGCATGACATGTTGCTTTAGAGAATTAGCATATAAATGAGCTCACTGCTTATCAACTCTATTTATGAGTCGATCCTGTTCCTCTCCAGCATTATTTCATCTGTGAGGGACGTCGCTCGTCTCACGCACAACTCTGGCATTGAACATCTACTTTCATAGCAGATACTTTATACCAAAAGCCCCGTATAAAAGCGTCCAGCACATTAACGGCAGTGCTTGAAGCTGAGAATCTTAGTCTCAGAACAAGAAAACATAGCAATTTCACAACTGTTTGATCAACTAACTGTAGCTTCGAGGAATGAATGCAGTGGCTTTTAGCAACTTTTGGGCTCCCATTTACTTGCAATTTATGAAAACAGATGGATTATTTTTCTAAAAATCTTCACTTGTGTTTCACAGAAGAACGATTCATGAGTAAATAGTGGAAGAATTATAATTTTTGGGTGGAGTGACCCTTTAAAGAAAAGCATTACCAGATGGTTCACATCAGACTCAAACTTCACCGTTCCAGCAAACAAAGTGAATGATGATCAATAACGACCATCAGAATGTTGTTTTTAGCCAACCAGCGTCGCTTTCTCTATTATTATGAGCAATTATTATGTCTGATTCAAACAGGACACTCTTATTTATAGCAAATTTCAATCATTTAAGCACAATTTACTCCATTTAACTATTTAATTCGAGCACTGATCCTCAGCATCCCAGTTGTTGTCTGAGAAATACACACACAATGAGCGCTAAACTCCAGATGAAGCTCTTCTGACAGCCTCTCAGCTCTGGTTAACGAACCGACACAAACTCCCTCCTCACTGGATCGCCAATCAAACTCTGTATGAACATTCAAACCGGTTAGTGGTTTTAGAACTGCTGAATATAAATGTACCATGAAATACTAATTACACTGCATTCAGAATGACTCTAGTAAACATCTACGTATTTTCTTTTAAAAAAAACAATTCAGCGTAATCATACTGAGTGGACTACATACTCATTACAATCCCTCCTGTCCAAATTAAATCACATTCAGAGCCCGCAGTCCTCCTGCTGTGACCACACAAGTGTTTGGGTCTGCTGATGTGCTTCAGTAGCCCGACATCACATCAATTATTCACTAATGCTCACATCAGATCACGCAAATTAGATTTAAATTGGTACACAAACCCTGGCGAGACTCAGGCGAGTTGATATGGAGGTGCAGTGTTAGCGCAGGATGTTATAAGCGTGAAAACCACTAAATTCACCTCACATCAGTGTCCAATGATGCAATATCACTTTCCATGAGAAACATCACACAAATGTCCTTGTAATTCATGTCCACACAGGAACAGCAAACTCCCGCCATCGTGTGACACTGAAGACTGGAGTAACGGAGTAATTAACATTGCAAAATCTATTAAAATTCAGAATAGTCGCTTAAAAGTGGAATATCATTTCACAACATTACTGTTTTTGACATTGGTGAACATAAGAACTTTCTTTCAAAAACAAAGACATTCTTTTTAATCCCAAACTTTTGATGAGTAATGTAAATATGTGCGTTTTTGTTTACTGTGGTTCTATCTACTGCAACATCATTTCTTTCATACACACATTGAGACGTCTCATCTAAATCAATAATCAAATTCAGCCAAACAGCCCAGTCATGAATATTCATCCTGGAAGGTTCACTTCATGAATATTTACACCTATTTTCCAACAGTTTTGCCAAAGCTATTATCTTTGCCAAAAGAATTAATAAATGAATCTATTTATTGATTTTCCCTCAGACTTTTAATTTAGTGTCCTACATCCATACGAGAGCGACAGAGAAACAGGACAGTGGTTTTATTCTGGGCTTCTGTCTGTGCGCAGCGACATTACTGTGTGTTTCATGAATAATCACACACACACACACACACACACTTATGTTTGTTTGACTATATTAGTGGAGACATACAGATTTACTAACAGCTTGTGCCAGCACAAACCCTCTTTAGGTGTTAAAAAAACTACTGTCGAGATTTACTAAACACACGCAGTGAAAAATATGCTTGTTTGCGGACCTATGATAATTTGAGCTGCTCTTGGTAGATTACTTTGGTCATAATGAACATGAGCTGCTGCGTATGCGTTCTTTCATTCGAGCAGCGTCAGTAGATCAGCCACAGAACCTCCCATCAGCGCTTTTATGGGATTGCAGTCTCACACTAATTTACCCTCTTTAGTAAATATGCCCCATATACTTCCAGTGTTTTTTTCTGTCCTAACCTGACCTCTGACCCCTAAACATAACACTCACGGAAACCTGTGCAAAATGAATATCAGACTTTAAACAATAAGGTCTGGCTCACTAGTCTAATCAACAGGTTTCACTGTTAATGAGGACATTTTGGACCTCACAAGTATAAACAAACCTGTATACACACGCGCGCACACACACACACACACATAGACATTTGGATGATTCATTTCCATACGCTGCTTCTAAAAGCTGATGTACCGATTCACTGGAGTTATTCAGCCGTGTTTCCAGAAGAAACTGCTGCAGTGAACTGCTGCTGGATGAGTCCGACAATCAGCAGCTCGATTCAGCATCAGATTCTCACGCTCACAGCAGAATATTCATGCTCAGGTGTGAAGACCATCTGTGACGCTCAAGCATATGGATCTTTCCTGTCACAGCAGATGGACCCTTAGCAGCTAACACATCCCATCTCTCATCAGCGGTACAGTCGGTCTGAATCACTGTCAGCCCTTTACAGGTGAGTCACGTCACGATGACAACACCACGTGCTGCTCACCTGACGTTCTTTCAGGGTTCTGCACCAGCCGAGCGGCTGCCATTAAGATGAGAATCTGATGGCTATATACAGCTCCAGCTATTACTGACCGCCTTCATTCAAGCACATATATCTGCTTCCACTGCAAAGACGACGGTCAGCTGACAGAAAACATGAGGACTGTCATTAGTTGCCATTTACTCAAATAGTATCACATCCAACATCAGCCTTCTATTCCAGCGGCATCTAGTAATCTAATGAAGGCTGGACAACAGGACCGCCATCTTATTTCACGATAAGGCTGTCGCAATATACAATGGCTACGATGTTTAAATGGTAAGTTTCTGATTTCCTAGTTTATTTAGCTGTTTTCAGTGAGGGAGGGAATGTCAATATAGTGGACCTGGCCATTATGATGCCAGCCAACATGTTTACCATGCCGTTTTATCTCATTTGAACAAGAGTTTGAAGTTTATGTGGTGTCTGGCTCAGAAGAACGACTTCAAAATGTGTCTGCTGGAAATTGTTCAGTTAAACGAGCAGAACCGATCCCGTGTCTCCAGCGCCGGAGCGAAGGCACAACAGAGCAGCGTCTGGGCAGAAACTCATGAAGTGTGTGTGACCATCAATCGTCTCTGATCATCAGTTAAGACTAATAAATCTTCCTTATTGTGAATATTGTTAACTAGAGTATAATGTTCAGTCATGAAATTAATGTCTAGCCAAATGACTTTGGACCAGGTGTTTAGACACATCAATAAGTGTGAATGATTTCACAGCTGGGAAGGTCACTCTGTAGTTCAGTCTAACTTTCCTGAACCTTCCGCCTCTGTCTTGTTGAGCATCTCGAGGGATCGCTGACCCGGGACAGCAGACATGAAGGTCACCGTGTGTGTGGCTGTCAAGAACAGAAACCTCCTGACATTCAGATATCACACAGCTTCAGAGGAAGGTTGTCAGGAGCAGTTGTCATGGCAACCTGTTTAAACACAAGGGAGTGAGGGAGCGCACTTGACGGCCAGATTATGCAAACAATTCAAACTTTTTGTGGTTAAATTATGGGGTTTATATTCGGAGACTCGTTGTGCCATGTCACATGTAGTGTAGACAGCATCACTTATTATAATGCGTTTTATTTACTTTTGATGCTTCGTGTGTGTAGTATTAACACAAAAGCGTAATTCCATTTCAACTCAACCAGAGGTCTACGGCTCAAATGTTTGATTTTGTTAATATTTTTTCTGTATAAAGACAAACACAAATAGTGCAGAAAGTCAAAATGTTCAATGTCACAGATGTATATTTACTGTAATCCACTATGTTGTAGAGGAGGGTCAAAATGAGCATTTTCACCTGAGATTTGGTGAAATTAGAGTGTAAAAATGACTTTATAAAGATGGAGCGTCATTATTTTATTTTCACACAGATCTGTTAGTCAAATCTGTTGACTTTATCAATCTTTGTTTCATTATATGCCGACAGTGATCGTTCAAAACTGGGGAAAAGCACTTCTTGTGTTTTCTTCCTCAAGTTGTCGTTCCTGTAACTCAAGAAGTGTTAAAGATATCTCAATATCCTTTTAGATTCTGCTTCTTAACACACTTTCCTCTCGGTATCTTCATCTTAAAGGCCCTCGATGGTTCAATCCCAGAGATATGGAGATCTTAATGCGGCTCCATGAGCAAACTGCTCAATTGTTCACATTTTCAGTGGTCAAAAACCAAATGTGGGTCACTTTGAATAAAGCTTCCTCTTTTTTAAATGCTAAATTTAACTGTACCATTTACATGAATCACGTAAATCATAACTACTATTCAAAATCAGACTTAAGTTTAGTTTGCACATCGTTTAACATTTCAGTAGTTTAGCTACTCACATCTTATCTCTCACTTTATGACCGCTAACTGAAGCGCTGCGCTGGAATTGGCGCTCAGCAGCTTCCGTGAACATAAAGCCCACCTAGTTTGATTTGACTGGTCATCTCAAATATTTTAACACTGACAACCATTGACAGACCACTGACCGCTCACACGAGAAGATCGGTTATCTTGGAGCTGTGCAACATCCTTGCAGCATGAGACTGAATACTATATACTTTATAGGCAATTATTTAAGAACCTTCACCAACTGTATAAAATATCAGATTACCTATGCAGGTAAATGCATGCTAACGTTTAGTCCAGAACTACACGTCTCTGCCGTCAGAGATGTCAGTCAAGAGACGGAAAAACAAAGAAACTTGAGTTACTCATCTGAAAAAGTAGCTCAGATATTTTGTTGTAAATTTTAAAAGTAAAGCATTACTTTATTAGTTACTTAGAAAAGTAATCTGATTACATAACTCAAGTTACTTATAATGCATCACACCAACACTGCTAGCAGCTAACATAAACTCTAAATATATGAATATGTTTATCTAATCTAAATCTTTAATTCAATCATTCTAATCTTTTAATTCAAGCATTTTATTTAGAGAGCTGATAAATGTGTGAACATCACAATCTGTGAGGTTCATCATCACGATTACAGCATCTGATTCAACATTCAGTGAGTGAATGCCTCTGATTCCACTTATTAAAGACAGAAAAACTGTTTCGAAATGAAGAAAATTCTTGGATTCTGAATCTGCACAATTCATCAGACAAAAACTCACACTTAACTACTCAATCCCTGCATACTATTAGAAGACGACGTTAGGCTACTTCTTGGTTCAGAACCATTTAAAAGAACAACAGCCCAAACACTGCTCAATATGTTTGAGTTCTACCGGTTTCATTTCTCATCCTCAGATGAACTCAATAGATGCAGTTCAATAAACATTTATGAATACAGTAGCATTACTGGGGATTGCCCACAACAGCGCTTTCTACTGTACACAACTAACTAACGCTCAGGTTTGAGTGGGTTTCTAACCTCTGTGCAGAAAGTCAATAAACGGACGGCCAAATGGAATCAGTCGCTCCCAGAGCAGAATTCATTTCCTTCCCTGTTCTCTTCGGCACCCATCAAAAGCAAATGCTGCCTGACCGGAATGGATAATGACTACAGCTCTAAAGCTCGAAACAACATGCAAATCAGTCCGTGAGGGAATGTTCGAGCAAATACAGTAAATGATTTGCTATGATTTTTGATAAGAGTTCTACAAAAACGAATGCCAAAATGGAGAATCGTGGAGATCAGTCAGTTCACTATAACAATATGAAACTTTTTTCATATTCTTCTGAGAAGAAATGCCAATAAGTTGGATCCTATGACAAGATGAATTAGAAGAGTGTTTTTACACGTATATTACATTTATTACAGGCTCAGTCACGAAGTGGGCCAGAGATATGCTTGCTAAATAAATGCATTTTATAAATGTATCTGTTTAAACAACCTGAGTAATGCAAAACTAACGTATGATACCTGTATTAAGATTCATAATCATAACCAAGCAATGAGATCACATATCCTAATGAAAAAAAAAATTATTCCACATAACTTTCCTCTGGTTGCTAAAGGATGACCTGCATGTAGGTTCGTACCCTGGTGAAACCGAGATATAAATGAGCGAATGAGGAACTCCCACATTGACCTGGTCCAGCAGAGACCCCCATTGGCAGCTCATTCATCACAAGCAGAGACAGAGACAGTCAAAGCTTTGGTTTCTTCTGTCACTGCTCTTACATTACTACATTACCGCACGAATTGAGGAGCAAACACACTTTAGTCCCATCCACATTTAGCTATAGCAGCACATGAAGAACAGAAGCAGACGCAAACATCATACATTGATTCCTTCTAAATCAAAAGAACATTGTATGCTTTTTCAAATTGCGTAAAGGTAACTTCATGGAAGACAAAGAAAAATCTCGTAAAGGCATTACAAGGCTGATTTAAATGAGAGGTAATTGAGTGTCTTTGGGTTCCAGAGTTACTGTGCATCCTAATGAGTGCCCTCTTTATCCTGAGAGCAAATCAATGGCACTAATGGACATAAGCAACCTCATCAATAACATTAGAAAGAAAAAAACCCAGAGTTATTGCTCAGGCACCTAAACACACATGACTGCACCTGAGGTTTTTGTTTGTTTGTTGGGGGTTTTAAATAATGAGACATCTGTTCCATTCTCATCATCATCATCTCTCCAGCTGACCAATGAATGACACACTGACAGCAGGACCTGTTTGAAAGCCTCAGTGTATTGCGGTTCAAAGGTCCTGCAAGGACACATGCAGGTACTTCTGCATCCGCTGCTCCTGAAGATGAAGCGCATTTCTCACTGGCTCTCCAACAACGACAACAACAAAACCCTGTTCGCTCATCATCTCGACACGCTGGATACATCTCGGTTCATATCTATCCACAAAACCGTCAGCTAATTCATGTCTCAAGTACAAACTCAGGGAAATCCAGAGACAGAAGAGAGTCGAGAATAGCCCAGGCTATCAGCAGAGTTATCTGTCCTGAAACACCACTGGACTGAAGTTATCACATCCTGTGTTTATAGCGCCATGAACACACGCCTCACGAGCGCGAGCGGCTCCTCTGTGCTGCAGAAATAAAGATCATGACAAAAGCACACCAGACGTCTTACCTTCAAACCCGAAGAGTACGAAAAACCCCGGGATGAGGATCGAGTGTATCCAAAAGCAGCTCATTTCGCCTGGTTCCGATGAATACAGATCTGCCCAGTCCCTGTGTGTGTGTGCGTGCGTGCGTGCGTGTATGTGCGCGCGCGCGTGCGTGTGTATTCTGCTTCGGTTCGGTTCTGTTCGGTGATGACAGCGCTCGTGCTCGGATGCGGATGCTGCAGAGCTCCTCTGATGTTTCTCTGGTGCTTTGCTGCCATCTAACGAAAAATGCGGATGAAACTCATTAATGATGAAAGACACGTACAGGTCTGCCTGTCCGCTTTCATTCTCACGAACACATCTCCCTCACGAGCCTCTTTTATATGCCAGCTAATCTGTTAAAACACTGAAAGGAAACTGCGTTCTTATGGCTGGAAGAACACCATATATTTGCGAAGCTGATTTTATCAAAAAAGGAGCACGCTCTAAAAAACGCTGGGTTAAAAACAACCCAAGTTGGGTTGAAAATGGACAAACCCAGAGGTTGGGTTGAATTTTTGTCCAACCTGCTGGGTAGTTTTATTTAACTAAACTAAATTACTGTAATGCTGATTAAAATGAACCTAAAGCATGTTGTAAATGAACATTTATTAATAAATTTAATGAATAAATATTTATTAAATTGTTTAGTAATAAACATTCACCTTTTGATTATTATTGTTGCATCTAGTAATAATGTCTGATTTTTAATTTCGAATGTATTTTGGGTTCATTTTAACGCAGTCATACAGTCATTTTTAAACAATAGCTGGGTTAAATAAAACTACCCAGCAGGTTGAGCAAACATTTAACCCAATCACTGGGTTAAAACAACCAAATCGCTGTGTTTGTCCATTTTCAACCCAACTTGGGTTGTTTTTAACGCAGCAATTTTTAGAGTTAAAGGCACAAAATGATTTCTAGAAAAAATACTCTCAAATCATTTTATAAAAAAAATAAAGGTGAAATATTGGCTGTTACCCAAAATGCACAATGACAGAGCGATGTTTTGTCACTGACACATCTAAATCTACAACTCAATGAGTCTGTCAAGACAATAAGATTATAGAGTGAACTGAAATAAAAATGAACACTGTCATTTCAAGTTCAAATTGGAGTTGCGCTTACAAAATTTGGACGTGTCAAGAGGAACAAACAGATACAATATAATTAATGAAAGTCTAAGTTAATCATCGTTTTAACCCTTCTGCTTCTGTCTCACTCCAGACAGATTCTGGCCTGTTTACGTTTATAGTTCTACTTTACCGCTTTATTTGCCGCTTTCATTCAGAGAAGGAGTTAAAATGAGTGAAGGCGGGCCAGGGGTGGTTCTTGGGGGCGGAAGGACCGGTGGCCCTGTGTCAACAAGCTTGCCCCCATCTGGTCGCCCCAAAATTTGAAACCGTATTGGACCAAACAATTTTCTTTAACCTGGTGTTCAGTGGCGGTACTAGTAGTGATGAAAAGATTAGGCTAATTTATTGTGTTACGATATCCTTTTAAACTCTAAGACCATGAAATTACTCGATGACCAATGGAGAGAAGCGAGGCTGCGGCTCATGAGTTGTAGTGATGATCGTTCATCAATGATTCGTCACTCTGTCTGCGTTCACTCAAAGAGTGAAGACAATAATATACATATATAACATAGACAATAATGGTTGCTAGATTATAGAGGCTAAAAGCTCTCTACCAAATGCAGATCAGATCATTTTACTGACTTGATTTGATGGCTTTGAATTTAGTCAAATGAAATAATCTTTAAGTCATTTCGTTAATTTAATCGCAGTAAAAATGTAATTTTTCAATAGCTATTTGTGACGACCCCTGCTGTCTGCCTTTGGAGATGCAGTTTGTCTGCGAATTACTGCAGTGGATCCTCAATTGGACACATGTTCTGAATTAGACTTTCCTTTAAAAGAGGCCTTCAACTGATCCAAAGAGAGCTCTTTTTGGGTTTTGGATTGTTTTCACATTTAAACTGTATTATATGACTTTCAGTCATGCACCCTTCACTACACACTGATATTACTGATTATTCCAGAGACATTGTTATTGTTATGTTTATTTGTTTCTACTTTTTTATTCATATTGCTTTTCTGTAATTAATAAATATAAATGTTTCTTTGCGTCTTAAACTTTGGTTTGCATACATCCCTTGTTTTGTTGCTTCCCTTGAGCCACGGGTCCTAACAAATTGGGGGCTTGTCCTTGTTTAGTTTGGTTTGCATTTAGTTTAGTAATTAGTAATTTGAGACATGCGTATATTTGTGCCGGAGTCGATTTGTTCACCATGTGAAGTCATCAACTGGTAAGTATTTATGTGTAATGTTGTTTGACCGTGAGTTTCCCTGGTAGGTTTAGCGGCATGTCTCTTTTGAGATGTGTCGAGTTTATTTTTGTGTAGTGTTGCGATGAAAGTGGGCAGTAGATCTTATCTCGGGAGCACGTCCGTGGTGTTGAAAGCGTCGCTGGTTTGACCAGTTGCGTTTTTCATCCAGTGGGTTATATCGCCTAAATACCCCCGCGATTAATCGCATGAAGACTAGGGTGCAGTTGGTTAGTTCGTTTAAATGTTAGGTAGAGGGTGAACTCTCATTATTTGACTGCACTTTTTAACTAAATTGTTCTTTGACGACTTTACATGGCTGATTTTGATTTGCTTGTTAGTTCACCTTCTTGTGAATTTTTGAATAAGTGTACTAAAGAGCAATTATTAAAAGTTGCAGATCATTATCAAGTGGTGACTTCTGAAAAGGCTCAAAGAAAACATTAAAAAAAAATTTGAAAGCTAAATTGATTGAAAATGGCATTTTGAAGGCCATCTGGATGAGTCTGTTCCAGTTCTCAATCACCAACTAATCTGTTTATATGCAATCTCAGATCATATTCTAAATTAGGAAGTCATAACGCAGATAACATAAATTATGACCAGTGCAAGTTCACAATCAGAGTCTGTTTCACCACAGAGATACCCGAGAAAAGATACAGGAAAAAGAACATATAATTTCATTCACGTTCACGTATAGTGCGAAATAATACTAATCTACACAATTGTCCAGTGCTGCTTATACAGTAGGTCTAGATGTTTGTTTTTAAGCAACATAATCATGACAATACAAAACATTCTTCTAATATTTTCACGTGTAGAGTGTTACAGGTGAGGCTCTCTCGTCGCTTCCTTCCGATCATCAGAGGAAGCTCTCACCAGAATGTTGACTGTTTCGGACTCCATTTTCCATAAGCCCTCATTCCTGGGGCTGATTGCACTCACACCTGTAGTTTCATTATACACACACACACTATTTAAACGCACCACATACACATCACTAGTGCGAAGTCTTGATTTGCTACGTGGGTCATTTCTGAGCGTTTCTATTGTGGATTGTTATTCTGTGTTTGATCTTGGACTGTTCCCCATTGTTTGATTCTTTGCTGCCTGGCCTGACCATTGCCTGTTTATTGGATTTTGATTATAAGCTGCCTGTCCCGACCTTCTGCCTGATTATCAGACTCTGTACATTTGTCGCCTGCCTCGACCCTAGCGTGTCCCTGTTATGATTCTGTCTTGCCTTCTCCACTGCGACTGCTGTTTATTGACCCTGTACTGTTTGACTCTGACAAAAATAAAGCTGCAGATGGATCCTCACTCCGCTGACTCCTCGTTACATTGAGATTATAGAGTGATGTATGGATAATAAAAAAAAACAATGAGAAATTTCTTAAAATATTATCTTTTATGTTCTATAGAAGAAAGTCACATTTGGAATGACATGAGGGTGAGTAAATTGACAGAGTTTTCATTTTTTTTAGGTGAACTGTACCTTTAAGATAAATGTTAAAGTGATACCTGGTCTAGAACCGCCACTAAACTTTCTGCTTCCCGCAGTGACGCTCTCGCGCTGTTTCCGTACTTTATTGTGGATTAGATGCAGTATTCCTCAGATAAATAAACGTTTTAATTTTCTGTGTAGCATCCAGAATCGTTTTATTCAGTAGGTTTATGAGCTGCTAAACACAGTGCCGGTATAAGAAGATGAAAGTTATGAAAAATCACACGCTTTACTGTTTTTGAAGGAGCGGCAACAATGTTGGTGCTTTTGATGTAAATGGAGTTAATGGGGAAAAAAAGTCTCTGTCATATTTTGACTGATATTGTCACTCTTAGCTGCTAGTACATGCAGTGTTTGACCAATAAGAACGATTTATTTCTAAACGAATGCATTATTGGCCCTTCAGCTTTTGAGGTGTGTGAAAGTTAGAGATTCCAGAGGTTTGACTACAGTATTTGGCTCTTTAAGGTCTTACAAACGCTACGCCAGGCAAGGTTAGGCATAACTGTGACAAAACGGCACAAATTGGCCCTTGTTGTGGCATTTCCCGTGATGTTATACAGGTGCCGAATGACGTTCATGACAGCCGGAGAAAGCCATTGTTCTTTGTGAACAGCACGCATCCCTCAAGGCAGTGCAGTGAGCTTCTCAGAGATCTTTAAGAGCTGAAATGACGCACTGTAAATAATTCAACACTCAAAGAATGGCTTCAAGGACAAACACATTTCTATGTAGACTTACAAATATTTACAATGTTTATTTTTCTGAGAAAGCCGTGGGAGGAAGACTTTTCCTTTTTCTGTCTTATAAAGAGTTGGAGTTTATGGAGTCTCTCAGCATGAAGCAGTCTGAGTGCGCTCTATCCATATTAATCACACCTCTCTTTCCATCTCTCTCCTTCTCCTGCTCTGATCCTGAAACCGGGTTATTAGAGAGCCAGAGAGAAAGTCAAGCGCTTTTCTGCAGAGGGCGGCTGTTTTGGCCACTGTGTTTTTGATTCCAACTGAAAAGAGAAATGATTTCCACTGACACATCCATCCTCTTCTGTGACGTGGTCAAGTTTACATCAGATTGATGATAGTGAGAACATGATTATTTTGTGTGTACAATAAGAAACAATAAATATGTCGGACAACTAATTGTGCCATTGTGTTTGTTTTGTTGATAGATATGACCATGATATTGTGTTAGAATTTTCTCTCTCAAAAACTAAAAAAACTAGCAACGAACATGTTCTTCTTTAAAGTCTAATATTTTAAGTCACAGACCTGTGCTTTTATAAACATACTGAACATCTTTATCATTGGTAAATATCAGGGGCCACCATCACGCCATTTCAGAGGTACTGGTTGAGTTCGGAGGCAGTTTGTGAGATCTCTGTCTGTGTGGGTTTGTGATGGTTTCCCTGACAATGGACGGACGGGCGGATTGATGAAAAAGGCTAGAGATGGATGAATGAATGAGTGGATAGAAGGATGGATGGATGTGTGGACGGATAGATGAATGATTGAATGAATGAGTCTGAGTCTTTTGCTTGATAGTATCGGGTTTCAACGGGCCTGTCCCAATACACACACTTATTTAGTTGAACTACATTAGTTAACATGAACTAATAATGAACAGCACTTATGCAGCATTTATTAATCTTTGTTAATGTTAATTTCATCATTTACTAATACATTATTAAAATCGTGTTAACATTAGTTAATGCACTGTGAACTATCATGAACAAACAATGAACAACTGTATTTTCATTAACTAATGTTAACGAAGATTAATACATACAGTAACAAATGTACTGCTCATGGTTAGTTCATGTTAGTTAATACATTAACTAATGTTTACTGTAAAGTGTTACTCAGTTGTGTTCTGTGTGTTGGATGAGTTTTCTGTTCTGAATTCAATTCAAATAACATCAAAATAAATACTTAAATTACAGTACTGAGATATATTGAAATGACAATGATCATTTAAGTAAAGAAGAGCATTGATTTGAAACTTCATCACTAAGATCATCATTACATTACAAGGCTAAATATCAGACTGCATTTCTAATAGATGTTTGATGAAAAGCATGTCAAGGGGGAATGTTTTGAAATGACCCTGCTTTAGTGTGAGATCATTGAGTGAATCAGGAAAATCTTATTGGACTATGTAATAAATCGGATCCATATTAAACCTAGCCTGAGATTATTCTCAAAGATCACACCCATCATTGAAAACAAAAGCTCTTTAATACCAGGTTTGGTTGTGGCATTATGAGGCCTTTTACACCCAGATGAATAGCTTTGAATGGGAGAGGAACAGGGAGACAGCAGCTCATTTGTCATTGTGTGAAGGTACAGGAGCTTCTGCTGCTCCGTGGGGTTTCGAGTTGAGTGGGTGAACTTCACAAAGCTCTGTAGATTGCTTTTTTTGTCTATCATCAAACTTTTAAAGCATAGTCCACACAGGTACAGCATGCCTTCTGTACTGACACAAATACGTTGTTAATATAATTCTATAGGCTTTACACTAATCCAAACACAGAGGTGACACGCAAATAACATGCAATGCTTACAGAAATCCAGAGGATGCAGAAAAGCAAAATCTTCACAATCACATCTGATAACCGCTGCATGCATAGAACGCTAAACGTAACGTAGTTTGCATTAACATTCATAACGTAATTTGCATTAACATTCATAACGTAATTTGCATGAGAGATTCTGATGATAAAATGAACCTTTCTATACAATGCTAAAGGTACTGTCTTGAAAACACATATACATACATATACATCAACATTCTCTAAATGTACATGTTTGGCATAAAAGTCCCTAAATCATTTACATTCTAAGCGGGTGTTAAAATGCTTTTGTCTTTGGAACAACTTTTTTTATTCATTCACTTTCCCTCATGTCGGTCTTTCTTGCTTCTGTGGAACACAAAAGACAATATCTGTGACCCATATTTTTATATTTTCTGAACAAGTCTCTTTCTTTTTTGACCTATTTGGCCTGTATTCTCAAACATGCAATCTCACTGAACTTTTGTCATGATCTAAAATTTGGTCACTGTCCAAATTAATGATGATATATTACTTTTCATTGGGAGAAACCCCCTTGCTGACACTTTGGCCAAGCGAAGGATCAGGGATGTTTTACCATTGCACTGCCTTATGGCTGAAAACAGGTCAGTTCTTTTATTATTCCAGTCTTCCTCTGATGACAGTGACTGTGCAAACTGTGCCACCTTCAGCAGATGGTCTACGACAGCATCTGCAGGGTGAGATCTCACTAATGCTCAGAATCAAACCTCATTTCTGTGGGACCAATTACTGCGCTTGTATGGACAGCGATGCACTTCATCCTAAGATTCCCTCTGCTGAGGCGAGCGGCTCACACCTGCCTTTGACAAACCAATCCTGTGCTGCAGCCACCCATGTTCTCCTATTTCAGAGGGTGCACACAAACATTTGGCCAAATTAAGAAGAAGCACGTCACATTGAACACACTGCAGTTTGTTCTGGACCTTTGAGGCTTCTTCTAAAGTTGGTCCTGACTAATTAGAGCAGTGGAGCGTAACAGATAGAGTATCACACACACGCCCTCGGAGGAATAAAGTAAAAGTCACTTATGACTGCCACAACCCTAATGAGTCCCCTGCATCGTTTCCCAGTTAAGACCACATATCTCTGAAATCTTCATAACGCCACAAAAACGTATTGCTTATTGTGAACAAATAGCAAAGAGTAATTTTATTCATTGTCATGGTTTGGGTAGTTGTGCACGTGTAACGGAGGCCAGCAGGTCTGAGATCTGTGCAGCTCGACCTCGAGAGACTGAAGCTACAGCTAAAGATTTCACAGTAGATCTTCTGTAATCCATCATTTAATAGAACAGCACCATCTGCAGGACAGAAGTTACTGTAGCTTTTAGTTAACTTGCAGTTTTTCACACATTCTTGAAAACTTTCTTCACCAATTTTACTGCTTCACGCAGTCTTTTGCGCTTATTTCTGTTGGCAAATGAGAATGATTTGCGAGCTTCATCATGGTTTAACCCTGGTTTCACCGCGGGGTTTGCAGATGATGTTCACATCGAGTAGTTACGTCACTTCATAAGGTTCCCATGGCAATAGGGAGAAAATAATAGCGCTTTACTTGTGTGAAGTAAACGCAACATTTTCAACTTTCTGCTAAGATATATGTGTCTTTTTGGCAACAAAAATACAGGGATTATGAAATCATGCTAGCCCCGCATATTTTGCTTGCTAAAATCGGCAATTTATGCGGCGTATTTGAAAAATCCGACCCCCGCATAAATATGCGGACTTTGGCTGATTATGCATGAAATCGAGCCATCGCATAATCGCGTTTTTCTGGAGGGACTGCGAAACTAATGTTTCGACACAGTGTCGAGATCCTGAAGCGTAGATGTTTTGAAACACTGCTCCGACCTGTGATTCAAAACACCCATGTCACGTGACTATATAGCTAAACGAAGCTTCTGCGCGTTTCACAAGTGTTTCGACAGGTTTGAATTTCCATTTATTGTCACATCACCATGGTGAGTGAAATTTTTGAGAGCTTACTCCAGACAGTGCAAAATACAGATTTACATATTTAAACAATATACAAATGACATTAGACAATATACGAGTGACAATAGAAATGTAGAAATACAATATGTAAAGAAATACAGATATGATATGGATGGACATTGAAGTAGTAGTTATGATATCAGATAATTATTGCATTAAAGTGCAGTGTGTATTGCATTAGAGTCTAGTGACTGTATATGGAGTTAAAGTGCAGTGCATGGCATATAATATAGAGTGTGCTGTGCAGTGTGTCACTTCTGGCTGTTCATGAACCTGATAACCTGAGGAAAAAAACTGTCTTTCATTCGACTAGTGCGGGACTGAATGCTGCAAAAACGTCTTCCTGAGGGCAGCATCGAGAACAGTCCACGGGATGGATGGCTGGAGTCATTGATGATCCTCCTGGCTTTCCTTATACAGCGTCTGGTAGGTGGCGTGCTTGCCGAGTCTGTGTTTGATTGACAGGGGCGGGAACAAACCACACAATCGCACATCCGTCTCAACTCCCACAGAGTTTAACAGAGGAGTTGATGCACCTTCACCTCGTGGGTTTTTGTGAGAGGAGAAAGCAATTAATATTTTTGAATAAAAATCTGTAAAAAAACAAAAATGAGACCATTGCGGATTGATTTGTTTTATTAATTTTCATTTTTTATGACCAAAATAACCTAGTTATTATTATTATATATTATAGTTTTATAGTGAGGGTGTTAAAAACTCACTACATTAACAAAAACACACATTTTTTTTTTTTAAATGGCTTGTTGTCGAAGTTGTTTCAGATAATATGTGCAATCGACCACTAGGCGTCACCGTGGAGACAGGTGTCGGTATAGTTTTGAAGCCTCGACACAATACGGCACATTTGCTTCAACTGTTTCAGTGTTTCATGAAGCCTCACTCTGCCCACCACTACATAAAGGTGACTTGACTTGATGTGTATTTTATGATAAAAATCCAGAGCTATTTCTGAAATGGACTTTTATGTCTTTGCTGTGGTGCATCATGGGAGGTGGGAGAAACCAAACTGAGGGTTGAAGGGGATTTTTTTTTAATTTCTGTTTATTTTACTTTTTTAGTATTGAAATGCTTTGCAATAGTGAAAAATGTTGTTGCATTTCTTTTTTTAATTAGTGTACTTGCTAAAAACATAATGCTGATGTTTGTTTATTTGGTGAACTTAATTTCTGGTCATTTGCTCACATGTCTGTCAATGGTTGTGCCCATCACTATAAATGCCCAGTAGCTGAACTTTCCCAGCGTTCTCAGTCTGTGATGGAAGGTGAAGAGTCATGGAGCTCCTGAGGGTTGGTGGTTTTGAGTGAGATGTTTGTTTGAATGTTTGTCTTGTTATGCAACAGTTTCCTTTTCTCATTAGAGGCAAGTTGTCATTAGCTTCCACGTTGGATTTTTTGTGTTCATCTGCTCTGTTTGGATTTGTTCAACCTTGTAATACTTCCTCACATTTGTTTCTTCTCTTTGTACTCATTATATATGCGTTTGTTTAATCAATTTTATTTGTATTTTTCAAAGTAGCTTCATGCCACTTAATTTTGTTCTTTATGCTCTTTTGCATCTTTTCAGTATTCCCTTTTGTATGCATCTTTTTTTTTTAGGCTTATGATCTTTTTTTTTTTTTTTTTTTTTAAGCCCCTTTCCATTTCAACATTTTGCTTATTTGTTTTTGTGCCATAGGCATTTATGCTCTTGTGCCTTTTATCAATCTTTTTTTTGTGCCCTTTTTAAAAAAAAATATATATATATATATAGATATACCTGTATGTATTTTTGTTCATCATTGTGTTTTTTTTTTTTTTTTTCCTCCCCCCTCCATGGCCCTTTCTTGATTTTTCTTATTACTCCCTTTTGTATTCCCATTTGTTTCTGCTTACTGTCAATGTGTAGTATCCATTTTCTTTGCAACATTTTTTTTTTTAGTTTAATTTAGAGACTTTAACCTTTTTCATTTGTCCCTTTTCTATGGAATCAGATTTGTGCCATTAAAAACGAACGTAACTTTTTAAGAAACTAACGAAAAAATGTCTTTGAAAGTGAAAAAAAATAAATTGCAACCAAAATGTTTGATTTCGTTTTTAATACACTGCATGTTTTACTAATCGTTTTCTCCATTTTCGTTCACTGATTTGTACTTACAGATGCGTTTCCAGAGTTTTCATTTACGCTTCTGAAATTTTCGTTTACGATCCCAGAGTTTGCGTTCGATATTCTGGCACAATTCTCTTGTAGGGGCGGGGCTAGTAATGGTGTGTGTTCTTATTGGCTACTGAGTTTCTGATTGGCAGCTTCCGCGACCTGGAAGTGAAGACGTCATGTCAGTGTTGTGTTGACATCTTGACATGTGCGGATCATGTGAATGTGATCGTCTTAGTTTTGGTGATATAAAGCTGGGAGTTTATACATTTCTATATTATTTTATCTGCTGCTACACTATGTTGATGACTTCTTATGAATAGCACAGACGAATGATATAATCATCATTAACATCGGTCGTCGTTATCAGGATACTGGATACTCGGTAAGTTATCAATTTTTAAGTTTTTAATAAATCGATCAGTACTTGCTTTTTCATGAGATGTATTTTAGAGCACATTTAGAGCCCACAATATTGTACAATAGTGTTGTCTCGATTTAGCCCAATCATTACAGGAGCTGCTTATGCATATTACAGTCTTCGATTAGATCATATTTAAGGGTAAAAGTTGTTTAATAATAATAAATATTTGTTCAAATACAAAACCTATTACTTGCAAGTAATTATGAAAACTTATGTTTATTTAAAACAAACGTGTGTGTGTGTGTGTATATATTATACATATACAAATTTGTTTTAAATAAACATTGTTAAGTCTGCAGTGTGTTAGATTATAATACATCTCCTTTCTCGTTTTCCAGGGAGTACCAAAATTAAAAGGTAAACAAAAATTCAGCTGCTGACCCAGAGGATGGAGTGGTAGTGCCAGAGATCCACTGTCCCCATCCCACAAGAATCTTATTTTGTTATGTCATGACCGGCTCAAAGCCGTGACAAATAAGAGGAGACCTTAGGGTTGGTAAGGTTGAAGGAAAAATCTATTTTATTTACATAAAGAAAATATATATAAATAACAGAAAATCAACAAAACATTAGTTCCAACTTCTGTCTGTCGCATGATGGCAAAACACGACAGACAGAACTAAGTTCAAAGCAAAAACAAAAGCAAAAACGAACCAGGCTAAACGAAAACAAACAATTCTGAAACCGCGATGCCCAAGACAACACGCCAGGCTCACACAGTCCCTTTTATAAGTGAAGCACAGGTGCCGGCAATTCTAACACTGAGTCTTCGAGCCACACCCACCGGCCGACACAGCAGGAGTAACGGGAGACCCGTCACACTCCCCCCCTAAAAAGAAGAGAGCAGAGCGTTTTACAAAAAAAACACATCACCCACAGTTCATAGTTCAAATGACAGTAGTTGGTCCAGGTTGCAATTCAATCCTGTCAACTCTCCTTCTCTCAGCAACCTGGCGCCTAGGAAGCGATTTTAAGAAAGAAACAGAGAGACAAAAATCAGAACATACAAACTTTAAAACACTTAAACCGTGTGAACACGAGACAAAGCGTCAGCAGTTACGTTCTCTATGCCTTTAATATGGTGTATATCCAACAAGTAGCTCTGAAGAAATAAACACCATCTCATCAGTCTTTGATTAGGGTTTTGTAATGAGTGCAGAAAAACTAAAGGATTGTGATCCGTATATACAACTAGAGGTCCCTCTGACGAGCTAACATACACTTCAAAGTGTTGTAAGGCCCAAATCAAAGCAAGCGCTTCCTTCTCAATCACCGAATAATTAAGCTGGTATTTATTAAATTTTCTAGAAAAGAATCCGACGGGATGATCGACGTCATCCTCAGACGTTTGCAAGAAGACGGCACCAGCCCCCTCATTACTGGCATCGACTTGTAATTTAAACGCCTGATCAAATCTCGGAGCTGCCAGAACGGGAGCCTCTGTAAGGAGCAATTTTATCCTTTCAAACGCTTGCTGACACACTCGCGTCCAGCAAAACTTCGCTCCTCCCCGCAACAGGTTTGTCAGGGGCACCGCCACCGTAGAAAAGTTCTTACAAAAACAACGATAAAATCCTACCATTCCAAGAAATCGCATTAGCTCTCTTTTTGTAGTGGGAGCAGGATACTTATCTATTGGTTCTACCTTTACACGAACGGGACGTACTTGGCCTTGGCCAACCACCTTCCCCAAATAAGTAACAGTAGCTTTAGCGAATTCGCATTTTAACAAATTAACAGTCAAATTAGCTGCTACAAAACGATCGAACAGTGCTCTAATCTGACTCAAGTGTTCTTCCCAAGTCTGGCTAAAAACAACGACATCATCCAAATATACAGCGCAGCCCCTCAACCCAGATACAACGCGATTCATTAAGCGTTGAAAAGTTGCGGGAGCGTTTCGCAATCCAAAACTCATGACCTTGTAAGAAAACAACCCTGAAGGCGTAATAAAAGCAGAAATCTCACGAGCTCTTGTCGTTAAAGGCACCTGCCAGTAACCTTTAAGGAGATCAAACTTGCTCACAAATCTAGCATTTCCTACCTGATCGACACAATCCTCGATTCGAGGGAGTGGGAAAGAATCAGGCTTCGTTATGGCATTTACCTTTCTGTAATCCGTACAGAATCTAAACGACCCATCAGGTTTCTTCACTAGCAAAGACGGAGAGGCCCAGCTAGAAAAAGACGGTTCAGCAATATTGTTTTTCATCATATACTCGAGTTCGTCATCTAGGTGTTTTTTCTTATTGGCAGACACTCGATAGTAACGTTGACGAATCGGACTTGATCCTCCCACATCAATGTCATGCTCAACTAAATTTGTACAAGGAGTATCAGAAAACAACGTAACATATTCATTAATCAAACTAATCAAATCGGTACGCTGTCCATCCGTTAGATGATTAAGCCGAAAGTGCATAGAACTCAATGCTTCCGAATTCCTTAGACGACCTTGAAGAACACAATCGCCCGGATAGATTTCATCTTCCTCCCCACCTACCGGAGTTGAAGTTGTCAGTTCAACAGTGTCATTATCCGCAGAAGAATCTGTAAGCAAAACAGGTTTAATACAAGAATCACAAGTTACCTTGTCTTCACTTGTCATAAGGTCATCGGAATCTTTAAAAGCATAATAAGGCTTTAACAAATTTACGTGACACACTCTTGTCTTTTTCCTTCGATCTGGCGTATTAATCAGATAATTCAGATCAGAAATCTGACGAGCAACAGTATATGGTCCAGCAAACTTAGCCTGAAACGGTGACCCAACGATAGGCAACAACGCCAGTACCTGGTCACCAGGTTGAAACGAACGCAACTCTGTTCGACGATCAAAAAGTCGTTTCATGCGATCTTGAGCTTTATTCAGAGATGACTTGGCCAACTGGCACGCCTCATAAATTCTTCTACGAAAATCCCCAACATATGATAAGACATTTTTCGGAGGATCAGGCTTTTCCCAGTCTGCAGATAAAACAGCCAAAGGACTTCGTACATCGTGACCAAAAACAAGGTCGTTCGGACTGAAACCAGTACTTTCTTGCGCAGCTTCCCGAGCTGCCATCTTTAACCAAGGTAGACCAATTTCCCAGTCCGTGCCCATTTGAACAGCGTATGATCTCAACAAAGATTTTAATGTTTGATGAAATCTCTCCAGGGCTCCCTGACTTTGGGGATGATAAGCACTGGAGAGATTATGTTGAATGTGAAGTTGTTTTAACACTTGACCAAACAAATTAGAAGTAAAATTACTTCCATGATCAGATTGAATAATCCGAGGTATCCCAAACACTGAAATGAACTGAGTTAGTGCTTTTACGACTTGTTTAGCTGTTACAGAACGTAAAGGATATGCAGCGGGATATCTAGTTACTTGGCACATGATCGTAAGCAAATATTCGCTACCTGCTTTTGATTTGGGCAGCGGCCCGACACAGTCTACGAGGAGATACTCAAATGGTTGACTAATAGCTGGTATAGGATAAAGAGGAGCAGGTTTCAAGGTTTGATTTGGCTTTCCAGTAAGCTGACATGTGAGACATGCTTTAATATATTTAGACACATCACGCTTCAGTTTAGGCCAAAAAAAAACGTTTCAAAAGTAACTTGTATGTCCTCCTTTACTCCCATATGGCCAGACGTATCATGTGCGGTCTGTAACACCAATTGCCGTAGAGAATGAGGAATTACAATTTGTACCACTGAATCACCAATTGCAAACTCTCCATGTGGCACCCATTTCCGAACCAACAAACCTTCATCTAGGTAATACCCAGATGAAAGATTCACAACCGTGTCATATGAGACAACCCGGTCAAACAATTCAACCAGAGTCGAGTCAGTTTTCTGTTTTTCAATTAGTTCATCATGAGACACGGACAAAATTGATAGGTTTTCTAAAGATTTACTCACCAGCTTGTTCGATTCAGCTTGTGTTTCTCCCATCGAACGTGTTATCACACAAGACGGTAACACATTCAAAGAGCAGGTAAACTTTTCACCATCTTCAGGTTTCAAGGTCACTGGACACGGTGTAACCACCAGATGGGGTGATTCACTTCCCCAAACATGATCCCCAGCCAAGTCATTTCCCAGAATTACCTGAATTCCTTCCACCGGCAAGCAGGAACGAACAGCCACTTCCACTTCTCCCTGGACCAACTCAGAATGCAAAATAATTTTATGAACTGGTACAGACATAACAGTCAAGCCAATGCCCTTAATCAACACATTACTTCCAGTATAAGAGCCAGATGAAAAAGGCAATATGGACTGCAGTACAAAAGTTTCGGACGATCCCGTATCACGTAAAATTTTAACTGGTACAACTTGTGTGGAGTCTACCATTCCAACAAAACCTTCCGAAATGAATGGAGAAAAAGCTGAAACACACGACGAGCAATTAGTATGCACATTATTCACTGCTGTAGCAGTCACAGTCAAAGCAACAGACTTTACAGGAGATACAAATTTCGAATTCGTGTTAGAACCGTCAGCTTTTGCTTTCAACAATGGACATTCATTCTTCCAATGACCAAACTTATGACAATAGTTACACATATTTGCTCTCTCTTTTTCTTCAACGGAGCTATGCAACTGTCTAACGGGTGACTCACGCACAAATTTAGAAAGTTGGCTAGATTGTTGCCATGGTTCTTTTTTAAAATTCTCACCATCAGGTCTGTAATTAAAAACTGTTTTATGAGTAAGCGAGAACTCATCAGCCATGACGGCCGCCTCATACGCTGTAGCAGGTTTGCGCTCATTAATGTACGTTGCAATACGATCTGAAATGGAACTCTTGAATTGTTCAAGCACCATTAATTCTTTTAAATCATCCAATGTTTTGACATCAGAGGTTACACACCAACGATTAAAATAGACAGAAATCTCGTGTACAAAATCAACATACGTCTGTTTTTCACTTTTCTTCCAGGACCTAAATCTTTGTCGATAGGCCTCTGGAACCAGCTCATAAGCCCTTAACACCGCTGCTTTTACTGCTTGATGGTCAGAAGCATCTTCCACACTAAGTGAAGAATATGCTTCTTGGGCTTTGCCTATAAAAACCGATTGCAACATTAGTGTGCGCTCTTCATCTGGCCAACCTCGTGCATCCGCAACACGTTCAAACAATAAAAAAAAACGCTCAACCTCTTTTTCATCAAATTTAGGAATCAATCTCAAATTATTCACAATATCAGAGCTACGCGGACTTGAACTGCCTTCCAATTCTCTCGTTAAAGTAAGTTTTCCGTCTCTTATCAAATCTAAACGATAGCGTTCAAGTTCAAGTTGCTGTTGTTGCAACTGGTGTTTAGAAAGTTCAATACGATTTTGCATTTCTAACTGCTTCTCTTTCATCCCAGTTTGAATTAACAACAACTGCTTTTGTTCTTCAAACGTTAAATGAGACGGTATTGACGTCACATCAACAAAAGTTGACGCATCTTCTGAAAATTGAGGCAAAAGCCCACGTTTACTTAAATCTGTCTTTACCAAGATTTTAACATTCTCTTTTACACGTTTATCTTGACTCATCAGATTAATTTTGTAGTGTTCTGCAAGTTCTAATAGTTGATCCTTGGTCAAGTCATTTAATAAACTTTCAGACGGCGCAGTAATAAATTCTTGGACTTTTGAAGCCATTTGGACAAGTGTATGACTACTAAATTTTCAAAAAAAACAAAAAAACAAATTGGAATAAGCAATTCCCTCTAACTAAATTTTAACAAACTATCTAAACTCATCCCTAATCTTCATACAGTTACTTGCAGTGGGTTTTTATACACTGTCAACCAGTGCTTGCAATAGCAACCGATTAACGAGTCACTATTACAAAACACGGACGTGTACCCGAGACAAATGCTCTAACTGCTTTCACCGTACAAAAATAATAAACTAAAATAAAAAAAAAATCGGAAAATCCTGTTAAGGACATCCCGCTAAACCTACTCAGGGAAAAGCCTAATCCAAATAATTTCTCTTTAACAGTAGCCAGTACTTACCGAATTAAACTCCCGCGAAGCAATTAACAAGTCAACCAACCCAACCACTAAAACCTCCACAAGTTCACGTAACGAATACTGTCCCAAAACAATATACTTAACGAATTATTAATCAGTTTAACGAAATTATTTAACAACTAATAAATAACTATAAATTAACAAACCGAGCAAATATTCATCAAGTAACAAATAACGGACAAACTGTCAGACTAACAAAACGGCCGGACGAGCCCCCATATTTGTCACGACCGGCTCAAAGCCGTGACAAATAAGAGGAGACCTTAGGGTTGGTAAGGTTGAAGGAAAAATCTATTTTATTTACATAAAGAAAATATATATAAATAACAGAAAATCAACAAAACATTAGTTCCAACTTCTGTCTGTCGCATGATGGCAAAACACGACAGACAGAACTAAGTTCAAAGCAAAAGCGAAAGCAAAAACAAAAGCAAAAACGAACCAGGCTAAACGAAAACAAACAATTCTGAAACCGCGATGCCCAAGACAACACGCCAGGCTCACACAGTCCCTTTTATAAGTGAAGCACAGGTGCCGGCAATTCTAACACTGAGTCTTCGAGCCACACCCACCGGCCGACACAGCAGGAGTAACGGGAGACCCGTCACAGTTACCTATGGATGACTGGGATCTTGATCTTCAGACACCTGATATTGTGGAAATATTTAAATTTCTTTGGAGTTCTAGATTAAAACAAACACAGTGCACAAATACACAAGAGGTTGCACTTTATTCTTATTAGTATATGCTGATCTTGTATTAGCATACCAACAGCATATGAATGTTAAAGGGCATAGTTCACCCTAAAATAAAAATTCTCATATATTGTACTCACCCTCATGCCATTCCAGATGCATATTACTTTCTTTCTATAGATAAACACAAATTAAGTCCTAAAGACACTTAAATAAATGCACAGCGACCATTACTAATAAATTAAACTGTTTTAACTATTAATAATTGCTCCAGACCAACTGCCAGGTTACAATCCACTTGTATTATATGGACTCACAGATATGGATTATTTTCTGAAGTCTTTTTTGTGTTTATGTGAAGAAAGAAAGTCATATACATCTGGGAAAGCATGAAGGTGAAATGATGACAGAATTTAAATGTTTTTGGGTGGACTAACCCTGTAAAGACTAATATTTTACTCCATTACCACATAATGTACCCACCCAGTCACTGTTTTGTCACTTTGTACTGTAACAGGAACTGTTCAAAGGATCATTGTTTCATTTAAAAAACAGATTAATTTTTCACATGTATTCTATATATGTACTTGTGCATTTTAAGGTAATGTATATCATGAGAATACAGTGCATTACATGAATATGCAGTTAGTGTTTTGTAGATTCTGCTCTTTCCCGTCACAACATGACTGCATTCAACACTTTCACTTTGATACTTGTGTATACGCTGTAGTGACAAAGAATGTAAATTTATTTAAATTGATCTATATTTTGATTTACATTTATTCAACTGTTTTTTATAAAAGTCACAATTGAAACTGTTAATGATTATTAAAAAAGGATTTCCAATTTTAAGAGCATTCTTTGAACTAAATATTTACTGAAATGACCTTTTGAGGATTACATTGTCTGACAGCAAGCCACGATTGTAATTATTTATATTTTGTTGAATTCTTCAGATTTAAGTGATTAATTGTGATGGTGTAAATGCGTATTTCTAATAATGATCAGCGTGATGGCCAGGGTTTCCAACCTTACCTGGTTGGAGTGAGACTTTCTCGACAGCGGAATATACACTTACATTTACATTACACTAGTATTCTCTTTAAAGCACAACCTAATCAGACCCAACAATAAAGAATCATCAAGAATAAACTAATATTCTCCAAAAACATTGGACATAATATTAATAATAATAATATTAAAATTTTCAGTATTACGTACAAAAGTTAGTACAAAAAAGTAAAAGTACTTTAATGTACAATTAAACCTCAAGACTTTCATTTTCTCTCGCGTTTGATCTCTCGCGCTTCTAAAAGCTTATGTCGACAAAGTACTAGCAGCAGATAAAATTCAAAAATAAAACTAATATCTTTATATCACTAAAATGAAATAGGAAGCCGTTACAGTCCATCACATCCGCACATGTCAAGATGTCAAAACAACACTGACATGACGTCTTCACTTCCAAGTCGTGGAAGCTGCCAATCAGAAACTCAGTAGCCAATAAATTACTATTAATTATTATTAATTGGTTAATAATTGGTTAATAAATGATTATTAATGATTATTAATGATTATTAATTGTTAATACATGATTATTAATGAATACTAATTGGTCAATAAATGATTAATAAATGATTATTAATGAATATTAATGAGAATTAATTGTTAATAAATGATTATTAATGATTATTAACTGGTCAATAAATGATTAATAAATGATTATTAGTGATTAATAACGATTATTAATGATTATTAATTGGTTAATAAATGATTATTAATGATTATTGATGATTAATAAATGCTTATTAATGATTAATCATTATTAAATTATTAATAAATTAATAAATGATTATTAGTTATTAATAAATGATTATTAATGATTACTAAATTATTATTAGTGATTAATAATGATTATTAATTGTTAATAAATGATTAATAAATGACTATTAATTATTATTAATTGGTTAATAATTGGTTAATAAATGATTAATAAATGATTATTAGTGATTAATAACGATTATTAATGGTTATTAATTGGTTAATAAATGATTATTAATGATTACTAATTGGTTAATAAATGATTATTAATGATTATTAATGATTATTGATGATTAATAAATGCTTATTAATGATTAATCATTATTAAATTATTAATAAATTGATAAAGGATTATTAGTTATTAATAAATGATTATTAATGATTAATAAATTATTAATGAATGATTAATGATTAATGATTAATAAATTAGTGTTAATAATTAACAAATGAGTATTATGATTAATGATTATTAAGGATTAATGAATGATTAATAAATTATTGATATAATTCCCTTTTGTATGCACCTTTTTTAGGCTTATTATTTTTTACGCCCCTTTCCATTTCAACATTTTGCCTGTTTGTTCTTATTCCATAGGCATTTATACTCTTGTGCCTTTTTATCATTATCATTTAGCAATCATTATTATTAAAATCTTTTTGTTTAAACTTCTGCCTGTATGCATTTTTGTATTTATGAAATTTTCTTCCCTCTCCATGGCCCTCTGTTGATTTTTCTTATTACTCCCTTTTGTATTCCATTTGCTTCTTTCTACTGTCAATGTCTAGTATCTATTTTCTTTGTAAATCTATTTTCTTTGTTTCATTTATAGACGTTAACCTTTTCATTTGTCCCTTTTCTTTACGCCTTTATGCTCTTATTTTGTCAAGCTGTTTTTATTTGTCCCTTTTATCTTATGGCTTATTTGCCTTTTTTGTGGCCATAATGATTTTTTCAGCTTTTATGACTCTCGCATGTATGTTTTGAATTATGCCCCTTTTCACTATGGCACTGGCAGAATCAAAGTTAAGGCCGTGACACTGGCTTTTAGGACTGCAGTTGAAACTGTACTGGTATACACTTGGTAGGTTGGGGTTAGGGTTAGGGTTAGGGTTAGGGTTAGGGTTTAGGGTTAGGGTTAGGGTTAGGGTTAGGGTTAGGGATAGGTTAGGGTTAGGGTTAGGTTAGGGTTAGGGTTAGGGTTAGGGTTAGGGTTAGGTTAGGGTTAGGGTTAGGTTAGGGTTAGGGTTAGGGTTAGGGTTAGGGTTAGGGTTAGGTTAGGTTAGGGTTAGGGTTAGGGTTAGGGTTAGGGTTAGTTAGGGTTAGGGTTAGGGTTAGGGTTAGGGTTAGGGTTTAGGGTTAGGGTTAGGGTTAGGGTTAGGGTTAGGTTAGGGTTAGGGTTAGGGTTAGGGTTAGGGTTAGGTTAGGGTTAGGGTTAGGGTTAGGGTTAGGGTTAGGGTTAGGTTAGGGTTAGGGTTAGGGTTAGGGTTAGGGTTAGTTAGGGTTAGGGTTAGGTTAGGGTTAGGGTTAGGGTTAGGGTTAGGTTAGGGTTAGGGTTAGGGTTAGGGTTAGGGTTAGGTTAGGGTTAGGGTTAGGGTTAGGGTTAGGTTAGGGTTAGGGTTAGGGTTAGGGTTAGGGTTAGGGTTAGGGTTAGGGTTAGGTTAGGGTTAGGGTTAGGGTTAGGGTTAGGGTTAGGGTTAGGGTTAGGGTTAGGGTTAGGGTTAGGTTAGGGTTAGGGTTAGGGTTAGGGTTAGGGTTAGGGTTAGGGTTAGGTTAGGGTTAGGGTTAGGGTTAGGGTTAGGGTTAGGGTTAGGGTTAGGGTTAGGGTTAGAGGTTAGGGTTAGGGTTAGGGTTAGGGTTAGGGTTAGGGTTAGGGTTAGGGTTAGGGTTAGGGTTAGGGTTAGGGTTAGGGTTAGGGTTAGGGTTAGGGTTAGGGTTAGGGTTAGGGTTAGGGTTAGGGTTAGGGTTAGGGTTAGGGTTAGGGTTAGGGTTAGGGTTAGGGTTAGGGTTAGGGTTAGGGTTAGGGTTAGGGTTAGGGTTAGGGTTAGGGTTAGGGTTAGGGTTAGGGTTAGGGTTAGGGTTAGGGTTAGGGTTAGGGTTAGGGTTAGGGTTAGGGTTAGGGTTAGGGTTAGGGTTAGGGTTAGGGTTAGGGTTAGGGTTAGGGTTAGGGTTAGGGTTAGGGTTAGGGTTAGGGTTAGGGTTAGGGTTAGGGTTAGGGTTAGGGTTAGGGTTAGGGTTAGGGTTAGGGTTAGGGTTAGGGTTAGGGTTAGGGTTAGGGTTAGGGTTAGGGTTAGGGTTAGGGTTAGGGTTAGGGTTAGGGTTAGGGTTAGGGTTAGGGTTAGGGTTAGGGTTAGGGTTAGGGTTAGGGTTAGGGTTAGGGTTAGGGTTAGGGTTAGGGTTAGGGTTAGGGTTAGGGTTAGGGTTAGGGTTAGGGTTAGGGTTAGGGTTAGGGTTAGGGTTAGGGTTAGGGTTAGGGTTAGGGTTAGGGTTAGGGTTAGGGTTAGGGTTAGGGTTAGGGTTAGGGTTAGGGTTAGGGTTAGGGTTAGGGTTAGGGTTAGGGTTAGGGTTAGGGTTAGGGTTAGGGTTAGGGTTAGGGTTAGGGTTAGGGTTAGGGTTAGGGTTAGGGTTAGGGTTAGGGTTAGGGTTAGGGTTAGGGTTAGGGTTAGGGTTAGGGTTAGGGTTAGGGTTAGGGTTAGGGTTAGGGTTAGGGTTAGGGTTAGGGTTAGGGTTAGGGTTAGGGTTAGGGTTAGGGTTAGGGTTAGGGTTAGGGTTAGGGTTAGGGTTAGGGTTAGGGTTAGGGTTAGGGTTAGGGTTAGGGTTAGGGTTAGGGTTAGGGTTAGGGTTAGGGTTAGGGTTAGGGTTAGGGTTAGGGTTAGGGTTAGGGTTAGGGTTAGGGTTAGGGTTAGGGTTAGGGTTAGGGTTAGGGTTAGGGTTAGGGTTAGGGTTAGGGTTAGGGTTAGGGTTAGGGTTAGGGTTAGGGTTAGGGTTAGGGTTAGGGTTAGGGTTAGGGTTAGGGTTAGGGTTAGGGTTAGGGTTAGGGTTAGGGTTAGGGTTAGGGTTAGGGTTAGGGTTAGGGTTAGGGTTAGGGTTAGGGTTAGGGTTAGGGTTAGGGTTAGGGTTAGGGTTAGGGTTAGGGTTAGGGTTAGGGTTAGGGTTAGGGTTAGGGTTAGGGTTAGGGTTAGGGTTAGGGTTAGGGTTAGGGTTAGGGTTAGGGTTAGGGTTAGGGTTAGGGTTAGGGTTAGGGTTAGGGTTAGGGTTAGGGTTAGGGTTAGGGTTAGGGTTAGGGTTAGGGTTAGGGTTAGGGTTAGGGTTAGGGTTAGGGTTAGGGTTAGGGTTAGGGTTAGGGTTAGGGTTAGGGTTAGGGTTAGGGTTAGGGTTAGGGTTAGGGTTAGGGTTAGGGTTAGGGTTAGGGTTAGGGTTAGGGTTAGGGTTAGGGTTAGGGTTAGGGTTAGGGTTAGGGTTAGGGTTAGGGTTAGGGTTAGGGTTAGGGTTAGGGTTAGGGTTAGGGTTAGGGTTAGGGTTAGGGTTAGGGTTAGGGTTAGGGTTAGGGTTAGGGTTAGGGTTAGGGTTAGGGTTAGGGTTAGGGTTAGGGTTAGGGTTAGGGTTAGGGTTAGGGTTAGGGTTAGGGTTAGGGTTAGGGTTAGGGTTAGGGTTAGGGTTAGGGTTAGGGTTAGGGTTAGGGTTAGGGTTAGGGTTAGGGTTAGGGTTAGGGTTAGGGTTAGGGTTAGGGTTAGGGTTAGGGTTAGGGTTAGGGTTAGGGTTAGGGTTAGGGTTAGGGTTAGGGTTAGGGTTAGGGTTAGGGTTAGGGTTAGGGTTAGGGTTAGGGTTAGGGTTAGGGTTAGGGTTAGGGTTAGGGTTAGGGTTAGGGTTAGGGTTAGGGTTAGGGTTAGGGTTAGGGTTAGGGTTAGGGTTAGGGTTAGGGTTAGGGTTAGGGTTAGGGTTAGGGTTAGGGTTAGGGTTAGGGTTAGGGTTAGGGTTAGGGTTAGGGTTAGGGTTAGGGTTAGGGTTAGGGTTAGGGTTAGGGTTAGGGTTAGGGTTAGGGTTAGGGTTAGGGTTAGGGTTAGGGTTAGGGTTAGGGTTAGGGTTAGGGTTAGGGTTAGGGTTAGGGTTAGGGTTAGGGTTAGGGTTAGGGTTAGGGTTAGGGTTAGGGTTAGGGTTAGGGTTAGGGTTAGGGTTAGGGTTAGGGTTAGGGTTAGGGTTAGGGTTAGGGTTAGGGTTAGGGTTAGGGTTAGGGTTAGGGTTAGGGTTAGGGTTAGGGTTAGGGTTAGGGTTAGGGTTAGGGTTAGGGTTAGGGTTAGGGTTAGGGTTAGGGTTAGGGTTAGGGTTAGGGTTAGGGTTAGGGTTAGGGTTAGGGTTAGGGTTAGGGTTAGGGTTAGGGTTAGGGTTAGGGTTAGGGTTAGGGTTAGGGTTAGGGTTAGGGTTAGGGTTAGGGTTAGGGTTAGGGTTAGGGTTAGGGTTAGGGTTAGGGTTAGGGTTAGGGTTAGGGTTAGGGTTAGGGTTAGGGTTAGGGTTAGGGTTAGGGTTAGGGTTAGGGTTAGGGTTAGGGTTAGGGTTAGGGTTAGGGTTAGGGTTAGGGTTAGGGTTAGGGTTAGGGTTAGGGTTAGGGTTAGGGTTAGGGTTAGGGTTAGGGTTAGGGTTAGGGTTAGGGTTAGGGTTAGGGTTAGGGTTAGGGTTAGGGTTAGGGTTAGGGTTAGGGTTAGGGTTAGGGTTAGGGTTAGGGTTAGGGTTAGGGTTAGGGTTAGGGTTAGGGTTAGGGTTAGGGTTAGGGTTAGGGTTAGGGTTAGGGTTAGGGTTAGGGTTAGGGTTAGGGTTAGGGTTAGGGTTAGGGTTAGGGTTAGGGTTAGGGTTAGGGTTAGGGTTAGGGTTAGGGTTAGGGTTAGGGTTAGGGTTAGGGTTAGGGTTAGGGTTAGGGTTAGGGTTAGGGTTAGGGTTAGGGTTAGGGTTAGGGTTAGGGTTAGGGTTAGGGTTAGGGTTAGGGTTAGGGTTAGGGTTAGGGTTAGGGTTAGGGTTAGGGTTAGGGTTAGGGTTAGGGTTAGGGTTAGGGTTAGGGTTAGGGTTAGGGTTAGGGTTAGGGTTAGGGTTAGGGTTAGGGTTAGGGTTAGGGTTAGGGTTAGGGTTAGGGTTAGGGTTAGGGTTAGGGTTAGGGTTAGGGTTAGGGTTAGGGTTAGGGTTAGGGTTAGGGTTAGGGTTAGGGTTAGGGTTAGGGTTAGGGTTAGGGTTAGGGTTAGGGTTAGGGTTAGGGTTAGGGTTAGGGTTAGGGTTAGGGTTAGGGTTAGGGTTAGGGTTAGGGTTAGGGTTAGGGTTAGGGTTAGGGTTAGGGTTAGGGTTAGGGTTAGGGTTAGGGTTAGGGTTAGGGTTAGGGTTAGGGTTAGGGTTAGGGTTAGGGTTAGGGTTAGGGTTAGGGTTAGGGTTAGGGTTAGGGTTAGGGTTAGGGTTAGGGTTAGGGTTAGGGTTAGGGTTAGGGTTAGGGTTAGGGTTAGGGTTAGGGTTAGGGTTAGGGTTAGGGTTAGGGTTAGGGTTAGGGTTAGGGTTAGGGTTAGGGTTAGGGTTAGGGTTAGGGTTAGGGTTAGGGTTAGGGTTAGGGTTAGGGTTAGGGTTAGGGTTAGGGTTAGGGTTAGGGTTAGGGTTAGGGTTAGGGTTAGGGTTAGGGTTAGGGTTAGGGTTAGGGTTAGGGTTAGGGTTAGGGTTAGGGTTAGGGTTAGGGTTAGGGTTAGGGTTAGGGTTAGGGTTAGGGTTAGGGTTAGGGTTAGGGTTAGGGTTAGGGTTAGGGTTAGGGTTAGGGTTAGGGTTAGGGTTAGGGTTAGGGTTAGGGTTAGGGTTAGGGTTAGGGTTAGGGTTAGGGTTAGGGTTAGGGTTAGGGTTAGGGTTAGGGTTAGGGTTAGGGTTAGGGTTAGGGTTAGGGTTAGGGTTAGGGTTAGGGTTAGGGTTAGGGTTAGGGTTAGGGTTAGGGTTAGGGTTAGGGTTAGGGTTAGGGTTAGGGTTAGGGTTAGGGTTAGGGTTAGGGTTAGGGTTAGGGTTAGGGTTAGGGTTAGGGTTAGGGTTAGGGTTAGGGTTAGGGTTAGGGTTAGGGTTAGGGTTAGGGTTAGGGTTAGGGTTAGGGTTAGGGTTAGGGTTAGGGTTAGGGTTAGGGTTAGGGTTAGGGTTAGGGTTAGGGTTAGGGTTAGGGTTAGGGTTAGGGTTAGGGTTAGGGTTAGGGTTAGGGTTAGGGTTAGGGTTAGGGTTAGGGTTAGGGTTAGGGTTAGGGTTAGGGTTAGGGTTAGGGTTAGGGTTAGGGTTAGGGTTAGGGTTAGGGTTAGGGTTAGGGTTAGGGTTAGGGTTAGGGTTAGGGTTAGGGTTAGGGTTAGGGTTAGGGTTAGGGTTAGGGTTAGGGTTAGGGTTAGGGTTAGGGTTAGGGTTAGGGTTAGGGTTAGGGTTAGGGTTAGGGTTAGGGTTAGGGTTAGGGTTAGGGTTAGGGTTAGGGTTAGGGTTAGGGTTAGGGTTAGGGTTAGGGTTAGGGTTAGGGTTAGGGTTAGGGTTAGGGTTAGGGTTAGGGTTAGGGTTAGGGTTAGGGTTAGGGTTAGGGTTAGGGTTAGGGTTAGGGTTAGGGTTAGGGTTAGGGTTAGGGTTAGGGTTAGGGTTAGGGTTAGGGTTAGGGTTAGGGTTAGGGTTAGGGTTAGGGTTAGGGTTAGGGTTAGGGTTAGGGTTAGGGTTAGGGTTAGGGTTAGGGTTAGGGTTAGGGTTAGGGTTAGGGTTAGGGTTAGGGTTAGGGTTAGGGTTAGGGTTAGGGTTAGGGTTAGGGTTAGGGTTAGGGTTAGGGTTAGGGTTAGGGTTAGGGTTAGGGTTAGGGTTAGGGTTAGGGTTAGGGTTAGGGTTAGGGTTAGGGTTAGGGTTAGGGTTAGGGTTAGGGTTAGGGTTAGGGTTAGGGTTAGGGTTAGGGTTAGGGTTAGGGTTAGGGTTAGGGTTAGGGTTAGGGTTAGGGTTAGGGTTAGGGTTAGGGTTAGGGTTAGGGTTAGGGTTAGGGTTAGGGTTAGGGTTAGGGTTAGGGTTAGGGTTAGGGTTAGGGTTAGGGTTAGGGTTAGGGTTAGGGTTAGGGTTAGGGTTAGGGTTAGGGTTAGGGTTAGGGTTAGGGTTAGGGTTAGGGTTAGGGTTAGGGTTAGGGTTAGGGTTAGGGTTAGGGTTAGGGTTAGGGTTAGGGTTAGGGTTAGGGTTAGGGTTAGGGTTAGGGTTAGGGTTAGGGTTAGGGTTAGGGTTAGGGTTAGGGTTAGGGTTAGGGTTAGGGTTAGGGTTAGGGTTAGGGTTAGGGTTAGGGTTAGGGTTAGGGTTAGGGTTAGGGTTAGGGTTAGGGTTAGGGTTAGGGTTAGGGTTAGGGTTAGGGTTAGGGTTAGGGTTAGGGTTAGGGTTAGGGTTAGGGTTAGGGTTAGGGTTAGGGTTAGGGTTAGGGTTAGGGTTAGGGTTAGGGTTAGGGTTAGGGTTAGGGTTAGGGTTAGGGTTAGGGTTAGGGTTAGGGTTAGGGTTAGGGTTAGGGTTAGGGTTAGGGTTAGGGTTAGGGTTAGGGTTAGGGTTAGGGTTAGGGTTAGGGTTAGGGTTAGGGTTAGGGTTAGGGTTAGGGTTAGGGTTAGGGTTAGGGTTAGGGTTAGGGTTAGGGTTAGGGTTAGGGTTAGGGTTAGGGTTAGGGTTAGGGTTAGGGTTAGGGTTAGGGTTAGGGTTAGGGTTAGGGTTAGGGTTAGGGTTAGGGTTAGGGTTAGGGTTAGGGTTAGGGTTAGGGTTAGGGTTAGGGTTAGGGTTAGGGTTAGGGTTAGGGTTAGGGTTAGGGTTAGGGTTAGGGTTAGGGTTAGGGTTAGGGTTAGGGTTAGGGTTAGGGTTAGGGTTAGGGTTAGGGTTAGGGTTAGGGTTAGGGTTAGGGTTAGGGTTAGGGTTAGGGTTAGGGTTAGGGTTAGGGTTAGGGTTAGGGTTAGGGTTAGGGTTAGGGTTAGGGTTAGGGTTAGGGTTAGGGTTAGGGTTAGGGTTAGGGTTAGGGTTAGGGTTAGGGTTAGGGTTAGGGTTAGGGTTAGGGTTAGGGTTAGGGTTAGGGTTAGGGTTAGGGTTAGGGTTAGGGTTAGGGTTAGGGTTAGGGTTAGGGTTAGGGTTAGGGTTAGGGTTAGGGTTAGGGTTAGGGTTAGGGTTAGGGTTAGGGTTAGGGTTAGGGTTAGGGTTAGGGTTAGGGTTAGGGTTAGGGTTAGGGTTAGGGTTAGGGTTAGGGTTAGGGTTAGGGTTAGGGTTAGGGTTAGGGTTAGGGTTAGGGTTAGGGTTAGGGTTAGGGTTAGGGTTAGGGTTAGGGTTAGGGTTAGGGTTAGGGTTAGGGTTAGGGTTAGGGTTAGGGTTAGGGTTAGGGTTAGGGTTAGGGTTAGGGTTAGGGTTAGGGTTAGGGTTAGGGTTAGGGTTAGGGTTAGGGTTAGGGTTAGGGTTAGGGTTAGGGTTAGGGTTAGGGTTAGGGTTAGGGTTAGGGTTAGGGTTAGGGTTAGGGTTAGGGTTAGGGTTAGGGTTAGGGTTAGGGTTAGGGTTAGGGTTAGGGTTAGGGTTAGGGTTAGGGTTAGGGTTAGGGTTAGGGTTAGGGTTAGGGTTAGGGTTAGGGTTAGGGTTAGGGTTAGGGTTAGGGTTAGGGTTAGGGTTAGGGTTAGGGTTAGGGTTAGGGTTAGGGTTAGGGTTAGGGTTAGGGTTAGGGTTAGGGTTAGGGTTAGGGTTAGGGTTAGGGTTAGGGTTAGGGTTAGGGTTAGGGTTAGGGTTAGGGTTAGGGTTAGGGTTAGGGTTAGGGTTAGGGTTAGGGTTAGGGTTAGGGTTAGGGTTAGGGTTAGGGTTAGGGTTAGGGTTAGGGTTAGGGTTAGGGTTAGGGTTAGGGTTAGGGTTAGGGTTAGGGTTAGGGTTAGGGTTAGGGTTAGGGTTAGGGTTAGGGTTAGGGTTAGGGTTAGGGTTAGGGTTAGGGTTAGGGTTAGGGTTAGGGTTAGGGTTAGGGTTAGGGTTAGGGTTAGGGTTAGGGTTAGGGTTAGGGTTAGGGTTAGGGTTAGGGTTAGGGTTAGGGTTAGGGTTAGGGTTAGGGTTAGGGTTAGGGTTAGGGTTAGGGTTAGGGTTAGGGTTAGGGTTAGGGTTAGGGTTAGGGTTAGGGTTAGGGTTAGGGTTAGGGTTAGGGTTAGGGTTAGGGTTAGGGTTAGGGTTAGGGTTAGGGTTAGGGTTAGGGTTAGGGTTAGGGTTAGGGTTAGGGTTAGGGTTAGGGTTAGGGTTAGGGTTAGGGTTAGGGTTAGGG
Source organism: Zacco platypus (assembly GCA_038088235.1). Taxonomy (NCBI): domain Eukaryota; kingdom Metazoa; phylum Chordata; class Actinopteri; order Cypriniformes; family Xenocyprididae; genus Zacco; species Zacco platypus. The sequence continues at coordinate 35,587,284 of CM076076.1, forward strand.
TTAGGGTTAGGGTTAGGGTTAGGGTTAGGGTTAGGGTTAGGGTTAGGGTTAGGGTTAGGGTTAGGGTTAGGGTTAGGGTTAGGGTTAGGGTTAGGGTTAGGGTTAGGGTTAGGGTTAGGGTTAGGGTTAGGGTTAGGGTTAGGGTTAGGGTTAGGGTTAGGGTTAGGGTTAGGGTTAGGGTTAGGGTTAGGGTTAGGGTTAGGGTTAGGGTTAGGGTTAGGGTTAGGGTTAGGGTTAGGGTTAGGGTTAGGGTTAGGGTTAGGGTTAGGGTTAGGGTTAGGGTTAGGGTTAGGGTTAGGGTTAGGGTTAGGGTTAGGGTTAGGGTTAGGGTTAGGGTTAGGGTTAGGGTTAGGGTTAGGGTTAGGGTTAGGGTTAGGGTTAGGGTTAGGGTTAGGGTTAGGGTTAGGGTTAGGGTTAGGGTTAGGGTTAGGGTTAGGGTTAGGGTTAGGGTTAGGGTTAGGGTTAGGGTTAGGGTTAGGGTTAGGGTTAGGGTTAGGGTTAGGGTTAGGGTTAGGGTTAGGGTTAGGGTTAGGGTTAGGGTTAGGGTTAGGGTTAGGGTTAGGGTTAGGGTTAGGGTTAGGGTTAGGGTTAGGGTTAGGGTTAGGGTTAGGGTTAGGGTTAGGGTTAGGGTTAGGGTTAGGGTTAGGGTTAGGGTTAGGGTTAGGGTTAGGGTTAGGGTTAGGGTTAGGGTTAGGGTTAGGGTTAGGGTTAGGGTTAGGGTTAGGGTTAGGGTTAGGGTTAGGGTTAGGGTTAGGGTTAGGGTTAGGGTTAGGGTTAGGGTTAGGGTTAGGGTTAGGGTTAGGGTTAGGGTTAGGGTTAGGGTTAGGGTTAGGGTTAGGGTTAGGGTTAGGGTTAGGGTTAGGGTTAGGGTTAGGGTTAGGGTTAGGGTTAGGGTTAGGGTTAGGGTTAGGGTTAGGGTTAGGGTTAGGGTTAGGGTTAGGGTTAGGGTTAGGGTTAGGGTTAGGGTTAGGGTTAGGGTTAGGGTTAGGGTTAGGGTTAGGGTTAGGGTTAGGGTTAGGGTTAGGGTTAGGGTTAGGGTTAGGGTTAGGGTTAGGGTTAGGGTTAGGGTTAGGGTTAGGGTTAGGGTTAGGGTTAGGGTTAGGGTTAGGGTTAGGGTTAGGGTTAGGGTTAGGGTTAGGGTTAGGGTTAGGGTTAGGGTTAGGGTTAGGGTTAGGGTTAGGGTTAGGGTTAGGGTTAGGGTTAGGGTTAGGGTTAGGGTTAGGGTTAGGGTTAGGGTTAGGGTTAGGGTTAGGGTTAGGGTTAGGGTTAGGGTTAGGGTTAGGGTTAGGGTTAGGGTTAGGGTTAGGGTTAGGGTTAGGGTTAGGGTTAGGGTTAGGGTTAGGGTTAGGGTTAGGGTTAGGGTTAGGGTTAGGGTTAGGGTTAGGGTTAGGGTTAGGGTTAGGGTTAGGGTTAGGGTTAGGGTTAGGGTTAGGGTTAGGGTTAGGGTTAGGGTTAGGGTTAGGGTTAGGGTTAGGGTTAGGGTTAGGGTTAGGGTTAGGGTTAGGGTTAGGGTTAGGGTTAGGGTTAGGGTTAGGGTTAGGGTTAGGGTTAGGGTTAGGGTTAGGGTTAGGGTTAGGGTTAGGGTTAGGGTTAGGGTTAGGGTTAGGGTTAGGGTTAGGGTTAGGGTTAGGGTTAGGGTTAGGGTTAGGGTTAGGGTTAGGGTTAGGGTTAGGGTTAGGGTTAGGGTTAGGGTTAGGGTTAGGGTTAGGGTTAGGGTTAGGGTTAGGGTTAGGGTTAGGGTTAGGGTTAGGGTTAGGGTTAGGGTTAGGGTTAGGGTTAGGGTTAGGGTTAGGGTTAGGGTTAGGGTTAGGGTTAGGGTTAGGGTTAGGGTTAGGGTTAGGGTTAGGGTTAGGTTAGGGTTAGGGTTAGGGTTAGGGTTAGGGTTAGGGTTAGGGTTAGGGTTAGGGTTAGGGTTAGGGTTAGGGTTAGGGTTAGGGTTAGGGTTAGGGTTAGGGTTAGGGTTAGGGTTAGGGTTAGGGTTAGGGTTAGGGTTAGGGTTAGGGTTAGGGTTAGGGTTAGGGTTAGGGTTAGGGTTAGGGTTAGGGTTAGGGTTAGGGTTAGGGTTAGGGTTAGGGTTAGGGTTAGGGTTAGGGTTAGGGTTAGGGTTAGGGTTAGGGTTAGGGTTAGGGTTAGGGTTAGGGTTAGGGTTAGGGTTAGGGTTAGGGTTAGGGTTAGGGTTAGGGTTAGGGTTAGGGTTAGGGTTAGGGTTAGGGTTAGGGTTAGGGTTAGGGTTAGGGTTAGGGTTAGGGTTAGGGTTAGGGTTAGGGTTAGGGTTAGGGTTAGGGTTAGGGTTAGGGTTAGGGTTAGGGTTAGGGTTAGGGTTAGGGTTAGGGTTAGGGTTAGGGTTAGGGTTAGGGTTAGGGTTAGGGTTAGGGTTAGGGTTAGGGTTAGGGTTAGGGTTAGGGTTAGGGTTAGGGTTAGGGTTAGGGTTAGGGTTAGGGTTAGGGTTAGGGTTAGGGTTAGGGTTAGGGTTAGGGTTAGGGTTAGGGTTAGGGTTAGGGTTAGGGTTAGGGTTAGGGTTAGGGTTAGGGTTAGGGTTAGGGTTAGGGTTAGGGTTAGGGTTAGGGTTAGGGTTAGGGTTAGGGTTAGGGTTAGGGTTAGGGTTCAGGTTTAGGGTTAGGGTTAGGGTTAGGGTTAGGGTTAGGGTTAGGGTTAGGGTTAGGGTTAGGGTTAGGGTTAGGGTTAGGGTTAGGGTTAGGGTTAGGGTTAGGGTTAGGGTTAGGGTTAGGGTTAGGGTTAGGGTTAGGGTTAGGGTTAGGGTTAGGGTTAGGGTTAGGGTTAGGGTTAGGGTTAGGGTTAGGGTTAGGGTTAGGTTAGGGTTAGGGTTAGGGTTAGGGTTAGGGTTAGGGTTAGGGTTAGGGTTAGGGTTAGGGTTAGGGTTAGGGTTAGGGTTAGGGTTAGGGTTAGGGTTAGGGTTAGGGTTAGGGTTAGGGTTAGGGTTAGGGTTAGGGTTAGGGTTAGGGTTAGGGTTAGGGTTAGGGTTAGGGTTAGGGTTAGGGTTAGGGTTAGGGTTAGGGTTAGGGTTAGGGTTAGGGTTAGGGTTAGGGTTAGGGTTAGGGTTAGGGTTAGGGTTAGGGTTAGGGTTAGGGTTAGGGTTAGGGTTAGGGTTAGGGTTAGGGTTAGGGTTAGGGTTAGGGTTAGGGTTAGGGTTAGGGTTAGGGTTAGGGTTAGGGTTAGGGTTAGGGTTAGGGTTAGGGTTAGGGTTAGGGTTAGGGTTAGGGTTAGGGTTAGGGTTAGGGTTAGGGTTAGGGTTAGGGTTAGGGTTAGGGTTAGGGTTAGGGTTAGGGTTAGGGTTAGGGTTAGGGTTAGGGTTAGGGTTAGGGTTAGGGTTAGGGTTAGGGTTAGGGTTAGGGTTAGGGTTAGGGTTAGGGTTAGGGTTAGGGTTAGGGTTAGGGTTAGGGTTAGGGTTAGGGTTAGGGTTAGGGTTAGGGTTAGGGTTAGGGTTAGGGTTAGGGTTAGGGTTAGGGTTAGGGTTAGGGTTAGGGTTAGGGTTAGGGTTAGGGTTAGGGTTAGGGTTAGGGTTAGGGTTAGGGTTAGGGTTAGGGTTAGGGTTAGGGTTAGGGTTAGGGTTAGGGTTAGGGTTAGGGTTAGGGTTAGGGTTAGGGTTAGGGTTAGGGTTAGGGTTAGGGTTAGGGTTAGGGTTAGGGTTAGGGTTAGGGTTAGGGTTAGGGTTAGGGTTAGGGTTAGGGTTAGGGTTAGGGTTAGGGTTAGGGTTAGGGTTAGGGTTAGGGTTAGGGTTAGGGTTAGGGTTAGGGTTAGGGTTAGGGTTAGGGTTAGGGTTAGGGTTAGGGTTAGGTTAGGGTTAGGGTTAGGGTTAGGGTTAGGGTTAGGGTTAGGGTTAGGTTAGGGTTAGGGTTAGGGTTAGGGTTAGGGTTAGGGTTAGGGTTAGGGTTAGGGTTAGGGTTAGGGTTAGGGTTAGGGTTAGGGTTAGGGTTAGGGTTAGGGTTAGGGTTAGGGTTAGGGTTAGGGTTAGGGTTAGGGTTAGGGTTAGGGTTAGGGTTAGGGTTAGGTTAGGGTTAGGGTTAGGGTTAGGGTTAGGGTTAGGGTTAGGGTTAGGGTTAGGGTAGGTTAGGGTTAGGGTTAGGGTTAGGGTTAGGTTAGGGTTAGGGTTAGGGTTAGGGTTAGGGTTAGGGTTAGGGTTAGGGTTAGGGTTAGGGTTAGGGTTAGGGTTAGGGTTAGGGTTAGGGTTAGGGTTAGGGTTAGGGTTAGGGTTAGGTTAGGGTTAGGGTTAGGGTTAGGGTTAGGGTTAGGGTTAGGGTTAGGGTTAGGGTTAGGGTTAGGGTTAGGGTTAGGGTTAGGGTTAGGGTTAGGGTTAGGGTTAGGGTTAGGGTTAGGGTTAGGGTTAGGGTTAGGGTTAGGGTTAGGGTTAGGGTTAGGGTTAGGGTTAGGGTTAGGGTTAGGGTTAGGGTTAGGGTTAGGGTTAGGGTTAGGGTTAGGGTTAGGGTTAGGGTTAGGGTTAGGGTTAGGGTTAGGGTTAGGGTTAGGGTTAGGGTTAGGGTTAGGGTTAGGGTTAGGGTTAGGGTTAGGGTTAGGGTTAGGGTTAGGGTTAGGGTTAGGGTTAGGGTTAGGGTTAGGGTTAGGGTTAGGGTTAGGGTTAGGGTTAGGGTTAGGGTTAGGGTTAGGGTTAGGGTTAGGGTTAGGGTAGGGTTAGGGTTAGGGTTAGGGTTAGGGTTAGGGTTAGGTTAGGGTTAGGGTTAGGGTTAGGGTTAGGGTTAGGGTTAGGGTTAGGGTTAGGGTTAGGGTTAGGGTTAGGGTTAGGGTTAGGGTTAGGGTTAGGGTTAGGGTTAGGGTTAGGGTTAGGGTTAGGGTTAGGGTTAGGGTTAGGGTTAGGGTTAGGGTTAGGGTTAGGGTTAGGGTTAGGGTTAGGGTTAGGGTTAGGGTTAGGGTTAGGGTTAGGGTTAGGGTTAGGGTTAGGGTTAGGGTTAGGGTTAGGGTTAGGGTTAGGGTTAGGGTTAGGGTTAGGGTTAGGGTTAGGGTTAGGGTTAGGGTTAGGGTTAGGGTTAGGGTTAGGGTTAGGGTTAGGGTTAGGGTTAGGGTTAGGGTTAGGTTAGGGTTAGGGTTAGGGTTAGGGTTAGGGTTAGGGTTAGGGTTAGGGTTAGGGTTAGGGTTAGGGTTAGGGTTAGGGTTAGGGTTAGGGTTAGGGTTAGGGTTAGGGTTAGGGTTAGGGTTAGGGTTAGGGTTAGGGTTAGGGTTAGGGTTAGGGTTAGGGTTAGGGTTAGGGTTAGGGTTAGGGTTAGGGTTAGGGTTAGGGTTAGGTTAGGGTTAGGGTTAGGGTTAGGGTTAGGGTTAGGGTTAGGGTTAGGGTTAGGGTTAGGGTTAGGGTTAGGGTTAGGGTTAGGGTTAGGGTTAGGGTTAGGGTTAGGGTTAGGGTTAGGGTTAGGGTTAGGGTTAGGGTTAGGGTTAGGGTTAGGGTTAGGGTTAGGGTTAGGGTTAGGGTTAGGGTTAGGGTTAGGGTTAGGGTTAGGGTTAGGGTTAGGGTTAGGGTTAGGGTTAGGGTTAGGGTTAGGGTTAGGGTTAGGGTTAGGGTTAGGGTTAGGGTTAGGGTTAGGGTTAGGGTTAGGGTTAGGGTTAGGGTTAGGGTTAGGGTTAGGGTTAGGGTTAGGGTTAGGGTTAGGGTTAGGGTTAGGGTTAGGGTTAGGGTTAGGGTTAGGGTTAGGGTTAGGGTTAGGGTTAGGGTTAGGGTTAGGGTTAGGGTTAGGGTTAGGGTTAGGGTTAGGGTTAGGGTTAGGGTTAGGGTTAGGGTTAGGGTTAGGGTTAGGGTTAGGGTTAGGGTTAGGGTTAGGGTTAGGGTTAGGGTTAGGGTTAGGGTTAGGGTAGGTTAGGGTTAGGGTTAGGGTTAGGGTTAGGGTTAGGGTTAGGGTTAGGGTTAGGGTTAGGGTTAGGGTTAGGGTTAGGGTTAGGGTTAGGGTTAGGGTTAGGGTTAGGGTTAGGGTTAGGGTTAGGGTTAGGGTTAGGGTTAGGGTTAGGGTTAGGGTTAGGGTTAGGGTTAGGGTTAGGGTTAGGGTTAGGGTTAGGGTTAGGGTTAGGGTTAGGGTTAGGGTTAGGGTTAGGGTTAGGGTTAGGGTTAGGGTTAGGGTTAGGGTTAGGGTTAGGGTTAGGGTTAGGGTTAGGGTTAGGGTTAGGGTTAGGGTTAGGGTTAGGGTTAGGGTTAGGGTTAGGGTTAGGGTTAGGGTTAGGGTTAGGGTTAGGGTTAGGGTTAGGGTTAGGGTTAGGGTTAGGGTTAGGGTTAGGGTTAGGGTTAGGGTTAGGGTTAGGGTTAGGGTTAGGGTTAGGGTTAGGTTAGGGTTAGGGTTAGGGTTAGGGTTAGGGTTAGGGTTAGGGTTAGGGTTAGGGTTAGGGTTAGGGTTAGGGTTAGGGTTAGGGTTAGGGTTAGGGTTAGGGTTAGGTTAGGGTTAGGGTTAGGGTTAGGGTTAGGGTTAGGGTTAGGGTAGGGTTAGGGTTAGGGTTAGGGTTAGGGTTAGGGTTAGGGTTAGGGTTAGGGTTAGGGTTAGGGTTAGGGTTAGGGTTAGGGTTAGGGTTAGGGTTAGGGTTAGGGTTAGGGTTAGGGTTAGGGTTAGGGTTAGGGTTAGGGTTAGGGTTAGGGTAGGGTTAGGGTTAGGGTTAGGGTTAGGGTTAGGGTTAGGGTTAGGGTTAGGGTTAGGGTTAGGGTTAGGGTTAGGGTTAGGGTTAGGGTTAGGGTTAGGGTTAGGGTTAGGGTTAGGGTTAGGGTTAGGGTTAGGGTTAGGGTTAGGGTTAGGGTTAGGGTTAGGGTTAGGGTTAGGGTTAGGGTTAGGGTTAGGGTTAGGGTTAGGGTTAGGGTTAGGGTTAGGGTTAGGGTTAGGGTTAGGGTTAGGGTTAGGGTTAGGGTTAGGGTTAGGGTTAGGGTTAGGGTTAGGGTTAGGGTTAGGGTTAGGGTTAGGGTTAGGGTTAGGGTTAGGGTTAGGGTTAGGGTTAGGGTTAGGGTTAGGGTTAGGGTTAGGGTTAGGGTTAGGGTTAGGGTTAGGGTTAGGGTTAGGGTTAGGGTTAGGGTTAGGGTTAGGTTAGGGTTAGGGTTAGGGTTAGGGTTAGGGTTAGGGTTAGGGTTAGGGTTAGGGTTAGGGTTAGGGTTAGGGTTAGGGTTAGGGTTAGGGTTAGGGTTAGGGTTAGGTTAGGGTTAGGGTTAGGGTTAGGGTTAGGGTTAGGGTTAGGGTTAGGGTTAGGGTTAGGGTTAGGGTAGGGTTAGGGTTAGGGTTAGGGTTAGGGTTAGGGTTAGGGTTAGGGTTAGGGTTAGGGTTAGGGTTAGGGTTAGGGTTAGGGTTAGGGTTAGGGTTAGGGTTAGGGTTAGGGTTAGGGTTAGGGTTAGGGTTAGGGTTAGGGTTAGGGTTAGGGTTAGGGTTAGGGTTAGGGTTAGGGTTAGGGTTAGGGTTAGGGTTAGGGTTAGGGTTAGGGTTAGGGTTAGGGTTAGGGTTAGGGTTAGGGTTAGGGTTAGGGTTAGGGTTAGGGTTAGGGTTAGGGTTAGGGTTAGGGTTAGGGTTAGGGTTAGGGTTAGGGTTAGGGTTAGGGTTAGGGTTAGGGTTAGGTTAGGGTTAGGGTTAGGGTTAGGGTTAGGGTTAGGGTTAGGGTTAGGGTTAGGGTTAGGGTTAGGGTTAGGGTTAGGGTTAGGGTTAGGGTTAGGGTTAGGGTTAGGGTTAGGGTTAGGGTTAGGGTTAGGGTTAGGGTTAGGGTTAGGGTTAGGGTTAGGGTTAGGGTTAGGGTTAGGGTTAGGGTTAGGGTTAGGGTTAGGGTTAGGGTTAGGGTTAGGGTTAGGTTAGGGTTAGGGTTAGGGTTAGGGTTAGGGTTAGGGTTAGGGTTAGGGTTAGGGTTAGGGTTAGGGTTAGGGTTAGGGTTAGGGTTAGGGTTAGGGTTAGGGTTAGGGTTAGGGTTAGGGTTAGGGTTAGGGTTAGGGTTAGGGTTAGGGTTAGGGTTAGGGTTAGGGTTAGGGTTAGGGTTAGGGTTAGGGTTAGGGTTAGGGTTAGGGTTAGGGTTAGGGTTAGGGTTAGGGTTAGGGTTAGGGTTAGGGTTAGGGTTAGGGTTAGGGTTAGGGTTAGGGTTAGGGTTAGGGTTAGGGTTAGGGTTAGGGTTAGGGTTAGGGTTAGGGTTAGGGTTAGGGTTAGGGTTAGGGTTAGGGTTAGGGTTAGGGTTAGGGTTAGGGTTAGGGTTAGGGTTAGGGTTAGGGTTAGGGTTAGGGTTAGGGTTAGGGTTAGGGTTAGGGTTAGGGTTAGGGTTAGGGTTAGGGTTAGGGTTAGGGTTAGGGTTAGGGTTAGGGTTAGGGTTAGGGTTAGGGTTAGGGTTAGGGTTAGGGTTAGGGTTAGGGTTAGGGTTAGGGTTAGGGTAGGGTTAGGGTTAGGGTTAGGGTTAGGGTTAGGTTAGGGTTAGGGTTAGGGTTAGGGTTAGGGTTAGGGTTAGGGTTAGGGTTAGGGTTAGGGTTAGGGTTAGGGTTAGGGTTAGGGTTAGGGTTAGGGTTAGGGTTAGGGTTAGGGTTAGGGTTAGGGTTAGGGTTAGGGTTAGGGTTAGGGTTAGGGTTAGGGTTAGGGTTAGGGTTAGGGTTAGGGTTAGGGTTAGGGTTAGGGTTAGGGTTAGGGTTAGGGTTAGGGTTAGGGTTAGGGTTAGGGTTAGGGTTAGGGTTAGGGTTAGGGTTAGGGTTAGGGTTAGGGTTAGGGTTAGGGTTAGGGTTAGGGTTAGGGTTAGGGTTAGGGTTAGGGTTAGGGTTAGGGTTAGGGTTAGGGTTAGGGTTAGGGTTAGGGTTAGGGTTAGGGTTAGGGTTAGGGTTAGGGTTAGGGTTAGGGTTAGGGTTAGGGTTAGGGTTAGGGTTAGGGTTAGGGTTAGGGTTAGGGTTAGGGTTAGGGTTAGGGTTAGGGTTAGGGTTAGGGTTAGGGTTAGGGTTAGGGTTAGGGTTAGGGTTAGGGTTAGGGTTAGGGTTAGGGTTAGGGTTAGGGTTAGGGTTAGGGTTAGGTTAGGGTTAGGGTTAGGGTTAGGGTTAGGGTTAGGGTTAGGGTTAGGGTTAGGGTTAGGGTTAGGGTTAGGGTTAGGGTTAGGGTTAGGGTTAGGGTTAGGGTTAGGGTTAGGGTTAGGGTTAGGGTTAGGGTTAGGGTTAGGGTTAGGGTTAGGGTTAGGGTTAGGGTTAGGGTTAGGGTTAGGGTTAGGGTTAGGGTTAGGGTTAGGGTTAGGGTTAGGGTTAGGGTTAGGGTTAGGGTTAGGGTTAGGGTTAGGTTAGGTTAGGGTTAGGGTTAGGGTTAGGGTTAGGGTTAGGGTTAGGGTTAGGGTTAGGGTTAGGGTTAGGGTTAGGGTTAGGTTAGGGTTAGGGTTAGGGTTAGGGTTAGGGTTAGGGTTAGGGTTAGGGTTAGGGTTAGGGTTAGGGTTAGGGTTAGGGTTAGGGTTAGGGTTAGGGTTAGGGTTAGGGTTAGGGTTAGGGTTAGGGTTAGGGTTAGGGTTAGGGTTAGGGTTAGGGTTAGGGTTAGGGTTAGGGTTAGGGTTAGGGTTAGGGTTAGGGTTAGGGTTAGGGTTAGGGTTAGGGTTAGGGTTAGGGTTAGGGTTAGGGTTAGGGTTAGGGTTAGGGTTAGGGTTAGGGTTAGGGTTAGGGTTAGGGTTAGGGTTAGGGTTAGGGTTAGGGTTAGGGTTAGGGTTAGGGTTAGGGTTAGGGTTAGGGTTAGGGTTAGGGTTAGGGTTAGGGTTAGGGTTAGGGTTAGGGTTAGGGTTAGGGTTAGGGTTAGGGTTAGGGTTAGGGTTAGGGTTAGGGTTAGGGTTAGGGTTAGGGTTAGGGTTAGGGTTAGGGTTAGGGTTAGGGTTAGGGTTAGGGTTAGGGTTAGGGTTAGGGTTAGGGTTAGGGTTAGGGTTAGGGTTAGGGTTAGGGTTAGGGTTAGGGTTAGGGTTAGGGTTAGGGTTAGGGTTAGGGTTAGGGTTAGGGTTAGGGTTAGGGTTAGGGTTAGGGTTAGGGTTAGGGTTAGGGTTAGGGTTAGGGTTAGGGTTAGGGTTAGGGTTAGGGTTAGGGTTAGGGTTAGGGTTAGGGTTAGGGTTAGGGTTAGGGTTAGGGTTAGGGTTAGGGTTAGGGTTAGGGTTAGGGTTAGGGTTAGGGTTAGGGTTAGGGTTAGGGTTAGGTTAGGGTTAGGGTTAGGGTTAGGGTTAGGGTTAGGGTTAGGGTTAGGGTTAGGGTTAGGGTTAGGGTTAGGGTTAGGGTTAGGGTTAGGGTTAGGGTTAGGGTTAGGGTTAGGGTTAGGGTTAGGGTTAGGGTTAGGGTTAGGGTTAGGGTTAGGGTTAGGGTTAGGGTTAGGGTTAGGGTTAGGGTTAGGGTTAGGGTTAGGGTTAGGGTTAGGGTTAGGGTTAGGGTTAGGGTTAGGGTTAGGGTTAGGGTTAGGGTTAGGGTTAGGGTTAGGGTTAGGGTTAGGGTTAGGGTTAGGGTTAGGGTTAGGGTTAGGGTTAGGGTTAGGGTTAGGGTTAGGGTTAGGGTTAGGGTTAGGGTTAGGGTTAGGGTTAGGGTTAGGGTTAGGGTTAGGTTAGGGTTAGGGTTAGGGTTAGGGTTAGGGTTAGGGTTAGGGTTAGGGTTAGGGTTAGGGTTAGGTTAGGGTTAGGGTTAGGGTTAGGGTTAGGGTTAGGGTTAGGGTTAGGGTTAGGGTTAGGGTTAGGGTTAGGGGTTAGGGTTAGGGTTAGGGTTAGGGTAGGGTTAGGGTTAGGGTTAGGGTTAGGGTTAGGGTTAGGGTTAGGGTTAGGGTTAGGGTTAGGGTTAGGGTTAGGGTTAGGGTTAGGGTTAGGGTTAGGGTTAGGGTTAGGGTTAGGGTTAGGGTTAGGGTTAGGGTTAGGGTTAGGGTTAGGTTAGGGTTAGGGTTAGGGTTAGGGTTAGGGTTAGGTTAGGTTAGGGTTAGGGTTAGGGTTAGGGTTAGGGTTAGGGTTAGGGTTAGGGTTAGGGTTAGGGTTAGGGTTAGGGTTAGGGTTAGGGTTAGGGTAGGGGTTAGGGTTAGGGTTAGGGGTTAGGGTTAGGGTTAGGGTTAGGGTTAGGGTTAGGGTTAGGGTTAGGGTTAGGTTAGGGGTTAGGGTTAGGGTTAGGGTTAGGGTTAGGGTTAGGGTTAGGGTTAGGGTTAGGGGTTGGAGGGTTAGGGTTAGGGTTAGGGTTAGGGTTAGGGTTAGGGGTTAGGGTTAGGGTTAGGGGTAGGGTTAGGGTTAGGGGTAGGGTTAGGGTTAGGGTTAGGGTTAGGGTTAGGGTTAGGGTTAG
>CM076077.1:0-10000 GCA_038088235.1 Zacco platypus
AACCCTAACCCTAACCCTAACCCTAACCCTAACCCTAACCCTAACCCTAACCCTAACCCTAACCCTAACCCTAACCCTAACCCTAACCCTAACCCTAACCCTAACCCTAACCCTAACCCTAACCCTAACCCTAACCCTAACCCTAACCCTAACCCTAACCCTAACCCTAACCCTAACCCTAACCCTAACCCTAACCCTAACCCTAACCCTAACCCTAACCCTAACCCTAACCCTAACCCTAACCCTAACCCTAACCCTAACCCTAACCCTAACCCTAACCCTAACCCTAACCCTAACCCTAACCCTAACCCTAACCCTAACCCTAACCCTAACCCTAACCCTAACCCTAACCCTAACCCTAACCCTAACCCTAACCCTAACCCTAACCCTAACCCTAACCCTAACCCTAACCCTAACCCTAACCCTAACCCTAACCCTAACCCTAACCCTAACCCTAACCCTAACCCTAACCCTAACCCTAACCCTAACCCTAACCCTAACCCTAACCCTAACCCTAACCCTAACCCTAACCCTAACCCTAACCCTAACCCTAACCCTAACCCTAACCCTAACCCTAACCCTAACCCTAACCCTAACCCTAACCCTAACCCTAACCCTAACCCTAACCCTAACCCTAACCCTAACCCTAACCCTAACCCTAACCCTAACCCTAACCCTAACCCTAACCCTAACCCTAACCCTAACCCTAACCCTAACCCTAACCCTAACCCTAACCCTAACCCTAACCCTAACCCTAACCCTAACCCTAACCCTAACCCTAACCCTAACCCTAACCCTAACCCTAACCCTAACCCTAACCCTAACCCTAACCCTAACCCTAACCCTAACCCTAACCCTAACCCTAACCCTAACCCTAACCCTAACCCTAACCCTAGACCCTAACCCTAACCCTAACCCTAACCCTAACCCTAACCCTAACCCTAACCCTAACCCTAACCCTAACCCTAACCCTAACCCTAACCCTAACCCTAACCCTAACCCTAACCCTAACCCTAACCCTAACCCTAACCCTAACCCTAACCCTAACCCTAACCCTAACCCTAACCCTAACCCTAACCCTAACCCTAACCCTAACCCTAACCCTAACCCTAACCCTAACCCTAACCCTAACCCTAACCCTAACCCTAACCCTAACCCTAACCCTAACCCTAACCCTAACCCTAACCCTAACCCTAACCCTAACCCTAACCCTAACCCTAACCCTAACCCTAACCCTAACCCTAACCCTAACCCTAACCCTAACCCTAACCCTAACCCTAACCCTAACCCTAACCCTAACCCTAACCCTAACCCTAACCCTAACCCTAACCCTAACCCTAACCCTAACCCTAACCCTAACCCTAACCCTAACCCTAACCCTAACCCTAACCCTAACCCTAACCCTAACCCTAACCCTAACCCTAACCCTAACCCTAACCCTAACCCTAACCCTAACCCTAACCCTAACCCTAACCCTAACCCTAACCCTAACCCTAACCCTAACCCTAACCCTAACCCTAACCCTAACCCTAACCCTAACCCTAACCCTAACCCTAACCCTAACCCTAACCCTAACCCTAACCCTAACCCTAACCCTAACCCTAACCCTAACCCTAACCCTAACCCTAACCCTAACCCTAACCCTAACCCTAACCCTAACCCTAACCCTAACCCTAACCCTAACCCTAACCCTAACCCTAACCCTAACCCTAACCCTAACCCTAACCCTAACCCTAACCCTAACCCTAACCCTAACCCTAACCCTAACCCTAACCCTAACCCTAACCCTAACCCTAACCCTAACCCTAACCCTAACCCTAACCCTAACCCTAACCCTAACCCTAACCCTAACCCTAACCCTAACCCTAACCCTAACCCTAACCCTAACCCTAACCCTAACCCTAACCCTAACCCTAACCCTAACCCTAACCCTAACCCTAACCCTAACCCTAACCCTAACCCTAACCCTAACCCTAACCCTAACCCTAACCCTAACCCTAACCCTAACCCTAACCCTAACCCTAACCCTAACCCTAACCCTAACCCTAACCCTAACCCTAACCCTAACCCTAACCCTAACCCTAACCCTAACCCTAACCCTAACCCTAACCCTAACCCTAACCCTAACCCTAACCCTAACCCTAACCCTAACCCTAACCCTAACCCTAACCCTAACCCTAACCCTAACCCTAACCCTAACCCTAACCCTAACCCTAACCCTAACCCTAACCCTAACCCTAACCCTAACCCTAACCCTAACCCTAACCCTAACCCTAACCCTAACCCTAACCCTAACCCTAACCCTAACCCTAACCCTAACCCTAACCCTAACCCTAACCCTAACCCTAACCCTAACCCTAACCCTAACCCTAACCCTAACCCTAACCCTAACCCTAACCCTAACCCTAACCCTAACCCTAACCCTAACCCTAACCCTAACCCTAACCCTAACCCTAACCCTAACCCTAACCCTAACCCTAACCCTAACCCTAACCCTAACCCTAACCCTAACCCTAACCCTAACCCTAACCCTAACCCTAACCCTAACCCTAACCCTAACCCTAACCCTAACCCTAACCCTAACCCTAACCCTAACCCTAACCCTAACCCTAACCCTAACCCTAACCCTAACCCTAACCCTAACCCTAACCCTAACCCTAACCCTAACCCTAACCCTAACCCTAACCCTAACCCTAACCCTAACCCTAACCCTAACCCTAACCCTAACCCTAACCCTAACCCTAACCCTAACCCTAACCCTAACCCTAACCCTAACCCTAACCCTAACCCTAACCCTAACCCTAACCCTAACCCTAACCCTAACCCTAACCCTAACCCTAACCCTAACCCTAACCCTAACCCTAACCCTAACCCTAACCCTAACCCTAACCCTAACCCTAACCCTAACCCTAACCCTAACCCTAACCCTAACCCTAACCCTAACCCTAACCCTAACCCTAACCCTAACCCTAACCCTAACCCTAACCCTAACCCTAACCCTAACCCTAACCCTAACCCTAACCCTAACCCTAACCCTAACCCTAACCCTAACCCTAACCCTAACCCTAACCCTAACCCTAACCCTAACCCTAACCCTAACCCTAACCCTAACCCTAACCCTAACCCTAACCCTAACCCTAACCCTAACCCTAACCCTAACCCTAACCCTAACCCTAACCCTAACCCTAACCCTAACCCTAACCCTAACCCTAACCCTAACCCTAACCCTAACCCTAACCCTAACCCTAACCCTAACCCTAACCCTAACCCTAACCCTAACCCTAACCCTAACCCTAACCCTAACCCTAACCCTAACCCTAACCCTAACCCTAACCCTAACCCTAACCCTAACCCTAACCCTAACCCTAACCCTAACCCTAACCCTAACCCTAACCCTAACCCTAACCCTAACCCTAACCCTAACCCTAACCCTAACCCTAACCCTAACCCTAACCCTAACCCTAACCCTAACCCTAACCCTAACCCTAACCCTAACCCTAACCCTAACCCTAACCCTAACCCTAACCCTAACCCTAACCCTAACCCTAACCCTAACCCTAACCCTAACCCTAACCCTAACCCTAACCCTAACCCTAACCCTAACCCTAACCCTAACCCTAACCCTAACCCTAACCCTAACCCTAACCCTAACCCTAACCCTAACCCTAACCCTAACCCTAACCCTAACCCTAACCCTAACCCTAACCCTAACCCTAACCCTAACCCTAACCCTAACCCTAACCCTAACCCTAACCCTAACCCTAACCCTAACCCTAACCCTAACCCTAACCCTAACCCTAACCCTAACCCTAACCCTAACCCTAACCCTAACCCTAACCCTAACCCTAACCCTAACCCTAACCCTAACCCTAACCCTAACCCTAACCCTAACCCTAACCCTAACCCTAACCCTAACCCTAACCCTAACCCTAACCCTAACCCTAACCCTAACCCTAACCCTAACCCTAACCCTAACCCTAACCCTAACCCTAACCCTAACCCTAACCCTAACCCTAACCCTAACCCTAACCCTAACCCTAACCCTAACCCTAACCCTAACCCTAACCCTAACCCTAACCCTAACCCTAACCCTAACCCTAACCCTAACCCTAACCCTAACCCTAACCCTAACCCTAACCCTAACCCTAACCCTAACCCTAACCCTAACCCTAACCCTAACCCTAACCCTAACCCTAACCCTAACCCTAACCCTAACCCTAACCCTAACCCTAACCCTAACCCTAACCCTAACCCTAACCCTAACCCTAACCCTAACCCTAACCCTAACCCTAACCCTAACCCTAACCCTAACCCTAACCCTAACCCTAACCCTAACCCTAACCCTAACCCTAACCCTAACCCTAACCCTAACCCTAACCCTAACCCTAACCCTAACCCTAACCCTAACCCTAACCCTAACCCTAACCCTAACCCTAACCCTAACCCTAACCCTAACCCTAACCCTAACCCTAACCCTAACCCTAACCCTAACCCTAACCCTAACCCTAACCCTAACCCTAACCCTAACCCTAACCCTAACCCTAACCCTAACCCTAACCCTAACCCTAACCCTAACCCTAACCCTAACCCTAACCCTAACCCTAACCCTAACCCTAACCCTAACCCTAACCCTAACCCTAACCCTAACCCTAACCCTAACCCTAACCCTAACCCTAACCCTAACCCTAACCCTAACCCTAACCCTAACCCTAACCCTAACCCTAACCCTAACCCTAACCCTAACCCTAACCCTAACCCTAACCCTAACCCTAACCCTAACCCTAACCCTAACCCTAACCCTAACCCTAACCCTAACCCTAACCCTAACCCTAACCCTAACCCTAACCCTAACCCTAACCCTAACCCTAACCCTAACCCTAACCCTAACCCTAACCCTAACCCTAACCCTAACCCTAACCCTAACCCTAACCCTAACCCTAACCCTAACCCTAACCCTAACCCTAACCCTAACCCTAACCCTAACCCTAACCCTAACCCTAACCCTAACCCTAACCCTAACCCTAACCCTAACCCTAACCCTAACCCTAACCCTAACCCTAACCCTAACCCTAACCCTAACCCTAACCCTAACCCTAACCCTAACCCTAACCCTAACCCTAACCCTAACCCTAACCCTAACCCTAACCCTAACCCTAACCCTAACCCTAACCCTAACCCTAACCCTAACCCTAACCCTAACCCTAACCCTAACCCTAACCCTAACCCTAACCCTAACCCTAACCCTAACCCTAACCCTAACCCTAACCCTAACCCTAACCCTAACCCTAACCCTAACCCTAACCCTAACCCTAACCCTAACCCTAACCCTAACCCTAACCCTAACCCTAACCCTAACCCTAACCCTAACCCTAACCCTAACCCTAACCCTAACCCTAACCCTAACCCTAACCCTAACCCTAACCCTAACCCTAACCCTAACCCTAACCCTAACCCTAACCCTAACCCTAACCCTAACCCTAACCCTAACCCTAACCCTAACCCTAACCCTAACCCTAACCCTAACCCTAACCCTAACCCTAACCCTAACCCTAACCCTAACCCTAACCCTAACCCTAACCCTAACCCTAACCCTAACCCTAACCCTAACCCTAACCCTAACCCTAACCCTAACCCTAACCCTAACCCTAACCCTAACCCTAACCCTAACCCTAACCCTAACCCTAACCCTAACCCTAACCCTAACCCTAACCCTAACCCTAACCCTAACCCTAACCCTAACCCTAACCCTAACCCTAACCCTAACCCTAACCCTAACCCTAACCCTAACCCTAACCCTAACCCTAACCCTAACCCTAACCCTAACCCTAACCCTAACCCTAACCCTAACCCTAACCCTAACCCTAACCCTAACCCTAACCCTAACCCTAACCCTAACCCTAACCCTAACCCTAACCCTAACCCTAACCCTAACCCTAACCCTAACCCTAACCCTAACCCTAACCCTAACCCTAACCCTAACCCTAACCCTAACCCTAACCCTAACCCTAACCCTAACCCTAACCCTAACCCTAACCCTAACCCTAACCCTAACCCTAACCCTAACCCTAACCCTAACCCTAACCCTAACCCTAACCCTAACCCTAACCCTAACCCTAACCCTAACCCTAACCCTAACCCTAACCCTAACCCTAACCCTAACCCTAACCCTAACCCTAACCCTAACCCTAACCCTAACCCTAACCCTAACCCTAACCCTAACCCTAACCCTAACCCTAACCCTAACCCTAACCCTAACCCTAACCCTAACCCTAACCCTAACCCTAACCCTAACCCTAACCCTAACCCTAACCCTAACCCTAACCCTAACCCTAACCCTAACCCTAACCCTAACCCTAACCCTAACCCTAACCCTAACCCTAACCCTAACCCTAACCCTAACCCTAACCCTAACCCTAACCCTAACCCTAACCCTAACCCTAACCCTAACCCTAACCCTAACCCTAACCCTAACCCTAACCCTAACCCTAACCCTAACCCTAACCCTAACCCTAACCCTAACCCTAACCCTAACCCTAACCCTAACCCTAACCCTAACCCTAACCCTAACCCTAACCCTAACCCTAACCCTAACCCTAACCCTAACCCTAACCCTAACCCTAACCCTAACCCTAACCCTAACCCTAACCCTAACCCTAACCCTAACCCTAACCCTAACCCTAACCCTAACCCTAACCCTAACCCTAACCCTAACCCTAACCCTAACCCTAACCCTAACCCTAACCCTAACCCTAACCCTAACCCTAACCCTAACCCTAACCCTAACCCTAACCCTAACCCTAACCCTAACCCTAACCCTAACCCTAACCCTAACCCTAACCCTAACCCTAACCCTAACCCTAACCCTAACCCTAACCCTAACCCTAACCCTAACCCTAACCCTAACCCTAACCCTAACCCTAACCCTAACCCTAACCCTAACCCTAACCCTAACCCTAACCCTAACCCTAACCCTAACCCTAACCCTAACCCTAACCCTAACCCTAACCCTAACCCTAACCCTAACCCTAACCCTAACCCTAACCCTAACCCTAACCCTAACCCTAACCCTAACCCTAACCCTAACCCTAACCCTAACCCTAACCCTAACCCTAACCCTAACCCTAACCCTAACCCTAACCCTAACCCTAACCCTAACCCTAACCCTAACCCTAACCCTAACCCTAACCCTAACCCTAACCCTAACCCTAACCCTAACCCTAACCCTAACCCTAACCCTAACCCTAACCCTAACCCTAACCCTAACCCTAACCCTAACCCTAACCCTAACCCTAACCCTAACCCTAACCCTAACCCTAACCCTAACCCTAACCCTAACCCTAACCCTAACCCTAACCCTAACCCTAACCCTAACCCTAACCCTAACCCTAACCCTAACCCTAACCCTAACCCTAACCCTAACCCTAACCCTAACCCTAACCCTAACCCTAACCCTAACCCTAACCCTAACCCTAACCCTAACCCTAACCCTAACCCTAACCCTAACCCTAACCCTAACCCTAACCCTAACCCTAACCCTAACCCTAACCCTAACCCTAACCCTAACCCTAACCCTAACCCTAACCCTAACCCTAACCCTAACCCTAACCCTAACCCTAACCCTAACCCTAACCCTAACCCTAACCCTAACCCTAACCCTAACCCTAACCCTAACCCTAACCCTAACCCTAACCCTAACCCTAACCCTAACCCTAACCCTAACCCTAACCCTAACCCTAACCCTAACCCTAACCCTAACCCTAACCCTAACCCTAACCCTAACCCTAACCCTAACCCTAACCCTAACCCTAACCCTAACCCTAACCCTAACCCTAACCCTAACCCTAACCCTAACCCTAACCCTAACCCTAACCCTAACCCTAACCCTAACCCTAACCCTAACCCTAACCCTAACCCTAACCCTAACCCTAACCCTAACCCTAACCCTAACCCTAACCCTAACCCTAACCCTAACCCTAACCCTAACCCTAACCCTAACCCTAACCCTAACCCTAACCCTAACCCTAACCCTAACCCTAACCCTAACCCTAACCCTAACCCTAACCCTAACCCTAACCCTAACCCTAACCCTAACCCTAACCCTAACCCTAACCCTAACCCTAACCCTAACCCTAACCCTAACCCTAACCCTAACCCTAACCCTAACCCTAACCCTAACCCTAACCCTAACCCTAACCCTAACCCTAACCCTAACCCTAACCCTAACCCTAACCCTAACCCTAACCCTAACCCTAACCCTAACCCTAACCCTAACCCTAACCCTAACCCTAACCCTAACCCTAACCCTAACCCTAACCCTAACCCTAACCCTAACCCTAACCCTAACCCTAACCCTAACCCTAACCCTAACCCTAACCCTAACCCTAACCCTAACCCTAACCCTAACCCTAACCCTAACCCTAACCCTAACCCTAACCCTAACCCTAACCCTAACCCTAACCCTAACCCTAACCCTAACCCTAACCCTAACCCTAACCCTAACCCTAACCCTAACCCTAACCCTAACCCTAACCCTAACCCTAACCCTAACCCTAACCCTAACCCTAACCCTAACCCTAACCCTAACCCTAACCCTAACCCTAACCCTAACCCTAACCCTAACCCTAACCCTAACCCTAACCCTAACCCTAACCCTAACCCTAACCCTAACCCTAACCCTAACCCTAACCCTAACCCTAACCCTAACCCTAACCCTAACCCTAACCCTAACCCTAACCCTAACCCTAACCCTAACCCTAACCCTAACCCTAACCCTAACCCTAACCCTAACCCTAACCCTAACCCTAACCCTAACCCTAACCCTAACCCTAACCCTAACCCTAACCCTAACCCTAACCCTAACCCTAACCCTAACCCTAACCCTAACCCTAACCCTAACCCTAACCCTAACCCTAACCCTAACCCTAACCCTAACCCTAACCCTAACCCTAACCCTAACCCTAACCCTAACCCTAACCCTAACCCTAACCCTAACCCTAACCCTAACCCTAACCCTAACCCTAACCCTAACCCTAACCCTAACCCTAACCCTAACCCTAACCCTAACCCTAACCCTAACCCTAACCCTAACCCTAACCCTAACCCTAACCCTAACCCTAACCCTAACCCTAACCCTAACCCTAACCCTAACCCTAACCCTAACCCTAACCCTAACCCTAACCCTAACCCTAACCCTAACCCTAACCCTAACCCTAACCCTAACCCTAACCCTAACCCTAACCCTAACCCTAACCCTAACCCTAACCCTAACCCTAACCCTAACCCTAACCCTAACCCTAACCCTAACCCTAACCCTAACCCTAACCCTAACCCTAACCCTAACCCTAACCCTAACCCTAACCCTAACCCTAACCCTAACCCTAACCCTAACCCTAACCCTAACCCTAACCCTAACCCTAACCCTAACCCTAACCCTAACCCTAACCCTAACCCTAACCCTAACCCTAACCCTAACCCTAACCCTAACCCTAACCCTAACCCTAACCCTAACCCTAACCCTAACCCTAACCCTAACCCTAACCCTAACCCTAACCCTAACCCTAACCCTAACCCTAACCCTAACCCTAACCCTAACCCTAACCCTAACCCTAACCCTAACCCTAACCCTAACCCTAACCCTAACCCTAACCCTAACCCTAACCCTAACCCTAACCCTAACCCTAACCCTAACCCTAACCCTAACCCTAACCCTAACCCTAACCCTAACCCTAACCCTAACCCTAACCCTAACCCTAACCCTAACCCTAACCCTAACCCTAACCCTAACCCTAACCCTAACCCTAACCCTAACCCTAACCCTAACCCTAACCCTAACCCTAACCCTAACCCTAACCCTAACCCTAACCCTAACCCTAACCCTAACCCTAACCCTAACCCTAACCCTAACCCTAACCCTAACCCTAACCCTAACCCTAACCCTAACCCTAACCCTAACCCTAACCCTAACCCTAACCCTAACCCTAACCCTAACCCTAACCCTAAC
>CM076077.1:15000-87500 GCA_038088235.1 Zacco platypus
TTTGGTTGTACATGGTGTGATCCGGTAAGTTTAACAAACAAAATTTGTGGGAAAATTTATGGAAAAATAAAGGTAAATGTTACATAAATTGTGTTTTTGCATTTTGTTTGTAAGTGCAAGTTTAGAGTCAACAGGTTAACCTGTGACAATCATTTTCAGTAAAAAGAAGTAATATAATTGGGCAGCATTTATCATTATTATTGTGTGTAAGTGTTGAGGTGGGCTAGCAATGCAATTCATTCTGGGGTAATCTTATTTTTAGTAGCAATACTTACAGTTTCTGAGCACAAAATCAACATTCTTCTCCAAAGGCGGGATCTTCGAGCATCTTCCTGACGCTGAGGAAAACTGTACGAGGTAGAGTTGAGTTACTGATGCTATGAGGTGTTAGTGCTGCTGTCACGCATCTAATTTTTTATTATTTATTGCAGAACTTATAATTACATTCAAGATCAAGGAAAATCATGGGTTTGTGTACATCATAAGAGATTATATACAGAAAAAAGCACAATGACCAGGTTAAATATCTGAATAATTCATCATATTGCATCAAAAATATATTTATTTAATTTGTTACCTAAAACCTGAGGAATGAAACGACAGTTAAATTCGAGAAAAAGGAAAACAAAGGATATTTAAGTCACTTTTGCTTTTGAATGAAAATTTTTTGCATATAAAATAAAGAAATTTACAACATTTTCAAGAAATCACAATTTTGGGTTTTCATAATAAAAAATATCTTTAAGGATAAAACTGTGGGTCAATAATATAAGAACTTAAATTAACCCCAAATTTATTGGTTAGACTACAATCACAAAATAAATGGGCAGCCGTTTCTTCAACAAGACCACAAAATGAGCAAGTTTAATCAAAATCAAGATATTTCCAGATAGATTAATTAACCGTCACTCATATCTTTTTAAGTTGTTGTACTTGTGATATCATCGTAGGTCACATGATAACGTCAACATGACGGATGATTTCCAGATCACATTCATACTCAATGAGATCCGGCTATAGTACTAACCCTGAACATTAATTTGTTGCTGCACATTAAAATCTAAATTTGTATAACATATTAGCAACTGAATGTCCACAAGATCAGTACACAAAGGGATTTTAATATTTAATGGAAGAATTATCATACATATTAAAAGTACATTTAGCAAAGTTAAGTAAAAAGGTTATTTGATAGAAAGCTGAGAAAATTGAGATGTTATATACTTTAAGAAAACTAAATTTTATTTGAAAGCAGAGAAAGTTAACATTAGTAATCATTATTGCTATATTTCCAGATTGGGATATATCTATTTTTTTTGGCAAACAGTAAGAGCACTTGTGCAAATTCTGTAGAAATCTTTAGTATCGCTCATTTAAGAGTGATTCTTGAATTGAATCTGTTGCTTTTGTTCATAGATTCCAGTGTTAAGACCATTCCAGTGATGAATCATTTAGAGAAGTGTTATGAATAGTGGAATCATAAAACTGTCCGTTGATTCACTGTCCCTCATATTTTACAAGAAGGTACAGGAATTCAAGCAGAGATTCCAGTGTTGTGGACACAGAGAAAGAGGAAGGTGGAGCCAGAAGACCTCCATTCAGAGGCAAAGCCCACCCTGAGCTTTCATTGGCTGCTGGTGCAGTGGGCGGAGCTCTGGCCAGCCTCCAGCACGTCATCTTTGGGTGTCAACCTTCAAAAAGCAATTAAAGTAGGTGTTAAAAAGCAGAAGGAAAAACTAAACATCTGTTGAGGTCTGACAAATGCAACGAATATTGCAGGCTCAGCAAGTTCATGTATCTGACTGGAAAGCTGTAAGAGACAAAAGAAATTCTAAAATGTGAATCTTGTATTTTTGTCAAAGTTCTTATAAAAATTCCTCCATATCCACCTCATTCTGCAACGTGCAATTACGCTATTTTCCGTGAATATGTGAGACTTCTAGTTATTTACATATAATGGCTAATGAATCAGACGGTAAAACTATTTGAGCTACGAACCAGTGATGTTATGATTATGACAAAACATGAAAATAATATGGTAAGAAATATCAGTTTGAAGTATCAAGCAGCATAACTGTTTTCTACAAGACTAGAGTTGTGCGAGACTCTTCGAATAGTCGATTAAACGATACTGCTGCTGCTGGTCGACTTGGAAATACTATTCGTTTATTAATTTATTTTTTGCACATTTATTGTTTTGCTTTATGATTACAAAGGCTACGTTTAAATAACGTCAAGTTAACGTTACATTTTAAAATTAATTTATACGTCTATAATGGCTAACGTTGCTCAAGTTTAATATACAATGATCATAAAGCAAGGCAAGCACATGACATGATCCGTCTCTGGGGTTAGGCTTAGACTAGCCTGTAGCAAAATGTGATCATGTGATCAGAATGAAAAATGCATGCAGCATTGTCAAGTAATCATCATAATATAAAATACTGACCCGTGTAAACTTTCAGAGCGGCTGCTGATCCGACTGGAAGTGTCGGCTTTACTGCGTCTCTCAGCGGGAGCCGTCGAGCCCAAGTCTTCTGAGGAGCGAGGCGGATCACAGACACTGGGAACGCAGTGGTTGTGCGTTGCCGTGGAGACCGGTGCGTTGTCATGGTTACTGCTAACAGGGGTGTGGACGCCTGTGCTGGTGCCCATGGACTTGGACACGACTTTGAGCTTGTGTGAGGAGGACCGGTAGTGTTTGGACTTGTGCTGCACGCGGCTGTTGTGCTTGAGGAAGAACTGGCAGGACTCCTGCAGAACACGCCTGCTCTCGCTGATGGGGCTGAAGAAACGACAAAAAATAGTGCTGTCAATCGATTAAAAAACTAACTCATTAATCGTGATTAAAAACATTGGAGATTTTAATATTTTCATATTGTAATAATTTCAGTTACTCTCCAATTAATGTTGAAACAAATTAAAGACAGTATATTTTTGTTGTAATGGCATCTTTTTATGAATGAAGGCCAGTATCACTGATACTAACACAGCTAATGTTAAATACATTTTTTAAAACATTAATGACACACATGATCACAGCAACTGGTTTATTCGGCTGCAGTCCTTTAAGAGCTGCCGCTGCCGAACATGACGCAGATCTGACACGCGTCTCATTTTCTCACAACTCTTCAAGCTCATTTAAGACTGCTCTTATGAGGATACTCGACAAAACAGGCATTTTGGCATAATTCTGTGTGTTAGTGTTTGTTTCAAGTACGGAAGAGAACTGGATACTGGAGCTGTGTGTGTCACATGACACGACATCCACAGACAGCACTTTCTTGTTTGTCTTGGTTTAAAAGCATTTACGTGAATAAGAACGCAAACACATAATGAAACACTAGCCAAATTATGCTGAAAAAATGAATTCTTGCGTTAATACGCTTATTTTGTCAGCACTACAAAAATCACATCAATCTTGTTTTTATACAGGTATACATGCAAAAGAGTTCCTTGCTCAACACTAAAGTGGACCTATAACGCCCCTTTCACAAGATGTAATATCAGTCTCTGGTGTCTCCAGAATGTGTCTGAAGTTTCAGCTCAAAATCCCCCACAGATCATTTATTACAGCTTGTCAAATTTGTCCCTATTTGGGTTGACAAAAACACGCCATTTTTGTGTGTGTCCCTTTAAATGCAAATGAGCTGCTGCTCCCGCCCCCTTTCCAGAAGAGGGTGGAGCTTTAACTGCTCAACAACAAATATGGAGAATCTCACACAGACAAAATGAGGATTGTCAGTGTTCTCGGGGGCGGGGTTTATGTTAATTTTAGGGTTAGTGATGTCACCAACCCGGGAAGAAGATTGTTGTAGCCTTTTAAAAATTTATGTAAAAAAAAAATATTTTAAATAGATAAATTCTTGATATGCAGTAGTTTATATAAATATAATAATTTCAAAAGTCATTTATTGTACAAGCTATCCTGGGGGTTTCTTGCCCAATTCGTGGGGTGTGATGGAATCTTGAATAATTTTGTGCAAATAATTAGCAAATGTTTATATTTATTTCCCTTAAAGGGTTAGTTAATCCAAAAATGAAAAGAAGATATTTAGAAGAATGAAACATTTAATGGGCTCCCTTTTCATTGAACTTTGAGCATCATAACTTTGCAGATGTTGTTTCTGCTCAAACATCAACATTACACAATAACTAAAGTTACAAATCATAATATCCATATTAACTTTCCATGTTAATCTATTTTTTGTTGTTGTTTAAATTATATACATTGTACAGATCAGGGTGAAACTGAAGTGGAAAACATGACAAAAAGAAACGGTTGCGTTAGGGTTAGAGAAAGTGGTCTCACTCTTTTTTGCGCGTTCTCTTGAAGAATGACGCCCACTCCGAGCAGGTTTTCTTACTACTGACCCAGAACACAGCAGGTATTCCCACAACCAGCGTCATCAGGTATTTGAGGAGAAACAGGGAGAGCTCAGGCCGCTCCGCATCAACACTCTACAACAAACCAAAGAACAAGTCAGACATTCAGAGAATAAAAGCTTTGGTAATCTCACAGCACAGGACTGGATGTCTCACGCGGCTGGAGCAGGGGATGCTGTACTCCTGACAGTGCTCGTGGATCCAGCTGTTCTCCCATGCGCGGCGCTGGGCTTGTTCGTACAGGTAGCAGCCGAGCAGCACCAGCAGAGGCAGCAGGTAGAGGCCGCTGAACACGCCAATGCGGATCATGAACTTCTTCAGCTTCTCCTGGTTCCGTTCGTCATGCTGGATCACCTGACGCACATGGTTCAGAGACACGATTCCAGCAAGAAGCAGCGACAGGCCGACCAGCACCCCGATGGCCAGCGGGGCCACGACGAACCAGCGCAGCGCTGCCAGATCATACAGGCCGACGAAACACACGCCACTGATGCCGTCTCCCTCCACCTTATTGAGCGCCAGCAGCACGACGGTCAGCACCGCGGGGAGACCCCAGGCCACCGCGTGGAACCACACGGCCTTCTTCTCGATGGCTTCACAGCTCCACTTTGGCCCTGCAGCCAGAAACCAGGTGATGGTCAGAATGACCCACCACACCATTCCCGCAGTGGAGGAGAAGTAGAGCAGCATGAAGAGCAGCGAGCAGCTGCGGCTCTGGCCTCCCAGTACGACCGTCGACACGCGGCCTGGCACACTCGGCTCGTTGCAAGCGGCCACATTATTCAAAAGAAAACCAACAAAATAGACGAGAGAGACAAAACTGTAGCAGACAGAGTAGAAGATGATCGGCCGCTCGGGGTAGCGAAATCGCTCGACATCAATGAGGAAGGTTAACAATGTGAACAGAGTTGCACATAAGCACACGATGGAGCACACACCGATGAAGGTCTTAGCGAAGCGCACTTCATGCGGTTTAAGGTACATGTTGTCACAGGGCGGCGCGCAGTCTTGAGCCCCGAGGAAAGAGCCGGGGCGAGTCTTCAGCTGAAGGGGGCACCAGAATCCCAGATCCCGACCGGACGGCACAGCGCTTCTGGACATGTTCACTTCTTCTATGGCTGAACCGTCTGGAGAAAAGTGGCATGATTCCAATCTATGAGACAAAAACCAAGCAAAACTATCATTTACAGCTCGAAACACTCGAGGAGTAAAAATCAATTATTGCATTATATACGACATGTTGCATGAATGTGCAAAAGTGAAATATAAATGTTTGTCCACAGCAAAAGATCAATACCCTCTGAGGCTCTTCAATCATTTCTGAAAGTTTTTATGATTTTGAATTTTTGTGTATGTGAACACAAAAAAATAAATTATGGACATGATTGGAAAAGGGTAAATGGTCTTGAAAATAGTCACTCTTGTGCTCCTCGCGGTCAAAAATTAGCGCACTGGAAATGAACGGGAGATGAATTTCATCTAGTGGAATCTTTTGGTACTGCGGCCAAACAAAATCTGATCGAAAACTCATTTTTTGAGATATCAAGGTCAAAATTGGAATTTTCATAACAATAAACCTGTAACTTTAAGTTAACTTTTTAAAACTTTTTTTCATTTCAGCAATAATTTGCTAAGTGTCGTCTTTGAAAATAATCAAAATTAAGTCTGCGTGTTAAAGTATTCAAAATTTATGACAGTTTAAGTTGGAAATTTCATTTTCAGGTCTATGCTTAAAGTGAATAAATGGATTAAAACTACTGCGTAAATATAATGTAGTACCATAAAATCCCCTAAAAATACAAAATAAATAAAAACATGATCAATCTAAAACATAGTATATTCATTTAATTAAAAATAAAAAATAAATCTAATTTTTGATCAGCACATAAAGAGCACCAGAGGGTTAAATAAGTTAAAACAAAGCAAATGGTTATGGTTGTAAAGTATCGATCATTCAGTAAGAGTTGAATCTAATCTGTCTGAAGAGTTTTTTGTACTTTTTAGTTAGTACAGCTCAACAGCTATTGTTTTAAAATGTGCATTATAAACAAACTGATCCTGTAGATGTAACTATTTTACTTTGTAATCCAGCACTGTTACAGTCATTGCAATGAACAGCTTATGATGTCACTCTATAGGGCTTCTGTTTAATGAATCAATTCAAAATGTGAAAATATACCATCTACTCTCCTTTCCTGCAGCTTTGAAGTTTGTGTTCGTTGATGGTGTTTCCCACAAGACTATGGGGTGTACCTCAGTCCCTCTAGCAGATGAACATGTTGTACATTTTAAAGTCAAATGCGTTAATCTGAGAGATCAAGACCTCCAACCCCTTTTCATTTACGCAAATGAAGAGAGTAAAAAGTATTTGCATTGACTTTAAAGTGGACTCAAATTAGTTTTTAGTTGTGATAGTGTCTCAGTGCACATTACATTCAATGGTGTTTATAGGAAGCCACCAATCTGAATATAATAACATTAATAACAATCATTTTTTATCAGAAACTGCTTGAAGTCAGTTTTTCATGCTGTTTTTCCAAATGTGTTTTTTCAGCCATCAGACCCAACTAATCCATAGTGACAATTTGTTGTTCTATTTTCATGATCGTTGTCGCAGCCCTATTCGCCATCGGGACACGTGCACAGATGAAGGTCTCACCGGTCGCAGCGCAGCTCTGACGGCCAGCTGATGCCGAAGGTGAGCATGTCTCCGCTGCAGTCGGACCGCACGCGCTCACACAGCTCTCTGCACGGACGCAGCACACGCGTGTGATCCCTGCACTCGGGAACGAAGGCCTGGCACAGGAACAGATGCACGTCAGGAGAGCAGCGCAGGCTGGCCAGCGGCATGAAGTGCTGCACACAGGAAAAGAGCGAGGGAAGGTATTTCCTACAAAGCTATTCCACACTATTTTCCTCTAACAAAGTCATTTACACTTAAATCAATATTTTATGTTCATTTACTCAGTAAATGAGTGTGTGTGTGTTTTATATGAGTGAGTGAGTGTGTGTGTGTATGAGTGTGTTTTGTATGAGTGAGTGAGTGAGTGAGTGAGTGTGTGTGTGTGTGTATGAGTGAGTGAGTGAGTGTGTGTGAGTGAGTGTGTGTTTTGTATGAGTGAGTGAGTGAGTGAGTGTGTATTTGTGTGAGAGAAGGCTCTCCGCTCCAGTTTCCTTCCTTCCTGTTCTTTTGTTTAAATCAAAAGCTGCACCCACAGGGCCGAGGGCATTTTTCCTCTGTTATGCAGAGCCCATTATTTGATTCAACTATAAAAGCAGTCACACTACAGTGAAATCAATCCCAGTGAGGAAGCACAGGAATGTCCTCTGGAAGGCACACAGACACTGCATTTACTGATTAAGGACTAAACTGAAGTCTGTTGACTAGAAAGATCCTTTAGCTGAACTGAGGGTTCCGTCATTATCAGCAGAT
Source organism: Zacco platypus (assembly GCA_038088235.1). Classification (NCBI taxonomy): domain Eukaryota; kingdom Metazoa; phylum Chordata; class Actinopteri; order Cypriniformes; family Xenocyprididae; genus Zacco; species Zacco platypus. The sequence continues at coordinate 22,820 of CM076077.1, forward strand.
CAACGAGTCTGTGTTTCCTAAAACCACATTTCCAACGAATGTTTCAAACAGATAGGGCTGTGCGATTAATCGTAATTGAATTCTTTCATTTCGGCTTCCAATGATTATGAAAACAAGATAATCAACATAAAATGATTATTGGGCCCCCTTCTGTCCGGCGCACCGTCTTTTCCTTCACAGCTGTAGTCCGGATAATGTGTATTAGCTGGTTGATGCAATCAGTGATTGGGTAATGCGCTGCAGCTGGTGAAGTGATCAGTGACAGGTACGGGGCTTCTGGGAAATATAGTCTGCCTTAGTGGATGAATGGGTGAGTGAGTGAGTGAGTGAGTGAGTGAGTGAGAGAGTGAGAGAGTGAGAGAGTGAGTCCATGGTGAAGTGCCCTCTAGTGTTTATAGCGGACACGTCAACAGACGATCGTTACAGGATCACTTTCAGAACAATTTTTTTTTTTTTTTTTTAAATACTAGTTACTCTGAAACAAGATGATGAAATGAAGGGAGAATAAACTTTTGATTTTCATTTCTCTCAAATTATAATAATTAAAAATATAATGATTAATTATTAATTATATAAGGTACAAAAGCCAGAACCCCCAAATCATCAGTATCGGCAGACATCAGTGAATAATCAGCTATCGGTATCGGTGCATCTCTATTATAAATTCATAGAAATAATATTAATATTGAAAATCAAGCTGGTTTCAAAGCATTTTCTTTACACAAAGCACAAATTCAGGGCATTTTCCTGCCCTCTTTTGATTGGCAGGATATATTGGCCCTGACTATCAGCTGTTTTTAAACTATCGGCTGATAGTTTGAAAACTTACTTTTATTGACAGATACTGATTATTGGGTTATATATTGGTGCATCTAATTAAAACAGTATTAAAATGTATGAAATAAACAAAGACACTTTTCCCATGTGCTCTTCTGTCTGCAGTTCACACTGTATTCAGGTCACATAAACAAACGCTACTTTCCTATTTAATCTGAATCATTTTAATGTCTGTAGTGACGATGACTACACACTGAAAAGCACAAGAACATCCACCTAACATGTTTAATTACTGAAACAGTGACGGATGATTAAAACATGAGCTTCACCAAACATTACTTTGATTTGATTAACTTTATTAATCCCAAAGGGAAATTCACATATCACCGCAAACTCACCACACAATAAATAAATAAAAAGAAAGAGAAAAAGATACTGGTATTTCATACAGCCCCCCTTGTTTCAAGCACCATAGTACGCTCTACACCATGATGTACAAATACAATTAAAACATCTACATCAGTCATCTAAGATGACATTGATTATAAAATCTAATGGCTGTTGGTAAAAATAACTTTTTATATCGTTCCTTATAACACCAGGGCTGAATTAATCTTCAGCTAAAAGTAGCCAATCTCAATTTATGTCTCTTGTATATTCACTGGCACCACTTTATGAGGATATCTACTAAAATCAACCACAATTTCCTTGGTCTTACTAGCATTAAACCTAAGACCATTTGTTTCACACCAGTCCACAAAACTCTTTAAAAGCTCCCTATATTCACTCTCATCATGATCCTTTATGCAGCCAACAATTGCAGAATCATCTGAAAATTTCTGGAGATGGCAGTTTGGGTTAGGGTTAGTTGTACTGAAAGTCTGATGTATAAAAACGGAGCTAAAACCGTTCCTTGAGGAACACCAGTGTTACACGAAACGACTTGGGACGCGCAGTCATGCATCCTTACATACTGTGGTCTATTTGAGAGGAAGTCCATTAACCAACTGACCATACTTTTATGAAATCCAGCATTTTCTAACTTATTCTTGAGTAATGCAGGCTGGATAGTGTTGAATGCAGCAGAAAAGTCAAAAATGTGATTCTAACGGTGTTACCCAAAGTCTCTAAATGACTTAAGAGATTTATATAAAAGATAAATAATTACATCATCAACCCCAACACCAGTTTTGCAAGCTAACTGCAGTTTATCTTCAGCAGCACACAATAACTGCTTAATATAATTTAAGACCAACCTCTCAAAAACCTTCATCAACTGAGCCGTTAAAGCTATTGGTCTATAATGTGAACTCAGTAGAATTCGTTTTCTCAGGGATTGGTACTACACACGATGTCTTCCATGAAACAGGGACCCTTTCTTAGCACAAACTCAATAATATAGTGAATTACCCAACATATTTGATCAGCACATGCCCCAGCACTACTACCGTCCGGACCTGCAGATTTCTTCTTTTTAATTCTCCTTAACCCACTTCTTACTTGTTCCATTGATATTACCTTCATCTTTTCTGCAGCAATGTCCTGGTCATAGTGCTCCAGCATGTTGGGGAAGAATGTGGTGTTGTAGGGCATGTCATGACACCACTGCACGTGCACAGGCTCACACGTGAACAAAGTGTGGCTCGTGCACGAGTCCAGCAGGAAGAAAACGATGCTGAACCACAGCAGGATCCGCATGGCAGCCGCCCGGAGTCGACTCCAGATGAATCAGTCGACTCCAGATGATTCAGGAGGATCTCCGAGACATCAGCATGAATTTAATCTGCAAAACACAAACTCTACATTAACACATGTGCACTAATATATACCTTACAGCACGAGTATGAACAGAGATACTAAACGCCTGTAATACAATTTACTGAAGCTATTATATAAAGTTTCTGGGAAACTCTTGCACGATGAGACGCAGCGAAGCGATTACAAACAGTTACGATCAACAATTTGTTTTTACACAACGTGTCTTAAATGTCATATTGTGTATGTTATCGTTTCACTTTCTTTAAACGATTGTAAACAGCTCTGAAGAAAAGGCATTTCTGTTCAAAGAAAAGCACGCAGTTTGTCCTCCCTTCAGCTCATCCAGTGTCGCACAAACTCCATTTATTTGTTCTATACAACTGGACTATCTTACTATACGTACAAAATCCTCTACTTCATTCTCCAGGTGTGCCTTTCTTTTAAAAGTCTCCATATATCCGTCAATAATCCTCTATGTCCGCAGAGAAACAATCTGAGTTCGTTCCTTCCGAAAGAATGTCATTCTTTTTGCGCATGCGCAGAAGAACGATTTCACCGTTAGAGAGCTCGAGCTCAGTCTAACACTGAATACATGGATACTTTCAAGGACAAACTGATCAATTTACTGTGCCCATTGAGCAGAGGTGTATAATAACTCAGTACAAGTACTTCACTTCCGTATTTAAGTGTAATTTTGCCACAATTCTTCTTCATGTTTGAGTTTTAGTTCACTATTTGAGGAGAAAAGTAATATTTAAGTAATTCAAGAATGCTTTGGAATAAAGACCTAAGTTTGGTCTTGTTTTAAAGAAGACACTCATCAGATTATTAAAAAACTAAAGTATTAAAAAGTTATGGAAGTTTAAATTTACTGTAAATCAAATGTACTGTACTAAACATTATTTTTATTTTACATAAAATTTGTATTTTATCAAATATATTTTACTCTAAAATTGCTATCAAATGAAAGCCATATGTCTTACCAAATTTGAGGTTGATATCACAGAAATGGAAGTTCCTATGAGATTTTATTTAGGCGCTTTACCAAAAATAGCCAACGGGTTTCACCGACATTCTATTGATTTTTTTAATGGATTCTCCTGTTACAAATTGATAAATTTGCCGAGATGTGTTTTTCAATTCCAATATTCTATTCCAATACTGTAATATGAAACCTGACACCGCCCTAGGGGAGGAGCTGGCTAAAAGAGATTAAACCAGTCTCTACCAGTTTGAAGAAAGAACCTTGTTTTTTAATTCGAAAAAGTTATCGAGATCATGCACCATTCTTCAACATTTATTGATAATAAAACTATTAATTTACTCTGAAATTTGTGCTCATAACCTCCCTGAGTCTCAGAGGGCATCTGCTGAGAACAACATTAAACTATTAGCTTTGAGATTTCTAACTTCACACTTTCAATCGAGCTTCTGTGAAGCTTGGCTCTGTTTTTCACCATTTGAGATTCGACCAACCGTAAACAACCATCGCTCGAGCGCTGAAGACACCCGAGAGGTTTTACAGAAGCTGCGACTGGAATACGTACTTCATTACACATGAGAAAAATCATTTTACTGTAGGAAGTAACCTGAGGATTCAGACTGCTGCAGTCATTATCCTCTTCAGTTTCAGGGATGTACGAGGTCTGGCAGCCTCAAGAATCGCAGAAACAGCTGCTGACTGACCTGAAGATCACGGGGGAAAAGATCATTATTAGGTTTATTTGAGCAGGTCTGTTTGGGCTTGAAGAGTAGATCTCATCTGCAGTTCAGTGATCTTTCATCCAAAGAAACAGAAGAAGAATCTGTGATGAGTTTGGCTTTAGAAGAACAGGACCAAGCATTTTCTTGAATTCGGAGCTGTCACGATGACAATAGAATAAATGACGGCATGGCCAGGATTTTTATTGAACTCTTTCATTTCCATTGACAATGTTATCTCCTGGTTGGATGGGCTGCGCTGATAAATAATGGGTTCACTCTAAAACAGTTTCTACCCAAGTCCTGGGTTGATGTCACGAAGACGAACTCCGCGATCCCCTCCTCTGACCAGCAGAGGGCACCCTCACCAGAATACTAATACGTACACATCACACTGCACTTCACTTCCCATAATCCTCGTTCCTTGGCACTGATTGCAGCTCCAGCTGCAGGCTATCTAGTGGACTTTAAAAGCAACTTTCAGACTGTTGTCAGTCTTGTTTCCTTTCATGGTGCATTTCTGAGCATTATTACCTGTTGTTGGATTTACTGTTATCGACCCTTGCTGCCTGCCTTGTTGATTTGCCAGGATTTATCTCTGCTTGATACTCTGCTGTCTGTCCTGACTTATGCCTGCCACACGACCACGAGTTTGCCTGATCTCTGATATTGCTGTTCGCTCCTGTTTGACCTTGGCCATTCTATTTGTTAATAAAAGCCTGCACATGGATCCCACCTCGTGTGATGACTCGTTACAGTTGAGCTTTTTGAGTCATTTTTTTGGGATAGTTTTTGTTTTACCCAGGAGTTGAGTTATTTATTGCGGGGTTTTTGGTGCATGTCTTTGGTAAAATACAGGTTTGTTTACATTTTATTTGATCTAAAAAGTCACCAATGACACCATTTTCTTTAAGAGCTGCTGTGCAGCCAAAAATTATGTGCCAATTATTACTGTAAAGCTGCTTTGACACAATTTGCATTGTAAAAAGCGCTATATAAATAAAGGTGACTTGACTTGAAAGGGCTGCGATGTGAGTCTCCTAAACGAATGTCGCGCCGTTCTTTTCTCGTGATGGAAACGCCTGATACCTTGCATAAAATTTTACGACTTTACTCAAAAGGATACAGAATATAAATACTTAGAATGTTCTCAGAATTGTGCACTGATTATTTATGGACAGTTTATGGAGTCATCAGTTCCCCGCCGAACGCGAGTCATCTCCGGCACGAGATCCAGTGCCGTTACGGTGGAAACAGACACTGGTCCAATACACTTGAATTACTTCTAAATGTTAGGGTAATTATCGAAAATAAAGGAATTATCATGCAAACCAGGGGTTGTTTGGAGTATTAGCTGGGTATTATAGTATTATGATGGGTTGAATAGGCATAAACAACCCAATTTAAACCAACATGTGTTCTGTCCTATACCCAGCCCTTGATAAACAACCCAATCTGCATATATATATATATATATATATATACATGCACAAAATTGCATATAAAAGGGTTTTCTTTTGCATAAAGAAACCAAATGAAAAAGGTGAAAGTCAACAACAGAAAAACCTCTGAAGAAAAGCACTTCCCTTGAAGCAGAAGATCGCCGAGGGAGGAAACAGACGGAACAAAAACATCTGGATTCTGCTCAGCGTTCGTCAGTTCAACAGTCTCTGCTCTTTAAAAACAGGTTCGTATGCTCTATTATTAAACGTGAATATTCATCTATTCTACATTGTGATTTTATGGATCTAAAGTAATGTACACTGATGTATCTGCATTTGTTTTTTAGTGTTATCTATCAAACATTATGTCACATTTACATTGCAATTTTCCAGCACTTGATTTGTCCACTTCTGAACTGGATATGTGGAACTTTGATGGTGCTTTACTAGCAGTGTTGTGTTGTTGTGTCTCTGCAGCTGAGGCTCTCCTCACTGAAATGAAGACCTCATTATTCATTCTGCTGGTCGTCTGCTGCAGTTGTGTGTGTCAGCTGGACACAACAGCCAGGAACAACATCACAGGTATTCAGATACAAAAACACTGTAATTCAGTCATTTTTACTGTCTCTGTATGAACTGACAAGCTGTTTTTTGGCCAGAGAGTTCTTGTGTCGGACGACCACTGGACCTCATCTTTGTGATTGACAGCTCTCGCAGTGTCCGGCCTGATGACTTCGAGAGGGTGAAGTCCTTCATCAGGACCGTGCTGCTGTTCCTGGACGTGGCTCGCGATCAGACGCGTGTGGGACTCGTGCAGTTCGGCAGCGTAGTGCAGAATGAGTTCTTCTTAAACAGCTTTTTTGAGAAGCAGCAGATGGAGCAGGCCGTCCGGAGCATGGAGCACCTGGCGTCGGGCACCATGACGGGGTTAGCGCTGCAGTTCACGCGGGAGCAGGCGTTCTCCCTGGCGCGCGGCGCACGGCCCGCTCACATGCAGGTGCCGCGCATCGCTGTGGTGGTGACAGACGGCCGGCCGCAGGACTCTGTGGAGGAGGAAGCGGCTCGTGCACGACAGGACGGGATAGAGATCTTCGCGGTGGGCGTCGGTCGTGTCGACATGGCAATCCTGCGAGCGATCGGCAGCGAGCCGCACGCAGAACATGTGCATCTGGTGGCCAGTTTCAGCCAGATAGAAACTCTCGTTTCTGTCTTCCGATCAAAGCTGTGTGCAGGTCAGTCTGTTCGTTTCACTCTGTCAAATATACAGTGGGTACGGAAAGTATTCAAACCCCCTTAAATTTTTCATTCTTTGTTATATTGCAGCCATTTGCAAAAAATCATCTAAGTTCATTTTTTTGTTCATCATTAATGTACACACAGCACCCCATATTGACAGAAAAACACAGAATTATTGACATTTTTGCAGATTTATTAAAAAAGAAAAACTGAAATATTACAAGTATTCAGACCCTTTGCTGTGACACTCATATATTTAACTCAGGTGCTGTCCATTTCTTCTGATCATCCTTGAGATGGTTCTACACCTTCATTTGATTTTACTGATTGGACTTGATTAGGAAAGCCACACACCTGTCTATATAAGACCTTACAGCTCACAGTGCATGTTAGAGCAAATGAGAATCATGAGGTCAAAGGAACTGCCTGAAGAGTTCAGAGACAGAATTGTGGCAAGGCACAGATTTGGCCAAGGTTACAAAAAAAATTCTGCTGCACTTAAGGTTCCTAAGAGCACAGTGGCCTCCATAATCGTTAAATGGAAGATGTTTGGGACGACCAGAACCATTCCTAGAGCTGGCCGTCCGGCCAAACTGAGCTATCGGGGGAGAAGAGCCTTGGTGAGAGAGGTAAAGAAGAACACAAAGATCACTGTGGCTGAGCTCCAGAGATGCAGTGAGAGACGGGAGAAAGTTGTCGAAAGTCAACCATCACTGCAGCCCTCAACCTGTCGGGGCTTTATGGCAGAGTGGCCCGATGGAAGCCTGTCCTCAGTGCAAGACACATGAAAGACCGCATGGAGTTTGCTAAAAAACACCTGAAGGAGTCCAAGATGGTGAGAAATAAGATTCTCTGGTCTGATGAGACCAAGATGGAACTTTTTAGCCTTAATTCTAAGCGGTATGTGTGGAGAAAACCAGGCACTGCTCATCACCTGTCCAATACAGTCCCAACAGTGAAGCATGGTGGTGGCAGCATCATGATGTGGGGGTGTTTTTCAGCTGTAGGGACAGGACGACTGGTTGCAATCGAGGGAAAGATGAATGTGGCCAAGTACAGGGATATCCTGGACCAAAACCTTCTCCAGGGTGCTCAGGACCTCAGACTGGGCCGAAGGTTTACCTTCCAACAAGACAATGACCCTAAGCACACAGCTAAAATAACGAGGGAGTGGCTTCACAACAACTCTGTGACTGTTCTTGAATGGCCCAGCTAGAGCCCTGACTTAAACCCAATTGAGCATCTCTGGAGAGACCTAAAAATGGCTGTCCACCAACGTTTACCGTCCAACCTGACAGAACTGGAGAGGATCTGCAAGGAGGAATGGCAGAGGATCCCCAAATCCAGGTGTGAAAAACTTGTTGCATCTTTCCCAAAAAGACTCATGGCTTTATTAGATCAAAAGGTGCTTCTACTAAATACTGAGCAAAGGGTCTGAATACTGAGGACCATGTGATATTTCAGTGTTTCTTTTTTTAATAAATCTGCAAAACTGTCAAGAATTCTGTGTTTTTCTGTCAATATGGGGTGCTGTGTGTACATTAATGAGGAAAAAAATGAGCTTAAATGATTTTAGCAAATGGCTGCAATATAACAAAGAGTGAAAAATTTAAGGGGGTCTGAATACTTTCTGTACCCACTGTATTTCCACCTGCCTTGGTTTAACAGGCTCATATCTGTCTGTAATTGTCTAGTAATCCAGAAGGTGAGCGAGTTCAGGTGTGATTAAACTAAGTAGGGTTGGAGTTGAACTCTGGTTTAGATTGTTCATGATCTCCTCAGGATCTGATGCGTGTGCATCAGGAAAACACGAGTGCGAACACGAGTGCGTGAAGACCGACGGCTCGTTCGTGTGCCGCTGCAGAGACGGGTTCTCGCTAAGGCCTGATGGTAAAACCTGCAGTAAGTGTGAGTGTTTCAGCAGCTCTGAACACCTGAGCGTCACGTGACGCACGGATGACAGCAGCACCTCAGCTCTCAAAATGGGGGGCGTGCTGGTGACGTCATCGTCGGTCACGCCCATTGGTTTTCAGGGTGAAAAACACACGAGAAAAAGCTTTGCAACTGTACAAATAGATCTGACTAGAAATCGGAGGTATATTTTTAAGCTGCAGAATAGAGAATAGCTACAGAATGTTTTTAATATATTTTAAATAAATACTCGCCAACAAAAGTAATACTGTGTGTATTATTCTGTCTCAGATCAGCTGTCAGTGTCACAACCGTGTAAATGTGTGAAGATGAAGCTGTTTCACAACACAACCACTGAAGCGCTGCTGAGGATTTCACAGAAGCATATCCTTTATACCCACAATGCACTGCACGATTTACATACAGCATGTCCGTCATCTGACACGAGCTCTGACGAACCCAGTCGAGGACAGAGAGTTGTTCAGAGATGTGATGTTGAAATAAGAGCCACTAACAAAAAACACATTTAGTTTTCAATACTCATTTTACTTTGTGGCCATCTGGTGGTCAAAAGGTTGAATGGTGCTTACAAAACTTCAACATGAATTACTTTAAATCAGACAGAAATAAGTAAAATATATCAAACAATTTCATAAGTTAAATCTGCAAACTCTATTTTAAATCAAGTCAGGTTTATTTCTACAGCACAGATTAATTCACAGGAATAAACAGGAAAATAACAGAATCAATGATGCAAACTTCAAATATGAGAAACTCAGATTGTGCAGAAGCTCCACGGAAGATATTCATTATTCAGATCAAGATTTGTTGTTTGATCGTGTCCGTGCAGTCAGATCAATAATATTATTGAATATGAAATAAAAATGTAATGTCAAAAATGAGATTTTCTTGACAGCACAACACTAGAAACGGTGATGAAGAGGATCGAAGTGTTGGAGATGCAGCGCGAGCTCGTGTGACAACATTCCCTCATCCTCGTCTTCATGACATTATCACAAATATTATACATGTAATGCATAATTACCATTTTGAGTATGATTTTACATGTTTATTGTAGAGTAAAGAGACAACTGTAGAAGTGTATTAAACTTTCTGAAGCATCTCAGCTGATCTTCAGCTCGTTCCACCTCAGATGAGCTCCTGATGACCTGCTGAAAGAAAGGGGTTTTACTTGAGCTTTACCATAGTAAACCCAGTAACCCTAACCCCGCTGGTCTAGACCCCCATCACTGCACAATTCACTGTAATCATCAGCGGCACGGCCTGAATGACGTCATCGAGGGGAATTGTGCAGTGAAACACAGTTATATTATCGCTCCTGATGGAAGCGTGTGGCCGGCGGGGCAGGTGGAGCTCAGATGAAGCACGACAGGCTGATCTGATGACGCTCGACCGGCGGGTTGATCTAGCGAATGTCCAGCCCTGATCTGACCACTGACAGGCCCGACAGGTGAGAATGATTCGCAGCTCAGAGCTCAAACATCAACACAGTTTCCCATGGACTCAAAATCTAAGATCACAGAAAAACCAGCCGAAATACCAAAAATCATCTGAGTAAACGATTATTAGCGTACATTTATTCAGATAACTCTTCCACGTGCTTTACAGTGAGACACTTCCGCTGCTTCTGAAGATTAACAAAAACACACAAATGCAGTTGAATAACAATTTACCTGATTTAGATCACAGAAACATTATAAAACACCGTTCAGAGGAGAAATACATGCTTTAAAATCCAAAGAAGGTCGGCAGCTCCTCCACATTGCTGCAGCTTCGCTCTTCTTCTTGTTCATTGGTCACTCGCTCTTCTCAAGCTTGACTGCCACCTGCTGGACGTCTGCGATATGACACTCACTCTAGTGAACTCACCTCTCTCTCTCTCTCTCTCTCTCTCTCTCTCACTCTCACTCACTCACTCACAAACACACACACTCACAAACACTCACTCACACACACAATCACACACGCGCTCGTACACACGCTCACTCACACACTCTCTCACAAACAAACGCACTCACACACACACACTCTTTCACACACACACTCACAAACGCACACACACACACAATCACACACGCGCTCGTACACACGCTCACTCACACACACACACTCTCACACACACAAACGCACACACTCACACACACACTTGCACACACACACACTCGCACACACACACACTCCCTCACTCACACGCACAACCGCACACACACACTCACAAACGCACACACTCACAGACGCACACACTTGTCTGTATTGCTATCTTACAGTTTTTTACAATCACTTTGCCACTATTTTCAGAACCTTGATGTCATTTTTCAAAACTCTAGACACACAACTCAGAACGGTTATCACTTGTACCACAGGCTGTCTAACGTTCAAAACATCGCGTTGTGCGTTCACATCTTTAAAGAAATCTTGCACTTGCAGAATCATTGGTTCAAAACACAAATTTACTGTGAAATACCATTGAAACATAACAATAGATCACCCACACACAAGCAACCGATAGTTTCACTGTGTCATTGTTCGTACAATCATGAAATATTGTAGAACAAAACAGGTGATACAGGTTTCATTATGGTACTACATGTACAGTAAACACATCTGTGTAAAAGTACTGCAGTAGAGAGAATACTACAGACAGTGGAATCATTGAACAAAGTTTGTAATATATTGATGCAAAACACTACAGTACAATCACAACTTAGGTTTATTTGAATCAAAGCATAAATAATTAGCTATGAAATAGAAAAGAAAAGACAGTGCTGTAAAACATCAGATGCAGTGTTCCTCAACTTGCTTGTACTGTAAGAAACAAAACAGGAGTGATTACTGTACTTCTACACTGTCATCAACTCTGTGTTGTGGATTTGGCCACAGGTTCTCATCTACATCACAGTGGATGTTTTCATCAGCCAAACATCTTGGAAAAAACCTTCGGGCATGGCGAATCCGGGCCTGACACCGGTCCACTGTGATGTCATCCATGGATATTGTAGTCTAATTGGTTCATGCTCCACGCTAATTGGTGACAATGAATCTCGTTATCCTGAAACTTTCATGATTTACAGTAAACATGGAAGTTTGTTTGTCTGTTTCCATACAACTATTCATTAAGAGTAATGCAACAGTTACTCATCATTTTGAGAAGCTGTATCAATTGATAGTTCGATCATTGTAAGGAAATGAATAGACACTCATTTGAAATGTAATGTGTGAATTGCCTTTAGAAACAGTAGAACTTTTCAGTACACACACACACACACACACACACACACACACTACCTGTGACGTCATTGACTGGCAGCTGCTGGACACTTTATTCAAGTTGATATAAAGCATTGTGTATGATTTATGATGAAGCCATAACCCCATAAATGGGTTATTTTTGAATGATCCACTTCACAGTTCCCTAACACTAACAGTTTTGTAAAGTTCTTCAAGTGAAGAACAAAACAGTTCACGTGACACAAACCAGCCAAAGAACCGAAACGAATCAGTAACTGTAGCTGCTCATATGCGTGTGTTCTAGAGTGACATACAGATTTAAATGCTGGTTCAGAAGAAGAGTGACATACAGGTGATTCTTCGAGCTGGACAGCGCATGCGCGTCATCTTCGTGCGCTCCAGTGAGTTTGAGCTGCAGCGCGATTCATTCCAGCCGCGTCTGGTTGACATGAACACGCGCGCACTTATAACTGAAGAACGCGATTTAAAGAAGTTTCAAAAACTATAGAAAGTTCTGCGTGCAGTCCTCGTCATCACAAAGCTCGGGAGATTTTGTAAGAATGGGCTGTTCGTCATCCAGCACACAGACGCTCGCGCAGGAGAACCGACCGGGCGTCAAAGCGGAGGAGGCGAACGGAGAAACTCTGCGTAAGTGCAACACAAATGCCATGTTTCTTCATCATTGCAGCACATAATAAACTAACTCAGTATTGTAAAAGCTTGACATGTTATTAATCATCATCACTGTCCAAAAACATTTACTCAGAGATGACATCTTTTCATAAAGGCAATCTTTATTGAGATCGATAAACATAAGCAGCATCATATCTCTGTGCTGTCAGTGAGTTCAGGCTGATGCTGATCAGAACCGACAGCTCAGAGCCCGGTTAGGACACGCGCAGCCCCGGGCGTCGCTCGGCTCCTCTGGTCCGACCAGTCCAGAGCATTTCACATCATTTCACATCATTTCACATCGGTGCTTCCATTGAGAGAGTGTGAGATGATAGTCACGGCTTTACACTGTTCATCAGCCGCACCAGAAACTCTGCATCGTGTTGTTTCCACTTTCCAGTGGTTTATTACATGTTTCTCTGGGCTGTTTTCTCTGTTCATCGGTCTTGTTTCTCTCATAGGTTTTGTGTCAAATGTAAAACACACACACACACACAGACAGAGAGATAATGTTTCTGTTGTGCTTTTTCTCATGATCCTCACATTTAATTCAGGAACATAACTTGTCTTGTGATCATGATTAAGTTTATAATATAGAGGAACCGTTTCATGGAGGGTTTGAGTTCAGGATAGGCATTAAGCAAGACAAGAAGCTTCAATTAAAATAGATGAGGGAAAACATAATGTGTGTCTAGAGTCGTCACTCGTGGCACTGCTTCATGACCGCTGGCGGTGACGTGTTGACGCCGTACCAACATCTGTCACAGTATGACTGTCTGTTTCCACACATGATAGAGAGAGAGAGACATATTGTGTATGAGTCTGGTCACTGTTTGCTCTGGAGTCTGTCATCTTTGGCTGCTGTCTCTCCTCGCGCTGTAACAGCGCCACTGACCATCAGGAAATTACTTTTTCTTTTCTCTCTGTGTTTGAGGAAATGAGCTCAGAACAGAGCAGAACCTGCAGGCATGTGAGTGTGTGTGTGATGTGGCCCAGGTGTGTTCCACCACACACACACACAATAAAAAAACAATTTATAACTTTTGAAGATGAAGATTAATTGCATTCAAAGAATTGAAGATGCCTGAGGCTGACCATAAGAGAGCTTGTTTTATCATTGTTTTCTGTGGAATCAGCCTTTCACACACAAAAAGTGTCACTGTCACCGAATGATCTTTAATTGTGGTCGAATGTCTGTGATGCATAATCTGTATATACTCTAATTATCAAACCAGTCAGATAAAGCAAGATAAAAGCTGGTTGGTAAACCAACAACTGGACTGGAAAGCATGATGCTCTTCTGAAGTTCAGCACAGAGAAGAGTGAAAGAGAAGAAGAGAAACACTCGATGTATTCAAATGAAAAGACTCAGGCTTCATGTTTCTGTTGGGTTTCCATGAGAGTATCTTCCATGATGCTTCATTAGTGTTTGGGGAAAGATAAATATTAACCATTTAAGTGAAGCAGGAATGTGTTTTTAATTATTTACTCCTTGCTACAGTGTGTGTTTCTGAGTTCAGTGCTGCATTTGTCAAGAAGTTACATTTGGGATGTGGATTGATTTCTGCTGTTCAGATTACAGACAAATAAATGGATTTGACTCTGACATGATTTCTGTGCCTGTGTGAATGAAGGCACGTCTGTAACTTTGCTTTGAGGCATAAGCTGAAAAACTGAAGAATTCCATTAAAGAGCATCTTCAAATCCATGTGATCTAGAGATAATTCTTCATTTCCCCTACTGCTATAGGCACAATTTATATAATGGGTCAAGAAAATGGAGAACTCTTTGATGAATTACATTTTGTAATTAAAAAAAATTATGTTTGCATGTTTAATGCATGTTAATAAACAATTTCCTCTCTGCTTATGTTTTTCTTTGCCAGTCAGTCGTAATGGGATTGTTACAGAAGAAACTGAGACCATCTCAGATCAGATGCAGTTGCCAGTTCAAAGCACTCTCCTGGACGAGATGGGCCCAGGACCGGGGGAGATGGCGGACGAGGTCCAGGTCGAGGCCTCCGAACCAGTGAAGATAACAGTCAGCGGTGGTGATGCTGCTCTGGAGGCGGTAGATCCAGCAGATGTTCTTGCAGCATCAAGTCCTGAAGAGCAGCACGTACTTCACGCTGCTTCAGAAGTCATTGACACTACGGCTGGAGAAACCACCCTAGCTCTGGAACCAGCATCAGATATCACACCAGTTCAGTTCACTTCCACTCCAGAACCCAAGTCAGCTGAGCCAACGCCAGCTCCAGAAGTCCCAGATCTAAGCTCAGAGTCCACACTGGGGGAAGCAAATGCAGCGACTGAAGCTGCGCCAGTGGAACTAAGCCCAGTTCCAGAACCAACTCCAGCTCCAGAACCCACTCTAGTGGAACTAAGCCCAGCTCCAGAACCAACTCCAGCTCCAGAACCCACTCTAGTGGAACTAAGCCCAGCTCCAGAACCCACTCCAGTGGAACCAACTCCAGCTCCAGAACCCACTCTAGTAAAACCAACTCCAGCTCCAGAACCCACTCCAGTTCCAGAAACAACTCCAGTGGAACCAACTCCAGTTCCAGAACCCACTCTAGTAGAATCAACTCCAGCTCCAGAACCCACTCCAGTTCCAGAAACCACTCCAGTGGAACCAACTCCAGCTCCAGAACCAACTTCAGCTCCAGAACCCACTCTAGTAGAATCAACTCCAGCTCCAGAACCCACTCCAGTTCCAGAAACCACTCTAGTGGAACCAACTCCAGCTCCAGAGCCTACTCCAGTGGAACCAAGCACAGCTGTAGAACCCACCCCATTGAAACCGATTCCTGTTCCAGAACTCACTCTGTCAGAGCCAGTCCTGAGTGCAGAATCAGCACCTGCTGAGGACCTAACCGCATCTCCAGAACCTGCTCCAGTGGTACCAAGCCCAGCTCTAGAACCAACTCCAGCTATAGAACCCACACCAGAGGAACCGAGTCCAGCCGCTGCGATTGAGGCCGCATCTGCAGAGGAGAATGTGATCTGTGCAGCCGCCCCAGAGGGTAACACATGGGATTATGGGGCATTTGGGGTCACACATGAAATGAGCACAATGAAGGTCAAACTGTAATTAACAGCCATCTGTACTTTTACCTTTTAAACGATGTTTCTGATTAGTTCAGAACAAGCATTTATATTTAAAACACACTTGAGAAGTAAAGTGAAGCGTCGGTCACTGTACATACAGTAGAGGCAGTGCATAACTAATGCTGGGTAACAGAACGGGATTGTTTACGGCAGTCTAGACAAAGACACTACAGTGTCACACACAGAACATGTCAGTTTTCTTCACATCTGCACAACAGCCTCTCGCTGACACTTTATCGCTCTTTGTCCCGAGCCAAAAATCACAATAATCTTGCGCTCTGTTGCCTCAGATTATGTAAGACGAGCACTTAAACATCCTGTGATGACGGCAGCTGTCGGTGACACACGGCGCTGGGCATTGCCACAGTGATGCTTTATACAAGATTGAATGATGGTGATCAATATTCCGATTCTGATACAACCATTTATTTAAAATATGAGCAAATGGATGTTCATGTGCTTTTCTACGGCAAATTTGGGGCAAATGCTTACATGAGTTGTTCACAGACAACAGATTAACCCTTCCCTGACAAACACTACCGAGAACAACAAACTTAATGATTGTGAAACGTGTCTGAAGATGAAAGCTGGGCTCTGGGAAAGTTCTGGGCTCACATTAATTCCTGCCCCTCATGTCATTACGCACCCATAAGGCTTTTGTTCATCTTCACAACACAGATGCAGATGTTTTTGATGAAATCTGAGAGCTTTCAGTCCTTTCAGTCCGGCTAATGAGGTTCGTTCTCGTGTGTTACGCACCACGTTTGAGCTTCCGGAAGAAGTTTGTTCTTGCAAGTGAAGCAGGTTCAGTTGAGCTTTTATGTTTGCTGATCAATGTTCATATGTGAATAAAAGCCTAAATAAATCTGTTCATCATATAAAGTGATCATGTCTCTTCAGAAAATTTGGACTAAACCACTTCATATGGATTAGTTTTACGATCTCTTAATGATCTTTTTGAAGCGTCAACTTATTATGTTATTGTTATATTGTATGAAGGTGTTTATCGAACTTTGGTAAGCTGTTTTTGAACTCCGTATTGACCGTTCAGAAGACTTATAGCGTGCCGGAGATGCTTTTTACACTCCAGTTTATTAGGTCAGTGTCTAAAAACAGCAAAGCATGCCGTGAAGCTGAAAAAGTCTGCTTACATCATACAGAATCTGTGTTTTCTGCAGCGCATCTGCTCAATGAATTCAGAGACGCTGCAGAATGAAACTGTCGCTGCTGTTCACGGACAGAAGTATGAAACGTGTGTGTGTTTCAGGGGCGGCCGGTGAAGCTTCACAGCCTGACGGTGAGGAGATCGCAGCGGATGCAGCTGGTGAGACGCTCCTGCAGGGGATCAGAGGTCAAACCCATTAACTGCTGTGTTTCAGCTCTTTCTTTTCACACTGCAACCTCTGATCTCTTCAGCGTTAAAAATATTTGGAGATAAAAAAACATTTATTGTGGCAATCATGAGCATATCTAAAATCTCAGTTCCTCAGAGTTGTGTGGATCCCATTTTTATAATATGAAATGAAATATGAGGATAAACTCCAGCCTTATGTTTGTGTTTCAGTGGGTGAAGATCTGAAATCCACAGAAGCTGAAGATTGATGTCACAGCCGAACTCGGATCCAGAGAAGTCCTGTGCCTTTTGTTTCAGGAGCCTTTGAGTGTTGGGCTTCACACAAGTTTGTACATAAATTAGTGTTTCTAATTAGCATCATTAGCATTGTTGTTAATTACCACAGAGATGCCTTTGAGAACGGAGGCCTCGTGGGTCGCAGCAGGAGCGTCCACAGAACCACGTGTCAAACTCAACAGCAATACATCTAAACTCATCTGAACGAACATGAGCCAGAGCTCTAATAACTGTGAATCAACCAAATTGTTTATTAATGTGTCTTTTAATGGGTCAGAAGGGTTTTGTCTTTTTTATGTATTTCGTGCTTTCAGGGTTTCTGCTCAAGCAGTTTGATCTTTACATGCATTAATCGACGATGGCAAACGGTAGTGTATTAATCAATAGTGTGTGTTATTTTAGTACTGTTTGTGGTGATTGATGATTAAACTCCAGATCACTAATGAACCTCATCTGATCAGATTTAAACTGACGCTTTAAATCTTTGACATCCTGAAGGAACGCAGTCGCTCACTCTGTGAATCGTGTCAGTGTAAATGTGAAAGTTTAGCTGCTCTGTATAAAACTTTGATACATAGAGCTTTTATTGAACTGTGACGTGATCTTCACACATATCCTGTGTCTTTTTATACATTTATATGTGCACAGAATAAATACGGTTACTAATAAAATGATTGTGTATTGATTTGTCTTTCATAAAACTTTGTGTAGATGTTCTGTGGATTTTAATTACATTATTTTCATTGATGAACATTGCAGTTGATCTCACAGTACAAAAATAAGAGCCACACACAGAAATGAGTGCAAGCAGTTTCTTGTGACACACAAACACACACACACACACACACACTCTCTCTCACTGACACACACACGATCTTCATCCAGGGACTTTAAAGAGTCTTAAACTCCACATTTACAGTTTTTTTTTTTATTGCTAAACGACAGTGAGCACAACTGGAGCTACATGTGCGAAACTACAGTCTGCACTACCAACAGTCACCCGAGCGAAACCGTCACATCACCTGCAGAACTCACTCCAAACAACACAACTCTGAACACACGACTCAAAACAGACTCGGTGCAGCCGAACACTATCACAACACACACTGAGAGAACACACACTGACACAACACACACTGAGAGAACACACACTGACAGAACACACACACACTGAGAGAACACACACTATCACAACACACACTGAGAGAACACACACTGACAGAACACACACACACTGAGAGAACACACACTATCACAACACACACTGAGAGAACACACACTGACAGAACACACACACACTGAGAGAACACACACTATCACAACACACACTGAGAGAACACACACTGACAGAACACACACACACTGAGAGAACACACACTATCACAACACACACTGAGAGAACACACACTGACAGAACACACACACACAGAGAACACACACTATCACAACACACACTGAGAGAACACACACTGAGAGAACACACACTGACAGAACACACACACACTGAGAGAACACACACTATCACAACACACACTGAGAGAACACACACTGACAGAACACACACACACTGACAGAACACACACTATCACCACACACACTGAGAGAACACACACTGACAGAACACACACACACTGAGAGAACACACACTATCACAACACACACTGAGAGAACACACACTGACAGAACACACACACACTGAGAGAACACACACTATCACAACACACACTGAGAGAACACACACTGACAGAACACACACACACTGAGAGAACACACACTATCACAACACACACTGAGAGAACACACACTGACAGAACACACACACACAGAGAACACACACTATCACAACACACACTGAGAGAACACACACTGAGAGAACACACACTGACAGAACACACACACACTGAGAGAACACACACTATCACAACACACACTGAGAGAACACACACTGACAGAACACACACACACTGACAGAACACACACTATCACCACACACACTGAGAGAACACACACTGACAGAACACACACACACTGAGAGAACACACACTATCACAACACACACTGAG
The DNA here is from genome assembly GCA_038088235.1 of Zacco platypus. Classification (NCBI taxonomy): domain Eukaryota; kingdom Metazoa; phylum Chordata; class Actinopteri; order Cypriniformes; family Xenocyprididae; genus Zacco; species Zacco platypus. Next base: position 42,366 of record CM076077.1, read on the forward strand.
AGAACACACACTGACAGAACACACACACACTGAGAGAACACACACTATCACAACACACACTGAGAGAACACACACTGACAGAACACACACACACACTGAGAGAACACACACTGTCACTCAGAACACACACTGACAGAACACACACTGACAGAACACACACACACTGAGAGAACACACACACACTGAGAGAACACACACTGTCACTCAGAACACACACTGACAGAACACACACACACTGAGAGAACACACACTGTCACTCAGAACACACACTGACAGAACACACACACACTGAGAGAACACACACACACTGAGAGAACACACACTGTCACTCAGAACACACTGAGAGGAAAAACACTCGCATCAAACACCAACACAGAAAATACTAACTTTTCATCTTTACCGTTTGAACAATTTCAGTGACTTCATTCAAAGTAATATTTGACAGAGTGACATTCTTTCACATGATTTATTTACATTTTTAGAACATAACAATTCTTCAAGGTAAATGAAAATTAGCAGTTTGCTTCAATAGTCTGTAGTAATTTACGGAATTACAGTAATGAGAAAAAAAAGGTAGAAACTAAAAGTACATACTGTAATTCCAACAAATTATTGAGGGGCTGATCCTGATTCTCTCTAGCATCAGCCACAGGTTCATCAACATCACATCCTTGTTCCATTTCCAAAATTAGTCTTTCTGAGCTCTACCTGTATGTATATATATATATATATATGTGTGTGTGTGTGTGTGTGTGTGTGTTCACTAACAAGTCTAAAACAGACTTATCCTTTCATCTGAAATTGCAATCAGCAGAGTTTGAAAGGCACAAGGTTGAAATCGGTTCTGTTTTGAATGTGTGGTTCACAGTTGTGACAGCAGTGTGTAAGCATTTGAACAAAGCGCTGTGAATCCACAGTGTTCTGCAGGTTAGGGTTGAAGTCGTGGGATAAGTGTGTAGAGTTTTGAAAACTGTGTTCAAGCAATGAAAAACTAGAGTTTGGTCCACATGAACTGCTGCAGTGCAGACTGGAGTTAGAGTTTCGCACATGTGTCTCCAGTTGTGCCCACTGTCGTTTAGCAGTCGAAAAAAACTGTAAATGGATGAAAATTTTAAATTTTATGTAAAGTATTCTTGTTTAAATCTGTTAATTTCCATGATTGGGGCCTGATATATATATAAAAAAATTATTTATTCTGCTGAACAGAAAAGAAGGTATTTCAAAGAATATGGGTTGCAAAAAAGTTGATGTGCCACATTGACTTCCACAGTATAGAAAAAAATTATTATGTAAGTCAAAGATGTCCATCAACATTCTTCAGAATATCTTCTTTTCTGTTCAGCAGAAGAAAGACATTCATACAGCTTTGGAACAACTTGAGGGAGAGTAAATGATGACAGAATTTTCATTTTAGGGTGAACGATCACTTTAACGGGTCTTTGGTCTGAAAGGACTACATTTCCCGTCCTCCTTTGAACCGGAAATAAGATTGTGCACGTGTGCTGTCAGCCAGAGGGTGAGCGGCAGCGTGCAAACAGGAAACTTACACAAAAACTGTGTTTTGAAGCTAATTAAACGGAGAGAATTCATTGACCAGATTAACTGCGATTCAAGGTAAGTGTTCTATTGCTGTATCGATCAGTAAACACGATTGTTTTTCGCTGATTCAGATGAAACTGTTTCAGATGACTGGAGCAAAAGACCGAATGAGAGAGAAAAAGATGAAAAATCAGCCGAGAAACGTCACGTACTCGAGCTCAGGTGATCCGAGCTGATAAAAGTCTGTATTCAGCACAAATCATGCTGTTTCATTATGTATCATTTGTGTTCATTTAATAAATGCTCCTCTGCAGGTCGCGGTTCTGAGAGAGGTCAGGGGTCACAGGTCTGCGGCTGGGTCAGAGGTCATCAGGCTGGGGGTCATAGTTACAGTCAAGAGCTGCCCAAATGCATCACAGGTGATCAAAAACATTCTTACCTAAAGAATAGTTCATCCAAAACTTGAGATTTTAATGTTTCGCAGAATGTAAACATACAGTCACGGGTTTGATTCCCAGGAAAAACAAGAACTGATAAAACATGTTCCTTGAGTCAGTGTCTGTCGCTTTGAACAAAAGTGTTGCCATATGATTAAATGTGAATATGTGGAACTAATTTTTAAGCATTTAATACTGAAAGTTGGTTATGGTGATTGTGTCTCGCAGCCTCTTTCTTCGCTAAAGCCCGCGCCGCTGAAGTCAACGCCATGCTGAAGGCCGTCAGTAAGCCCGCGGGCAGCTGCCACGTCTTCAACGCTCTGCCGAAGCACATGCGCAGACGAGCCATGAGTCACAACAACAAGAGACTGCCGAGCCGTCTGCGCGAGGGCGCTCAACGACTGGTACTTACAGCCGTCGTCATCATTCAGATCTCGCTGTTGAGGTCACAGGTCACTCAGTGTGTGTGTGTGTGTGTGTGTGTGTGTGTGTGTGTGTGTGTGTGTGTGTGTGCGTGTGTGTGTGCGCAGGCGGAGCGCAGTCAGCACGCACCAGACAAGGAGAAGAAGCCGCTGCCCAAAAGCAGGAGTCGTCGAGCTCGCCGTCGTCACGGAAACCTGCTGCTGGAGTTCAATCGCAGACAGAGGAAGAACAAATGGCTGGAGACGCACATCTGGCACGCCAAACGCTTCCACATGCTGAAGACCTGGAGCTACTGTCTGCCGCTCAAACCCACGGCCAAGAGCTTCAGAGCCAGTTACAGAGCCATGAGCGCTCACGCCCTGCTGCAGGTGTGTGTGTGTGTGTGTGTGTGTGTGTGTGTCCGTGACATCAGTGTGTGTTTACGTCCCGCTTGCAGAAACTGCTGTGACTCTTGTTCAGATGAGGTATTTTACAGATGGACCTTGTGATTCAGATCCACACTTTTATTTGCTCGGCCACAGATTTACAGGAAGTTACTAATCAAAACAATAGTTACACTGTGATTAACTGTACAAATATAATCCCTTATTCATTTTTCACTCATGACGTCATGAGCAGTTCAGCTCTTTGTGAAATTGTAAACCATCAGCTTTCTTCTGCAGGTAACTCGCCATTTATTCATTTATTTATTCAATCCTTATAAGAAAACATTGAAGAAAAAAAACATGATTTCCTTTGCGGGCGTCACTCACTGCTGAGACTCTTGACTGATGAATTGAATGTAAAGTGCACAAATTGCACTAAAAAGCTAAAAAGCCTCATACAGTAGCGGTAGATGTGTCTCTCTCTCAGGATTTGTCATATTTCTGCTGCTTGGAGCTTCGGGGATCTGAAGATCAGATACTGAGAGCGCTGACTCGACTCACCAACAAACAAACAGGTGTGTGAGAGTGTGTGTGTGTGTGAGTGAGAGTGTGTGTGAGAGAGTGTGTGTGTGTGAGAGAGTGTGTGTGAGAGAGTGTGTGTGTGTGAGAGTGTGTGTGTGTGTGAGAGTGTGTGTGTGTGTGAGAGTGTGTGTGTGTGAGAGTGTGTGTGTGTGAGAGTGTGTGTGTGTGAGAGTGTGTGTGTGTGTGAGAGTGTGTGTGAGTGTGTGTGTGTGAGTGTGTGTGTGTGAGAGTGTGTGTGTGAGAGTGTGTGTGTGAGAGTGTGTGTGTGAGAGTGTGTGTGTGTGAGAGTGTGTGTGTGTGAGAGTGTGTGTGTGAGAGAGTGTGTGAGTGTGTGTGTGTGTTGTGTAGTTCTCTGGACTCTCTGTGTTGATATGGTCTGTAATCTCGTTGTGTGTTACAGGTCCCTCGTTCGCAGCGGCGTCGTGTCTCTCAGGAGCGCGTCAGGGCAGCGTCCACCTGTACAGAGCGGACCAGTTTCCTCAAGGCTCTCTGGGTCCGGCTGATTTCCTGTGGCGGCCCCGGGTCCCTGACGCGTCAGACAGACAGCTGTGGATCTGGATCCATCCGGCCCTTAAACAGGTCAGACAGACTCGCCGTGACTGACGTGTTACACGCGTGTGTTCGCACGTGGACGTCATGACTGGAACATGCTTCATTTTTAAATGACACTTGATCATTTTCAAATTCCAAACACGTGTTTATGGGTTATATCGAGCTGTCGTTGCAAATCTACATCCGCTTTATTTCTGCAGCACTTTATACGATACAGATTATTGAATAAAAGAATATCCAACATGAACAGATTGTTGCAACAAAGTGACAATTTAAGTGACCGATGATGATGATGATAAGAAGCTGCTCACAAACTCGCTGGTTTGTCATGTGATGCTTTAGAGGTTTTCACCACTTGTTTTCTGTCATGATGAATGTTGTGTAATCATGTGACAGGATGTGCTGTCGGAGCTGCAGCTGGTGTGTCGGTGTTTTGAGGCAGTGTCCGTCTCTGAGGAGTCTCGTCCCGTCGCAGAGCCGCCTGCAGGGAGGAAGAGGAAGACCGACGAAGGAGACGCTGGGCCTCCCGCCAAAAAGCTACTGGGCGATGGAACGCGTCCTGCCGGAGCCCCGGTGCGCTGGGAGTCCACCGACACGGCCATCACCATCAGGTGATCTCATATGATGAAGTCACATGTTCAATTCACGTTTATTTCTATAGCGCTTTTCACAATACATAATGTTATACAGAAAATGCATTTCTACATTACGATTAAGAGTGATCTGATATCAGAGGTGACTGTGGCGCATATCCTGTTTAGCGACCTCACCATGGAAATCGTACGCTATCGTCTGATTGGTCCGCTGGCCCACACAGTGCTCACAGACACACTCCATCCAGCCAGTGAGGTGAGAGATTTCTGATGACATCACACTCATGCTGATGATGCGTTTCACTCATGATTCGCTCTCGTGTCTGTAGGAGACGTTCGAGCCGTTGAGCAGCGGCGAGGCCGACAGGAGTGTCCATCAGCAGCAAACGGACATCTTCCACCAGCTGAGAGGTGAATGAAGGCCGACGTCATGTGACGCCATTATATGAGGCAGTAGATGTCTGATTCTGTGTGTTTTACAGGAGTGTGTTCAACAGCAGAGCTCCCAGCAGGCTGTGTGTTGGGACTGACTGTAGATGATCCCAGACTGACTATACCTCAGAAACGTGGTAAAACTGTACCTGACCTACAGCAGAGCACAGGTACACATGACGGGATGTGTGTGTGTGTGTGTGTGTTTGACCCTGAGCTCCGGGAGCCTCTGCGCCTCCATGCAGATGAACCAGGTTCGAATCCTGGCAGGGCCTGAGATTGTCTCACACACACGCGCGCGCAGCAGACGTGATGATGTTTGTGTCGTCGTGTTTCATGTTAGAGGAGGAGCGTGTGAGAGATCTGACTCTCAGAGGAGTCGCGGCTCACTGCAGTCAGAGTGCGCTGTGGGACGCGTCGCTTCGAGAGCGTGTGACAGACAACCGGCTATCTGAGCAGGTACCGCAGCAACACTCACACGGACCGTATTTCTAATGTGGTTATTCAGTTGCTCATGACGGTTTTTTCACAAGTCTCTGGGGTCTCCAGAATGTGCCTGAAGTTTCAGCTGAAAATACCCCACAGATCATTTATTATATCAAATTCCCGCCCAACATGGCCCCGCCCCATTTGTTGTGTGTTCTTGGGGGCGGGTTTATGTAAATTTTAGGGTTAGTGAGGTCACCAACCCAGGAAGAAGCTCATTGTAGTTCCAACCAGCCATTTGTTGTACTCCTCAAACAGAAAATATCTCTTTTTCATTGAACTTTGAGCGTTGTAACTTTGTAGATGTTGTTTTTGCTCAAACAGCAACATTACACACTCACTAAAGTTAAAACGGTGAAATCAAAATCAACCACCCCTTTAACACATGCTCTTTCAGACACATGATAAAATTGTGTGTGTGCGTGCGTGTGCGTGTGTGTGTGTGTGCGCGTGTGTGCGTGTGTGTGCGTGCGTGCGTGCGTGCGTGCGTGTGTGCGTGCGTGTGTGTGTGTGTGCGTGTGTGTGTGTGTGTGTGCGTGTGCGTGTGTGTGTGTGTGTGCGTGCGTGTGTGTGTCAGGAGCTGAACCGCATGAGGAGCGAGCTGCTGGTTCCAGGTTCCCGTGTGTCAGCGGCTCCGGCTCCTGTCCCAGTGCTGCTGGTTCATCAGGCGGGTCGTGTGCGCGGCGAGGAGCGTCTGCACTGGGGCTCCGGCTGGGATCTGCTGCTTCCCAAGGGCTGGGGAATGGCATTCTGGGTCCCTCTGGTACGTACCGGAACCCTTTGTGTTTGTGCCATCTTGTTCTGACATGGTTCATTTTGATCAGTTAGTGGAAACAAACGTAAAGACCCCAGAAATGTTGTAAAATAGGGATTTTGTATACTGCCATCTCAAGTGGCCCATACTCATTTTTTTGATTACCTCCTATGCATTGCAAAACAAGTACTTATTTATTTATTTAAATTGCCCTGACTTTGGTGTTGATCTGTGGTGGAGAGGATCCGACAGAAGCTAAAGTTTTCAAGCATGACTAGAGGACCTTGGAAAACTTTCAACAGGGAACTAATAAGTCCAGAAAAGTGGCATGACACAAAGACGACTGCTGTGGCCAGTAAAATTCAAAAACGGGTGGTTTTGCAATACCAATACAATAGAGGTAATCACACAATAAACGAAAAATAAAAATTGTCAAGCCACCACTTCTGACGTGGGTGTCGGAAGCAAAAAAATCAAGGGTGGTTTTTCCCCCTGAAAAAATTGACTGGAGTTGATGCCATTTCCTGTATTCTGGTGTCTTTTAATGAAACAATTGCTTTTATAGATTATAATAGTTACCACGTACCTGGAAAGGATTCCCAAAAATGAATAGGGCAACAGTCTAGTAAGTTGATTTGAACAAAAGCAGTTTGTTCCACAGTGACACGCAGCAGAATGTGTGACGGACACAAACACTAGATGGCGCAGTAATGCCGTGCTGCAGTCTCAAGACTCAACTGTGTGGTTACAAAGTATAAAGTCTGCCTATTGTCAGATAACTGCATTATAACAATAGTATGACTAATTCAGTGCTGCAACACAGATGATAATAATGCCTTCAAAAGCAACAGGTGAACAATAGATGAACATTCACTCAAATACCAGCTTGTTTCGTGACAGTATGTGAGACCAGACCCACCTGAGCAGCAGATATGGGAAGTTGCTTTGTGTGCAGGCGTGAGTAGTGAAATATGGAATGGAGTTTAATTTCTTTGAATGAGTTGTGTGGAATGGACTTGAAAGCAGCAGAGTGGAAGTCAAGGCTGTAGCTAAAACAAGGAATGGAGTGTAATTTATTAGGACATTCCTCAAGTGGAATGATTTTCACTCTGAAAAGTGAACAGACATACACGCTGAATCAGAGACGATAAAAGTGAGTGGGTCCAATATCATTTGTTTGAAAATGTGGGTGGGTCTTGTCAATGGTTCTGACGCCCAATGAATCGTGTTAAATCATGTTTTGTGTCAGTATGACGCCTCGTCAGGCTCCGTTTACTTCAGTTCACACATCAGACGCTTATAATGATCTTCTATCGTGTGTTGTTGTGCAGGTGTATCGTGGCGTTCGTGTCGGCGGCCTCCACATGAGTGTCAAACACTCCCAGTTTATGGGTCAGCCTCACTTCCCTCACGATTACCCAGACTGCCCTGCGGGAGTGCGCTTCCAGTCCGAGCAGGAGGAGGAACTTCTAGAAAAGTTCCAAAGGTGGGAGAAATGTTGTTTCATGTGCGTTTTTGCAGAATCTCCATGATAAAATAAAAATCCAAAATAAAATTTGCTGCTTTCAGACGTCCTCCGTCGAAGCGCACCAACTACATCAAACACGGTTGCTTGGCGCCGTTCCGTTGCCCCTGGCAACAGCTGACGGAGGAGTGGGAGGAGCTAGTGAATCTGAGTTCGGAGACAGTGAGCGGCTGCAGAGATGGAGCGCCGCACTTCACTGTTCTGAGGTCAGTTGCCCATACACACTGAGAAGAGAGAGATTCACTTTTATCTGTAGATCAGAAAGTGAGCATGTGCAGACTGTGTGTCATGTGACGTGTGTCGCAGGAGTCTGAAGGTGTTGCGTCAGCTGTCGGCGTGGAGTCGGCGCGCGTCACGCAGGAGCACTAACCCTCCGCTGACCCGTGTGGCGGCCGCGGCGCTGCAGCAGGACTGGAGACGGAGTCTGCTGTGGGTGCGTTTGCGTCTGTTGAGTAAAGGCCAGCCGGCGCTGCACGCCATGGTGTGCGTCCCGACGACCTCTGACCTCCAGCTGCTGCTTAAAGACGGACGGAGCAGCGGCCCGCAGGAGCCCCGACACAAAGACCACCTAAAGAACCTGCGTGAGCACAAGACTCAGGAGCGTCCAGCGCGGCTGCTACAGGGGGTCTGGCCACAGCCTCTGCCCAGCGTTGTGTCCCATTGCAGCCGGCCGACGCTGGGCTGGGTTCAGCAGGGCGACTTCTCTCTGGCCGCCGGCCGCGGCGAGGCGCTGGCGTTCATCAGCGTGAGCGGACTGCTGCACATGCTCCTTCAGCAGCCGCAGGAACAGCGCGGCGTCGTCCTCCTGCGCAACCCTTCGTCTCTGCAGTACCGCTACGCTCAGATCAGCATCGACACATGAAGACTCGTCTGTCACGTGACTGCTCCACATGCATGTTTGTGATCTGTTGGATCAGCTCGATGCTTTTCGAACTTCCAAGACCATGTGCTGAAACTTTACTTTTTTTTTTTTAATTTAAGAGAAACTCTTTACATCGTCAGAAGTGTGGATTGTATTTTTCTGCTGGGATTTGAGAGATATTCGACTTACCAAGACATTTAATTTTGTTTAAATACTGAGTTATTAACCAAATATCAGGGTTCATGTAAACTCCCTCTAGTTTCAGGTAATGTAAGTGATGCATCTTCCAGTAGATTAAAAATAAGTGCAAGTAAAAGCGTTTTACATTCATGAGAACTGAGAGTGAGTGAAAGTTTCTTATAAAATACTACTTATTTTGTCATGTTTTCCTTCAGGCACAGTATCAAACTCTTATTTCATGTTACTCTAGTTTATTAAAAAAAAAAAATCATAATGCTCCCATTACACTTAGACAGTTATGCATTCAAAATGAACCCTTTTCTGAACGCAGTTAGACTCTCTCTCTCTCAGACACACACAGTGTTAGTGCTGTTCTCTGTTCCTCCTGCAGGTGGCGCTCTGTCTTTATGGCTCATCCTGCTGTATTTCACTGTTGCACGTTAATTTAGACGCCAGTTTTCCATATTTACTGTCGTCTGGCTGCGGCTGCACTTTATCCGTACAACTTTTGCCTGAAATGCACAAACACAGTCACTTGTAAACAGAATTCCTGACGGCTCGATCCCTGGAGTGCAATCAGGCATTACTGAGAGATACCTGGAATCTGGCCCATGGAAATAAACACGCGGTCCATCTTGATTCTGGGACGAGCTCTTGCGATCAGGAACACTCCAGTAAATGCCAGCAGACACCTGAGCAAGACACACGCATATCTTAAACCACAAGTATACCAGATATTGTTATAAATAATAATTGTAATAATGTTTAAGAAACACTCACCCGACCACAAACATGATGATGTATATTATAGATAAACCATAAAATTCTTCATAAAATAAAATGCCTAGAAATACAAAAATATTTTGTTAGGCACTTTTGTTACCAGGGAGGAACAAAACAAGTTTAAACACGACTGACCGGCGACGATGGCGCTGGCGGTGAAGAAAACATAGTTGATGGGCACAATCTCAGTGGCGTCGAACAGCTTCATGGCCTGATTCAGAAACCTGAGCCAATCGAGAGAGACGAGCAAGATTCTTCAGAGATAATACAGGGAAGCGTTTGTGTGTAAATGGAGGGTCGGACGCACTTGATCTGGAAGGCGCAGGATGTGATCATGATGATGAACATGATGTAGAAGATGGGATAGGTCAGCTGCAGGTGACTTCCACGGATGGTCTCTGTGATCATTCCTGAAACGGCCTTCACTGAGATCACTGTTACTGATGCTGAAACAAACACGCATTCTCTCATCAAATCATCAGCATGATTATGAACTAGACAGAAATACACATTACTTCTATTACGATTCTGTTAAATGATCATATCTGGATACTTTTAAACCAGCTTCTGTTGGATCTCAGGCCTCTATTATTTGAAAGGAACCAGATTGCGTAGCGGCACATAAAATCTCACAAAACAGATTTACATTTTCTTCATCAGATGGTTGTGAGTGAAGACTTTATCGAATAACCAGTGTTCTGACTCATACATCTATAGCGAGAGCAGAATCTGTTCTTACCGAGTAACGCCACCAAGATCATCATGATTACGATGTGTTTCACGTTCCTGCACTTATAGAAATACATCAGAACAGCGAAGAGAATCGCTTCAAACATCTGCAGAGAGAGATTCATGCTCATTCGTGCTCTGTACTTTCACTTTGTGTTTTTGTCACTTTTCTAATGGCTTATTGTATAACATGATTGGTTGGATGTGTGCTGTATCTCGACACGCTTACAAAGTAGATAAGGAACTGCCAGCTGACCAGCGAACGCTCCACCATATTGGCCGTCACATGAGGGGAAGAATGAGGGGCGAAGGTCACCAGACAGTAGGTGCCTATCAGAGCTAAAGCGCCTCCTGTGAAAGAAAATACACAATACAAGAGCTTGATGTGTTCATCTTATATTATTGGTGGAATTGACAATGTTGCCAATGTTGCAACTCTCCGCAGTCTTGCTTATATATATATATATAACTTGAACATGAGGTGTGAAAAGGAATCTGATCTCACCGAGGATATCTGAAGCTCGTAACGTTTCCTTGAGGAACACCACAGAAATAACAGCACTCGCTGAAAGAGAAACAGAACCAACTTTACAAGCTTTTAATCCCCATTCAAAGAGTAAAATACTGACTCTTGACCGACTGTGTCGTGTTTTACTGTCCTGGATGTGCTGATTTACCAATGACAGACACACAGCCGAGAGGAGCGATGAGCGACGCCGGAGCAAATCCATACGCAGCAAAGTTTCCCAGTTCTCCCAAACCCATGAGCAAGATCCCACACCACCACAGACGGCTGGTGTAGTACGGTTTCGTCCCTCGCTGAGACTGACGCATGTGCGTGTATTTCTGCAAACACCAGCAATGAATCACTTAACAAACAAAACGCTCTTTTCTGTGTTTTGGTGGTGAGTGTGTCCATGAGACTGATGTTCACCTGGATATTTAAGGAGATGCTGATGAGAAAGTTTCCACATACTGCAATGCAGATACCCAAGATATAAACCTACGAACACAAAACATGAGCTCGTACACCACAGAAACACACATGTTGGTGCATCAGCCTGATTTGTTGATCCTGAAACAACATTCCTATCAAAGACTGTCCAAAACATCAAAATTAACCCTAAAATCATAGAGGAAACAATAGGCTGATATATAATGTCTCTAGTGTAGGGAAAGGTGGGACTGAGTACAGGAGAACATGAGTACATGAGTTCATGAGGACATGAGTAGATGAGTACAGGAGAACATGAGTACAGGAGAACATGAGTTCATTAGACATGAGTTCATGAGGACATGAGTAGATGAGTAAATGAGTACATGAGGACATGAGTAGATGAGTAAATGAGTACATGAGGACATGAGTAGATGAGTAAATGAGTACAGGAGAACATGAGTTCATGAGGACATGAGTTCATGAGTAGATGAGTACATGAGTACAGGAGTACATGAGTACATGAATACATGAGTACAGGAGAACATGAGTACATGAATACATGAGTACAGGAGAACATGAGTACAGGAGTACAGGGCTGTGGAGGACCCGGACTAAAGATCAATGCACTGTGAAATGTGGTATAGAAATAAAGGTTGACTTGGCTTGACTTCCACACTGAAGACAAACTCCAGCAGAGAGACACTGAATTCACAGCTGTAGCCAGTGCTATAGTTTGAGTTTAATCTCAGTTTAGAGGCTGAAGTTTGAGTTTAATCTCAGATTAGAAGCTGTTTTAGTTTTAGTTTGAATTCAATCTCAGATTAGAAGCTGTTTCAGATGTAGTTTGAGTGTAATTTCAGATTAGATGCTGTAGCCTACACTGTTAATTTTGTACCTCCATCCTGGATCTTCACCTGTAGTTCCCACAAGACATGTAAAAAGAGTGGATAACCACATTCACAAACACACCGCACAAGTGAAAAGAACAACAGACACAACTTCAACACAACTGTACGCATGTTCATCTCTCTGACGCAGCTGTTCAGAGCTCTATGATCAGAGGTGTGTATATTATTCATACAAAATTATAGATCATATCTCATACATGACATATAACCATGTATCTCTCTGAGAAAAGCCATGTAACAACAAACACTTTTGACTTCCATAGAGAAAACATGCAGAAAAAAATCATCAGAAGAAATTTAATATATAAACCTGAGTAAACAACCAATAATAATTAGTAATAGCCAATAATTATATATATATATATATATAAAGCTGAGTAAACAACCTGACCTCAAACATTAACAGTATTTGACAATAAGCAACCGCTCAACAGGCCAAATAAACAACAAGACTAATAAAGCTTGAATTCGAGGCTCAGTCCACACTTAATGTTATAAAAAATGAAAACAGTATTTGCAACAAAACAGGAGTTATGAGTAGAAATACATACGGTTTCTCTGGAACAGGGACGTGAGGCAGTGCTGGGACTTTCTGTGTGTGTGTGTGTGTGTGTGTGTGTGTGTGCTTACAGGACTCTTTGTGCAGGGCAGGACAATAGTGTTCTGTGACTGAGTGTGAGTTGCAGGCGGTCAGTGCTGTGCTGGACGGACAGTAGATCTATTATCTTACATTACAGCACATTCTTGCATGCTAACACACTGAGAATGAGTTTAAATGTGGGATTGTAAAGTTTAGAGTAACAGAAGTGGCATTTGAAACAGTAGCAAAAATGACCAACATAACAAGAAATCAAAATGGCACATTATCATCTTAAAGATGAAGATACGTTTGTTTAAAGATAAGGGAAAGTAATAAGCACATTTATTTCTTAACATGCTGCTGGTGTTAATATAGAGATTAACATTTTCTTTTTCCGGGAAGTTTGATCCAGATGTTTTTGTTTAATTATCATTATTATTGTTATTATTACTTGGGTGAAGACTACAAAAAATACTCTGAGATGCTCCACCCTAATTATGATCATATAATGAGATGCACGTGTGATAAATACACTGATCCACTTGTTGTCTGTTTAGACACGCCCATCTCGACACTGTAGGACATCCAACAGAGCGAAAGTCATCAGCGTCTTAACATTTCGAGCTGACAGAATGTTTTTGTTTCACATTCGTCATCTGCGGGATTCTGTGTCGTCACTGTCGTGCACGCGCCTGCAGCTCCGCGCGTGTTGAGAAACGCTGGAATATCGCGGTGAGTTTATGCCGATCTAAATCACCTCACATATCACTAATATCCGCAGAAACGACATGCCAATTAGAAACGTGTTTGGAGCGGGAGGATTAATCGAGCTGCTCGTGATTCATGTGTCAGATGAAACGTGTCTGTGAGGAAATCTGCTTCGATGGAGATGAAATGGTGCTCAGTCCTGTGTGTGTGTGAGAATGTATGATGTCTGAAAATGGTTTTCTCATGTTTGCACCTTGTGTCTGTCTCCAGATGCCTGCTGAAACTCACAGTGACCGACTGTTTTGCACAGTCATGAGCGCCTGTGCGCCAGAGGAGGGCGCTATACGCATCAACGTCGGCGGCTTCAGGCGTCGACTGCTTTCCAAGCGACTCTCTCGCTTCCCCGAGACCAGGCTGGCGCGGTTGCTGAGGTGTCATTCCAAAGAGTCCATCCTCGAACTGTGTGACGACTACGACGACTCCGAGAAGGAGTTCTACTTTGACCGTAATCCAACACTCTTCCCTTACGTTTTAAACTTCTACAACACAGGACGGCTGCACGTTATGGATGAACTCTGCGTCTTTTCCTTCAGTCAAGAAATCGAGTACTGGGGCATCGACGAGCTGTTCATCGACTCGTGTTGCAGCGGCACCTTCCACTGCCGCAAGATGGAGCCCGACGAGACGGACTGGGACGACAAGAGCGAAGACGGAAGCACCAGTTCATCTTTTGACGAGATCCTGGAGTTCTACAGCGACGCCGGAAAATTCGACAAGCAGCTGCTGGGAAGCGTCCGCCGGAGGATCTGGCTGATGCTGGACAACCCTGGCTATTCGCTCCCCAGCCGCCTCATCAGTATCTTCTCCATTCTGGTCCTGCTGGGCTCCATTGCCACCATGTGTATGAACAGCATGGGCGAGTTCGCGCTGCTGGACGGCGACGGCACGCCCCGCGAGGACCCTCGCTTCGAGGCCGTGGAGCATTTGGGAATCGGGTGGTTCACGTTCGAGCTGCTCGCCAGATTCGCCGTGGCGCCGGACCTCGTCCGATTCTTCGCGCACCCGCTAAACCTGATCGACCTGGTGTCTATCTTGCCTTTCTACCTGACCTTGCTCATTGACCTGGTCGCGGAAAGCAGCCCGGCGCTGGCGAACCTGGGTCGAGTTGCGCAGGTGCTGCGGCTGATGAGGATCTTCCGCATCCTGAAGCTGGCGCGTCACTCCACGGGCCTGCGGTCGCTGGGCGCCACGCTCACAAACAGCTATAAGGAGATCGGGCTGCTGCTGCTGTATCTGGCCGTTGGCGTGTCCTTCTTCTCCGTCATGGCCTACACCGTGGAGAAGGAGGACAACGAGGGATTGAGCACCATCCCGGCCAGCTGGTGGTGGGCGACGGTGAGCATGACCACCGTGGGCTATGGAGACGTGGTTCCCGGCTCCGTCGTGGGCAAACTGACGGCCTCGGCCTGCATACTGGCGGGAATATTAGTCGTCGTGCTTCCCATCACATTGATATTTAACAAGTTTTCTCTGTTTTATAAGAGACAGAAACAGCTGGAGGTCATCATGCGGAGCTGCGACTTCGATGGGGGAATGAAGGAGGCTCCGTCTGTCAATCTGAGGAATTATTACGCTCATAAAGTCAAGACGCTGATGGCCAGTCTGTCCAACATGAGCCGCAGTTCCCCCAGCGATCACAGTCTGAACGTCTCTCTGCATTAGACTGTGCTGATGTCACTGCGGCGTTCTGTCTTTAACAGATCAGCGGTGAAAATAACAGCGTGTCAATCAGCATCTTCTCCTGGGTTTTCTCCTCATTGTCCAGCTCACAGTAGCAGGTGTACAGTAGATCCGTGGAGGCGGTCCGTCTCATGGGTTCAGGAGGCTTCCTGTGCGTCAGACGGCACTGAATCTCACCTGACTGTCACTGTATATTTTCATGTTTTTCTGTATCACTGTTGTTCAGTAAGGAAAAGCAATTGACTGTGACCAGAGTTAGTAGTTCTGATGCTATTCTGAGACGCATTTGTAAATGTGACAAATCCATCTGATATGTGAGGAGCTGAAACGAATGACTTTCAGTGAAGTTTTGTTGCTTTAGAATGAATTTTACACGTCTGTAAGGTAAACCAATTTTTCTATTTTGGGGCGATCAGATGTTGTTTAATTTGAATTGCGCTGCTTCAGATCGATCTTCGAGTCACAGGTACGGTCATGTATTCTGTGTGTGTTCAGGTGTCGTTCTGAGCTCTTACATGTGTCCATTTGTGTCATTTCAGGCTCACAATTTTCTTTTACCTTTTACTTAAAGAAAATTTATTCCTGTTTTTAAGACTGTTAAGATTTTTTGTATTGTGACCATTATTATTTGTGTGTGTGTGTGTGTGTGTGTGTGTGTGTGTGTACTTGTTTTGGCTACACTTGTGAGCACCAAATGTCACTAATATTGTGAAACACTTTCTCAAGTCACTAGTGAGACATTGACTGGTCCTCACTAGATAAAAATGTGATGGTAGGGTTAGGAGAGAGAATATCACTGACCTGATATAAAATCAATGAAGTCTATGCAATGACCTCACTGAGATAGAAATACAGACTTGTGTGCGTGTGTGTGCGTGTGTGTGTGTCTGTGTGTGCGCGACCAGTAAACTCAATTAATAACTGAAAATGGATGACCACATCTCAAACTGTCAACTTCAATGGAATATTGTAAAGGATGTTTGTGTCAAGATGTACTGCTTTAAATGAACAAATTGCTGTAAGAATGCTGTTGCACTGATGAGAATATACTGCAAATCATCATTTAAAATACTGGCAATTACATGAAAGTGAAGTACATTGTCTGGATGTATTACAGTAATTAAAGTAAGTTTCTTTTGCATTATTGTAATAATGATAATCATCATGAAGATAGTCTTAGAAAAACAATATCTTAATGTCTTTGAAATAGGCTTCGTTTTCTTTATGAAACATATTTTGATTGAGTTGAAGTGTGAGCGGGTCAGATGGTCTGTGATAGTGTAGTCTGCTCCTGAGGTCCGGCTCAGACCGGGATCTGGGTCTCATGTGGATCTGGTTCTCGTGGGAGAGCCGCCATGACGATGAGCGCCGTTCCCTTGGAAACATGCTTTCTGATTCCTCTGCTCAGTGTTTCTGTTGTTTCAGTTAAACTGCAGCACAAACACACATTTGTTCATATTAAATCATACATCATTTTAGTGACTTCACAATATCACTCATATTTTATTTATTATTGTTGTATTTTATGCTCTTATAATGAGCCGTTTACAGGACTGTAAAATCTTCACGCTCTGCTGATGATGAGCAGGTTGATTCCAGAGTCTCCTGATGAAGATCTGAGAGGAAACTGAGGAACTGAACTGTTCCTGTCACTGCAGTCCAAACATGATGGTGCATGATGGGTACTCTTCATCACCGAACACGACTGCAGTCTCATGTCGTTCTCTGTCCATCAGCTTCATTAATGATCAGTCAGACTCTGTCTCCATCTGTTGGTGAGAAGATGCAGTGCAGGAACAGTGTCTTCAGCTGCACAGAGGAAAAAAGGTAAAAACCACCAACAGAATAATTCAGTCTGCGGGTGTTTCACAATTTAAACATCTAAACTAGCTGGACTGGCATCAGTCATGGTTTAAGTGAAATAGATGAGTCCAGTGATCTGACCTTTACACTCTCATGGCCTAATGGTTAGAGAGTCGGGCTGGATTCCCTGAGGTGGCAGGTTTGATTCTCCACACCAGCAGCAGCTCATCCCTTTTTATTAATTAGCTGATAACCATTAGATAATACTGTGGATGAAAACAAAACACTCTCACAATGTATAAATTCTGTCCGTTTCCTTTGCAACTCCTTCAGTGGCTCTCAAGCAAAGACGTGCTAAAATAAGCCAAAATCTAAGAGTCGTATTTCTTCAAAAACTGTCATTTTTATTTCAAAGTCATGATTCCTACAGTCTTTGAAAACCTGGATATACGAGGTCATTTTATGAGAAAGTCATGAAGATTTCTATAAAGAAGCACAAATGAGGCTACTGTATATTTTAGTCCACTTTGCTGAATGAGAATGAATGGAAGCTTGAAGCCGAATAAAACTTTTTTATCTCACAATTCTGAATTTTTATTCCCAGAACATCTTGTCATTCTGACTTTATTTCACGCAGTTTCGAGTTTATAAAAATCAAGTCAGCTTTGCAAAATTTAAATGCACAATTGTGAGAAATAAAGTCAGAATTGCAAGATAAAAAATAATCACAATTATGTGTTATTATTTATTCATTGCAGAAATAAGCTTCCATAAGAATGACTCCATTTTTACTTCTGAATCAGTGAAGATCCAAAACAGAAGTTCAGGAGGAGCAGGCCCAGGCATTCCTTCACCTCCATACTAAAGGAGCAGAAAACGGACATGACATCATCCTCTGACCTTCGACCCACGCTCACACTCAGTGTTTCGCCCCTAGATGACGAACACAGGCACACGGTGCTGCAGGACCTGACGGGTCCCCTGACGCAGCTCTGCCTGGAGGCCCTGCTGGGAGTACAGCCACAGCTGCTCGATGGAAAGCAGGTGTGTGTGTGTGTGTGTGTGTGTGTGACCAGCAAACTCAATTAGTGCTGAAAAATAGATGACCACATCACACACTCATCTGAACTTCTCATCTGAACCCTTCACGTCTGCCCAGCGCTGCAATACACTTTCAGATGGAGTGTTTTGATGAACTGGAAGTGACAGTCATGTGTGTGAATGACTTTTCAGCTGTCTTAATGCTGATGTTAATCACATCAAACGTCACCGCATGTTCTCATGAGTTCTGGTGTGAAATGTGAAAGTAGTACAGATGAATCAAATGCAGATATTGACGTGCTCAAACCTCAAGCATAAGCGTCAAAGACGAGACATTTGTCAAAATAACTTCTTTGGTGTTCCTCTGAAGACAGAAAGTATTACAGGTTTGAACCACGTGAGGGCGAGTAAATGGTGATGACAGAATCATGATTTGTGGATGAATTAATGCTCATTCTCCACTGGTTGGTGTCATGCCCTCCTGCGGGTGTTTCTGTCGCTCTGCTGTGCTCAGATCTGCTGTAAAAGACAATCACTCACGCACTCATTCTTCACATAACTCGACTACTGTACGTGTCGATCAGCTGTCCATCATTTATCAAACTCACTCCAAGTTTTGATTCTTAAGTAGATTTAATACCAATTACTTAAATACTTTTACAGAAGGATTTTTCTTTGACTTTGACTTTATTACATTATCATATGTGCAAGTTACAGGGTGCAGGGGTGTGTGTGTGTGTGTGTGTGTGTGGGCTCTGATTTAGGGATCAGACTAGTTAATCACAGAGCACGAGTGGAATGAATGCAGCAGCTACACAAACACACGCAGCGCAGGAAATGATGTGTGTGTTTGTGAGTGTGCGCTCTCATACAGGAGCAAATAGGAGGAAGGTTTATAAGTGTGTTGTCATTTATTGAGCTATAAATGATGTTGATGATGATGATGAAGAAAGTGTAATGCTGAAGGACACATGTAGCGTGTATCTGAAGGTTTCAGACATGTGAATCCCTGCTGCATACTTGAACAATCTCTCCGAGGGCCTGAAATAGCAGTGCAGACACTGGCTGGTGTTAACTAATTAGTGCTCATTAACCCATCGTCTCACACAAACACCGTCTGTCCTGTCTGTGCGCTCAGGCCTCGGCAGGTCCTTCCATTCGTCATTGGAATATGATGTACTTTGAAATAAATGTTTTGCACCTCTAATGTTTTTACATTTAAATTGAATAATGTTTTATGCAACTTTTTATGACGTAAATCTGTACATATTACTTGAAATGCAATTTCCCCACTGCGGGACAAATAAAGGTGCTTACTTAAATAAAATCAAAGTTCATCAACACCATTGCATTAGTGCAGCTTTGGTGATTCTTTCTGTTAGTTAGCCACAGATGATTAAGAGATTCCACTGGAACAATCATAAAAACAGCTGCTCTCTGTGAATCTCTGAATTATGGCTCGTTTAATCTGAGAGGATGTGTTCGGCTCTTCCACTGTCTCGCACTGCATTGTGGGAATGTGTCAGCGGGACATGAGTGTGAAAGACAGAAGTGTCGTGAGTGATTCTGCCCGTATCTTTGGGCTGCGCCCGTCTGCTATCAGCGCAGATAATCAAGCGTTTGTGAAGAGTCTCTCTGACCCTGAGAACACACACCTAATGCCTTTATAATGCAACCTTTTACCAAAGCAGCCTTTGTCCTAAACACACACACACCAGTCAAGGTGACATGATATGATCCTCATTAGACGTCCGCAGGGACATTAGCGCTCGTAATGCCTTCCTAACACACACACACACTCGGAGCTCATTCTCCAAACTCCTATAGCAACATGAGTCCGTCTGCGCTAATCACACACACCTTCTGCCACGGCCGCGTCGTTTATGGCCAGCAGAGACAGACAGACAGACAGAGCCTCAAATGAGGGTGAGCACGAGGGCCCGTATGGCGTATTTGTGCCCCGGTTAGCCATTGTGACGCCAGTGGCGTCGAGGGGCCGCGGGTCTCAGCGCCGATGGAGCCTGTGATACGTGCTGTTATCTTATCAATGTCATCAGCACAGCGGGAGAATCGACAAGCTAACGATAAGACGTGTTTTATTCTCCAGGATAATGCGGCCCTAACACTGTGAACGCACTCGTATGGAGTCGTAATGATGTCGAAGATGTTTAGTGACGTTCGGAGCACGTAGAGGGCGCCAAACCACTGGTGTTTGTCATCAAATCCCACATCAGATCTCTGAGAGTCTCTGTTTGATCTCCTGGACAGCCTTGAGATTAAATGTAGGGCACGTGGAGACTTCACATGCATTTTATAGCTCTATATTCATAAGGCCCGTTCACACCAAAGACTGTGACATTTATAACTACAACAATAATGATAAATACATCAATTTAAAATGAACGTATCTAAATGTAAAAGAATTGCAGAGTTCACACCACAACTACAGTGATAACGGCACATCAATGGAATCACTTTTGGAACAATGTTGTCTATGTGATGATTGCTAAAAACATTGACAGACAATCACAATCCATCCTGCTTTAAAGAGCTCGAGCATTTAAAGTGGCAGACGTCAAAACTGCAGCGCTTATAATAAACAGAACGGTTTTGTCCTCTGGTGTGAACACTGATATAGTTATCGTTACAGTCAGTGCTGATCCGACACTTCTGGGGCCACTAAACAAAATTGTATGTCATTTGCATTCTTAAAAACCCCCAAATTTCCATGATCATAATTAATAATTACAATGATTTTGGTTATGCAAGCTGCACTGCCAGTTTTCTATACTAATGGAATTATAACATCAAGGAAACAAACTGCAAGTTATGAAAAACGTATATAAATATGTTAAGGGAAACCCTTTAAAACATGTTAAATTGACAGTGAGAACATTTAAGTAAAATTAAAACCAAATTTTCATTGACGGCTAAATAAATGCTTTAATAGTAACGCTCTGGCACCATCTAGCTGTCAGAAAAACTTTAACTCACCACTGAATTGGCTTTCTAAATGCGCAATGAAATTACAGCATGATAAATAGAAAAGGCACGGTTGTTTCAACCCAGATTTGGGTCAAATATGGACAAACCCAACCGTTGTTACATTTATTTTTTAAATAACATTTTTAACCCAATGGTTGATTTTGTCCATTTTGACCCAAATAAAAAGGATTTTTTAAGACCTGGGTATACTTTGTGCGTACGTGTAAAAAAACAGTCAAAACGCACAGCCTTAGAAAGTATACTTCATTTGACTCTAACGCAGACACTCACCACGAGTCACAACCCATGTGAACATTCTTTCATGCTACAGTTGTAAAGATGAGCGTACTTTCTAACCTCTACACACAATCTCTCGTTTTGCTGTAGCTCGCATGCGTTCCGGTCTGTTCTGTTTATACAGTTTTTCTTTGACTACCTTGTGAATCGAAGCCGCCAGGGCACAGCTGCCACCTTGTGGATTAACTAATTACTGCAAAAAAAAAATGCGCATGTGCGACGGTTACAAAAATCCGGCGGTGCACGTACTCTTCTGATGACGAAATTTGCTCACTGTGCGCTGACCTTTGAACTAAAAAAGCGGACTGTAATAACCCTAACATACGAACATACATCAATAATTCTCTAAATGAGCTGATTTTAGATTAATGGGCATTGAGTCACACAACAGCTTGTAATACTGAACAGGAATGTTTGTTTCTTCTACACTTTAAACCACACATAAGAACGTTTTGATTATTGATGTGTATCAAAACAAACAGAAAACTACATTTCATCATGGGGCATTTCTAACAAAACACAATGTAGACCTAGACTGGAGTCATTAGTTTACGACATGCTTATGAAATTATTGCTTTGTCAAGACTAAATAGTTTAGTTTTGCAGCCATGACCATGTCAAGACACAAGTTATTATCTGCCGCACTGCATGATGTTATTGAATAAATATAAAATACTTTAAATATTTAGTAGACACTGCAAATATATTTCCATGTTATAAAGGAATATTCGTTTTATGGTAAATTCTATCATGTTTATTTTATTTAGTGATGAGCAAGGGCGCCCCATGGTGGTTCGGGGGCCTGACGCAACTTGCGAATCGGCTCTGATTACAGTTATCCTTCTTGGTGTCAAGTCACCTTTATTTATATAGTGCTTTTTACAATGCAAATTGTGGTGTGAATTGGCCTTAACTCAATACTCAAACTCAATACTTGACTTGCTATTCAACAGTGTTTTTGGTATGCCTGCTTTGAGAACTGAGCTGGACGATTACTTCACTGTTTTTTCCAGTGCTGATATACATAAATTAAATAATAATTATTTTTTTTTTTTTAACAACGGAATGAATCAATACTGACTTTATTTAAGCTGGACAGTGACACCATTTTCTTTAAGAGCTGCTGTGCGGCCAAAAATTATTTGCCAATTATTACTGTAGAAATGACACAATTTGCATTGTATAAAGCGCTGTATAAATAAAGGTGACTTGACTGCTGATGATTTGTTGTCTGTGTTTGTTTCTCTCATGGCCTCTGCTGGGAGTTTTCTCTCCCGTTTCTTCGGGACGCTTAAGGATGGATTTCTTTCTCAGAAGTGTTTTACAGTGTTAGCACACAGTCCAGCATCGTAGTTTATTTAAAACAGCCTCTCACTGATGGTATCGATCCGTGTGTTTATCAGTGTTGTTGAGCAGCGTCCTCTCGGTAGCCGTCGGTCCCAGGATGAGCTGGAAAGAGAGCGCAGCCCCTCCCTGCCGGGAATCTTTTGCCAGCTTTATTACGAGCAAAGGTCTGCAGCAGCTGGCACAGCGAGGTCCGTCCGCGCTATCTTATCTCCCATCGGCCATAAACACTCCACCGAGAGGAGCAGCGAGAGACAGCGGAGCAGAACATCTTCTTTTCTGACCTTCACACATTCTGAGACTCAATGGAAACATTCGGCTCTGGAGGAGGAGTGAACGACAGGACGCTTCACTTTAGTGTCATTCTGCTTATCTGATTACATTCATGCAAAGTCATGCGTGCCTCAAATCCACCGATGATTGACAGCAACAACATTCTTGTTTCATGTTCTTAGAGAGGCACAAAAAAGCTCATTGCCTCCTTTACATTTATATTTGAGAAAAACATGCTGCAGTTCCTGTAGAATCGAGCATTCAGTGAACGTGACTCACATCTTAAATGTTTGAAAACTTTAATACTGTTCACTGGTAGCAGGATTTTACTGGGCCATCTTGCCATTTAATCACCAATTAACTACTGTAAACTGTTATCTTTGGGAAAGACACACCTTTGAACACTATCGTGGATCAGCAGTTAGTGACAGAAGGTGATAAAAAGCGTACAGTGAGAGAGAAAAGCTGTGGAGCGGCAGTAAATCTCTCAGGCCGGTCGGTCAGGAGAACGAGGGTCCGTCGGTCAGTCAATGAGCGGGTCAGAACTGCATGTTTATAGAAGGGCACATGTATAAACGGATGATGCTTCAGTATATGAAAGAATGTAAATCTGGTTATTGACCTGGTTGATGTCGGCTGCTCACGGTGGAAGGGTAGTTCTACTTAACTGATATGATTTATCTTGAAGGTCTGATAAAAACATGATGACTCAACCATTCAGTTTATGATGCTGGAAATGTTGTGTGACGTGTGTGAAATGTTTAGTTCAGGGCTGGTGATTATATTGATGGGATTATGAATGATGTTGGGTTAAGGTTAGTTGATTGAGAGTGTTTTTCAGAGCGTCGGGGAGTTCTGTAACACACTGAGGCTGTTACGCAAGCGCCGTCATAAACTACTGTTTTACTGTCATAAAGCGAGGTGTGTTTATGACCTGTGTATCTGCGTCTGTGCTCACACTCTTTTATAAGCAGCTTGTTAAAAATCAAATGCAAATGTTATTGAATTAAAGAGCAAACAGCCGCTGCTGGTCTTTACGGACTCGTGAATGTGTGCGGAACGCTGATTGACGCTCTGCTCTGATTTTTTGCAGGTTTGGTGTTTCACATCAACGGGGAGACGATGTGTGTTTTTCTGCTGGTGAAAGGAGTTTCTGCTTATGTCATGTTCTGTCCGTCTCTCCGAACATGTCTCATGGTCCATTTGACAAGTCAGAAAACACAGCGTGGAAAGCCACTTCTCAAGACATGCTGTCAAAGTTCTGCTCAAGTAGTCCAAAAAAGTTTAACAATTGGTTGCTTGACCATTTTTAATTTTACTAATTTCTTTTGAGTGATTATTATGAAACCAATACATAGTGATGAAAGTTAAAAATGGTCAAGCAACCTCTACTGAAGCACCTGAGATGGGCCGAGCTCTTTAAATGCCCTCGGCCACATGGAATAGTATCGACTGGCAGAAACCAAAAGAGATGCTTGTCCAAAAGCAACAAGAAAAGCCATTAAAAGCGTCTCACTGCAGTTACAGTGTGTGTGTGAACATGAGCAGCGCGTCTCGTAACGACAGCAGCAGTTAGAACAGATCGGCCTCTGGAGACGACTGCACGTCCTGCTCTCGTGATCCGGTTTCAGCTTCAGTTCGGTCACAGAGTCTCCGCAGGTCCAGATGACCCGATGGCACACGCTCGCACACGGGTCCGGCAGTGTGTGTGTGATTGTGCTTCATGTCACACTGACCTCATATATCACGTCTCTATTGCGGCATGAGCTAATATGATCTGAAACACATGGAAAGATCAGGATTACAAACACTCAGCATCACGGACTGTTCTGTTTCAGTAAAACACAAGCGTTTATTGACAGGCAGCGAACGGAAAACTCCTGAACGGAAAAGCACTTCTAAATTACTTGGTTTCACAGAGAACAATATAATCGCACAGGATTAGATGCATTTCTGGGTTTGGAAGAAAAATATTTCTGACAGAGAGACACATAAGTGTGTGTGGATGTTTTAATTTTTATTTTGTTCTGGGATCTGTTTCCTAAATGCATTGTGAGCCCAAGTTGATCATGAAGACCACTCCAATGTTCTGTACGATCAACGAAGCACCAGCGCTTGTGGTCAGTTGAGTTCGATACACTCTTGGTTGGTTGGTTTCCTCTGGTTAATGAATGTGAGGTCATTGGCCGGTGTTCTGCTGAATGCTCCATAAAAAAGTGAGAACACAAGTTCGGCCGTGGTTTCGATTTAAGGCCTTTACAGTGAATCAACAAATGCGGCCATAGTTTCCGCCAGCGCTAGTGCGCAAAAACATCTCAGCTCTGCCAGAAAAATATACAAGGTTCAAAAGTGAACAGAACGCGCTCATGTCAGGCGTGTTTCTCTTGCTAATCGTTTTCGCAAGCGTGCCTCAGACTATGAGTGATTAATCAAAGCGGGAAAAGCCGACCATCAGCTGTGGCATGTTTTGCATTTCCTGTACTGCTGGATTGGTCATTATTAGCGGTTAATTGAAACCTTGTTTGGCAAGAATGAGTCGGGCAGAACATTCATTGAGGGAATGAGAGGATGCGTGTGTTCATCACTGCTGAATACTGGAGCTCAGCGTTTGTTCTCAGTGTTTAAAGGATTGTGTGTGTGTTTCCGTATACGACACCAAGGTCAGACACAGACTTGACTTGACATCTCAGGAAGCTCATATTGTTTACATTCATTCTGCCATTTCCTTCTTTCTGAACCGCTGAGGGAGCAAAGTTTTGCAATATGTGTATTAAAAATGAGAGCAGTGGAGCGAGCGACAGAAGATCCCAAACGTGCCATCGAGTGTGAGAGTGTGTGTGTGTGTGAGGAGAATCTGACCGTGGTGATGGTCAAGCGTTTAAACGTGTTTCCTCAGGTCAGCAGGTCCAGAGGAGACGGTCAGTATCTGTGAATGAGAGTTTGTCCATGCGTGTCTGCAGAACCAACCTCGGGGAGGAAATCGTAGTAAGACCTGAAAACACAGCGGAAAGGCTTGTGGGGCTTTTTATGGAAACGAAAATTTAAACTTCAAGCATGCAATCACCACATTAAAGCGGCGTGTTCTGGAGCTGACCGCTGGCATGCTGTTCCTCTGCCAGCGCGCTGCTTTTCATTAGACCTCCCGATTTTTTCAGTTGATTTGGCAAATTAACTTACAAGAGGCAGAACACACCATTCAGACTGGAAACGAGCGTAGCAGCAAATTGCATTTATCAAAAACACACTCAAGAACTGTTTACCTTATGTGATCTGATGGTGGGCAGGACTGAGGAAGTGCAGCGGGAAACAGAGCAAACCTGTAAACCTTCACTTTTATGACTCGACTCCATTAGTGATATCTGTGATCAGAGCCCAATCTGAGCTTCAAGTGGACACACACACACACACACTCACACGCGCACACTCACACTCCCACTGAAACACACACTCACAAACACACACATGCACTCTCACACTCTCACATATACACACTCACACTCACACTGAAACACACATATGCACTCTCACACTCGCACACTCTCACATACACACACATACGTGCACACACACTCACACTCCCACTGAAACACACACTCACAAACACACACTCTCACACTCGCACACTCTCACATACACACACACACACATACGCGGGCACACACTCACACTCACACACACACTCACATTCACACACTCACACTCACACACACACTCACATTCACACACTCACACTCCCACTGAAACACACACTCACAAACACACACTCTCACATACACACACACACACACACATACACGGACACACACACACTCACACACACACTCACATTCACACACTCACACTCCCACTGAAACACACAAACACACACGCGCACACTCACACTCCCACTGAAACACACACTCACAAACACACACATGCACTCTCACATACACACACTCACACTGAAACACACATATGCACTCTCACACTCTCACATACACACACACACACACACATACGCATGCTCACACTCACACACACACTCACACTCCCACTGAAACACACACTCACAAACACACACACATGCACTCTCACACTCTCACATACACACACTCACACTCACACTGAAACACACACATGCACTCTCACACTCGCACACTCTCACATACACACACATACGTGCACACACACTCACATTCACACACTCACACTCCCACTGAAACACACACTCACAAACACACACTCTCACATACACACACACACACACACACACACACGCGGGCACACACTCACACACACACTCACATTCACACACTCACACTCACATTCACACACTCACACTCCCACTGAAACACACACTCACAAACACACACTCTCACACTCGCACTCTCACATACACACACACATACATGGGTACACACTCACACACACACTCACACACACACTCACATTCACACACT
Source organism: Zacco platypus (assembly GCA_038088235.1). Classification (NCBI taxonomy): domain Eukaryota; kingdom Metazoa; phylum Chordata; class Actinopteri; order Cypriniformes; family Xenocyprididae; genus Zacco; species Zacco platypus. The sequence continues at coordinate 69,663 of CM076077.1, forward strand.
CACACTCACACTCCCACTGAAACACACAAACACACACACTCTCACATACACACACACACTCACACACACTCTCACATTCACACACTCACACTCCCACTGAAACACACACTCACAAACACACACTCTCACACACTTTCATATACTTCAGATCTGGTTAATCGATCACAGTGCGCATTGAGAGACAGCAGGTGTATGACTGAATCTTTCTATCAATTCCTTCAAAATGAAAGTTTGTGAATATTTGCACTGTGACTGTAAAATAAAACTGACGCATCAGAAAAGATTCAGTCGTTTTTAAATGATTGCCATCTTAAACAAAAGTTTAGGACAGGGTTCAGATTGTGGTGGCGTGTGAATTCAGATTTTTGGTAAAAGAAAGATTTCACAGATTTCAGTAGTTTGGAGAAGTGCGTGTTCTCATCTGTGAATATCTGTGGATTTATGCGGCCCGTAAAGCGTCTTGTTGCTGATGAGGAACTTGTTTTCTGAGATGAGCTCGTTCCAGAGATCAGATCTGCAGCTCGAGTAAAACTCTCCAGCCCGTATTTGCCAAAGTCGTAAATTCGTGAGTATCAAGTTCTCATCTCTGTTCATTTCCTTTCTTCCAAATGAGCCTTGTGGACCAGAAGCATCTCTTTTGTTCCTCCTTCCAGATTCAGTCATGACTACATTGTTCCGAAATCCTGCGTCGATCCTGGTCCGCTCCAGCTGTGCGGCGGAGGAAACGCTGGAGATAATGATGATGTTTTAACACGGTTCTCTCGCGCTCCACGGCAGCAATCTGTTAAACGTTGACCTCGGCAGGTCAGGCAGAACTACTACGTCTACTGTGCCAAAATCTGTAAAAGTCCAGCGGCCTTATTTACGATTTCATTTATAATCATCAAGTGTGCCGTTACAGAAGGGGCAAGCAATCAATTTCACCATTTAGAGCCGTAATGCATCCATGGCGACATTAGGAGGGATTTATAAATCTAGCGGTCGGAGTAATGCTGGACGTGGAGCTTTTACAGGCAGCTGTAAGCGAGCGGCGAGATCCGCACGGCACATCCCGAGGTCAGTCTCGGAGAATCCCTCCCACCGAGGCGTTCCTCTGCCGCACATGTGAAATCCATCCATCCCGGCCGCGTTTATAAGCTGCTCTCGCTTGCACCATCAAATGGAGAACATATTGGCAGAAAACATGGGTTCTTTGAGAGCCCCTGCCGAAACAGCTGAGACGTCTGTATCACATTCCGGCTTCAGCCTCCTTTTAATTGCTTGGCCACATGTCAAAGGAAGTTCTGACTGACCTGCTGAAAAACTCTTAAACTGGACGGATCCAGCCGCTGTCGGGCCCCGGGCCTCCAGAAGGTGTTTAATAAAACCCTGGTACATCCTAAAGCCCGCAGCCCCATAAATCACCTCTCGTACTCGCACATCCATGCGGCCCGTCTGCGTGAATCTGTGTGCGACGTGCGCCAGAAGGTTTCGCTGTGAACGCAGATGCTGCCGCAACGCTTCACTGTGATCATGACATCACCGCTTTCTGCAGAGCTGTTGTTTCATTATTGACAAAGTTTGCACCTGTTATTGAACCGAATCAACAGTGAATTGATCTGAATTATGACTCTCTTATCTTCTGTAGAGCTGCTTTATGGGAGAATCTGAATTTGTCTCATATTTGGTGAAGTTTGCGTCATTAGCCGCATTTCCATTACAAATTTGCACAAAACTTTTGCAATATTTTCTAAACATCTATAAAAAAAACTATTGTATAATCTTTTTTTCCTCTCGCTATAAGTCGTTACAAAAACGGTACACGAACATGACGGTTCAGTCCGTACCGCGTTAAGTCACGGTTCGGTACGGGTTCAGTTCAGCGGGGGAAGAAAACAACCTAAAATTGCATTTTTATTAAACAGTCGGTTATTGATCAAATGTGTCTCTTTCCTTAGTAAATTAAATTATAATTAATGTTTTCTTAAGGATAAAAAAAATCAATCTCAGCTAATGCTGTAAACTATAGCAGGAAACCCTTTCGTACACATCACTATAATATTAAAGGCTACAGTTATCAACAAACTATTAAATTCAGTCTCTTTTTTTTAGATATAATAATCAACACCCAAATAAAAAAAAATATGTAAATTGCACATAAGGCAGGTTTTGCATTGACTTCTAAATCTAATGCTAAAATTATTATTGCTAATTTTTTTTGTTATATAATGTTTTACACGGTTACTATCAAAACTTGTATTCATGACAAATTTATTTAAACATATATTAAATAATCAAGCCATCACTTACAGGTAAAGTAAATATAATGAATATATATAAACTAATATAGTGCATATATTTAATGCTGTGGACACTGAATGACTTTCCTGAAGTGAATGTAATGCTGTGAGATTTTATTCTCAAGCTGTTTTATTGATGTCTTTCTGCAGTCGAAACACTGATTGAGAGATTACTCGTAAAAATATCCATATCTGTTCTTCTGCGTTCTTTCCTGTTGTGGCGGTTAGCAAACAGCGTTGCATTACCGCACACGCCCCCTTCTGGACTGGAGTGTGGATCGCCTGTGACTGAGTGTATTCACCGTCTGTATAAATCGAACCATGACGTCCGTATGGTTTGGGACGAATACATGTACCGTTACACCCTTAATATAAATAAAGGTGACTTGACTGTGTTAGCGGCCGCAGGGGAGGTTTGTGTTTTATTGTGCTATGCAGGTTCTGGTTATTGGCTGAGCAGGTCTGACCCGCCTCCATCTGACCAGTGGCCGCCTCTCTCTCTCTCTCTCTCTCTCTCCTGCTGTCATGGTGCCGGTGCTGGTATATAACAGCTCATTTGGACCTCCCAGAACCCACAACCACAGCCGCCAGTGTCCCACACCAGCAATCATTCCTCCCTCACGTCAGTGTCGTAAACAGCTTACACTCCTATTAAAACCACAAATACCTTCTCAGAGCTAAGTAGACATTAATAAAACAACATTCCCTGTGACTGCGAGTACGACGTTCAGAAGCGCATTACCGTGAGTGACTCAAACGGGTCTGATTCGTTCGTGTGAATGAGCCTCTAGTGAATATCAAAGCTCTTTCCAGCAGCAGGAGTGTGTGTCACGTTTGTGGGTGTGAGTGTGTATGTGCAACTCCTCCACTGATGTCTGAAGTTGTGTTTGCGGTGGTTCTGTCAGATCCAGGTGCAGCTCGGTGTTCATTCAGCCACGTAAAGACCGTCTAACAGGCCAGTAAAGCATCCGCCGTCTACAGAACAAAACTCACAGATCTGTGACGCTGCGGACAGTGACTGAAACTCATTGTCATTGAGAGCATATGTCGTAGTTTAGATATATTTTTAAGAAGAATGCGGTTTTACATATGCTAGAAATGTGACTTTCAAATGAAAGATTGGTATCAAAGAGCACACCCAGGTTCCTAACTGATGAAGACGACTTAACAGAGCAGCCATCAAGTGTTAGACAGTATTCTAGGTTATTATGTGCTGAAGTTTTTGGTCCAATAATTAGAATCTCTGTTTTTTCTGAATTTAGTAGTAGGAAATTACTAGTCATCTGTTAATTTTGAGAATTGGTAGGTTTCGTCAGGGCGCGAGGAAATATAGAGCTGAGTATCATCAGCGTAACAGTGAAAGCTAATGCCATGCTTCCTAATGACATCTCCCAAGGGCAGCATGTACAGAGTGAAAAGCAACGGTCCTAGAACTGAGCCTTGTGGTACTCCATATTTAACTTGTGATGGAAATGACATCTCTTCGTTTACTACTACAAACTGATAACGGTCAGATAAGTATGATTTGAACCATGCCAATGCAATTCCACTAATTCCAGCATAATTTTCTAGTCTATTCAAAAGAATGTTGTGGTTGATAGTGTCAAAAGCAGCACTGAGGTCTAGTATTTTTGACAGAAAAGGTAGATTGGAGATCGACCTGTAAATGACTAATTCTCGGATCATCCTCATCCTCACTGTCGTCTCTCTCTCTCTCTCTCTCTCTCTGTCTATCGTTCAGGTTAATGAAGTGTGTGGGATTTTCAGATGTGACTCACAGAGACAACGTGACGGGAAATGCTGCAAACAGCATCAGCAGACGAGGACGATTCGCTCCTGATCTCTGCATGCTTTTGTTTCTCACTGAATGCAAAGCTTCACGTGTTTCTCCTGTCGTTTTTCCCAGAGCATAATCCATACAGGAAGTAAATAACTCAATTAATTAAAACTACAAATAATGAAACATTCTTATTCAGGATGTTTTATTAAAAAAATAATAGTGTTTCAGATCTCTAAAGTCCAGTCAGCTTTATTTCTTATTCTGATCTGATAGTGTCAGTGCAGTCAGATCAATAATATCACTGAATATTGAGAGTCTGTATAAACTGGTTGAGTTTGTTCAGATGTTCTGGTGATGGTTGAATGTGTGGATGTGCTGTGAACAGAGGCTTGTACCTGAAATGTCACGTTTGGGGGTGTTTTGATCGCAGCCCCCTGAAGCGGCGCAGGATGAGCTCGTAACCACAGCAGGTTCGACTGACATCCTGTCTCACTGTCACTGCTCCGTCTCGCTGAACCTCCAGGAAAAGCTGCTTGTGCCCTTCAGCATACTCCAGGTAAATATCAGCTTATACACAACTTCTTTTCTTTGGTCTTTCTCCTTAATGCCAATGAAACGGATCTGAATCGTGTGTCGGGGCCTTTAGAGAGGATGTGATGTGAGTCTTCCTCACTTCCTGCTGGAGAGCCCAAGACATCATTAAAACAAAACGGCTGGCCAGCAGTGCTGTCATGTGTGCGCGTGTGTGTGTGTGTGTGTGTGTGTGTGTGTGTTAGCAGCTGCTCGACGGCCGCTGGTCTGTTTGTGGAGCTGCAAGCGGAACTTTAGTGACTGATTGTTCGGCAGCCATTACAGAGTGTGTGTGTTTCTGTAGTGCTTCTGCGGAGGATCTGTGTGTGTGTGTGTGTGTGTGTGAGAGAGAGAGAGACAGAGATTATAGATGGTGTGTCCAGACACACAGATATGTGTGCTCATAACTGACCGATTAGTGGGTATTACTGATCCGAGGACAGCTGACACAACTCAACATGAACTTTACATCTAAAATTAAACTGTTTCTGTACAGCACTGATGCTCATTTGGATGAAAAATATCTGATAAATGAATAAATGTAAGATGTATATCATTAGAGGAAGTTTATATTAGATCAAGTTAGTTCTGTGTGGATGTGTTGCTAGAATGATCTACACTGTTAAGCGTTTGAACTGAACTACGGCTGTAGAAAATGAGTGAGAGGATCTTTGAACAAACTAGAACACAGAAACCAAAACAGGCCTGTGGATGATGTCATTTCAACAGGTTCTGATAGGAAACAGTTCAGATAACTCTAGAAATACATCCACACACAGCAAACCTGATCTAATATGAACTGATGATAAATATATCATTCATACACCGATCAGGCATAACATGACGACACTGACAGGTGAGAAACACCGATCATCTCTTCATCACGGCACCGTCAGTGGAGGATATATTAGGCAGCAAGTGAGCATTTTGTCCTCAAAGTTGATGTTAGAAGCAGGAAAAATGGGCAAGCGTAAGGATTTGAGTGAGTTTGACGAGAGCCAAACAGTGATGGTTAGACGACTGGGTCAGAACATCTCCAGAACTGCAGCTCTTGTGGGGCGTTCCTGGTCTGCAGTGGTCAGTATCTGTCAGCGTTGAACGGCGACAGGGTCTCGGGCGGCCGAGGCTCATTGATGCCCGTGTGGTCCGATCCAACAGACGAGCTCCAGAAGTTCATGCTGGTTCTGATAGAGGGGTGTCAGAACACACAGAGCATCAGTTTGTTGTGTATGGAGCTGCAGACGAGACCGGTCAGTGTCCATGATGACCCCTGTCCAGCGCCGAAAGAGCCGACAGTGGGACGTGGGCATCAGAACTGGACCACGGAGCAACGGAAGAAGGTGGATCACGTGTTCTTCTACATCACGTGGATGGACGTGTGTGTCTCTTACCTGGGAACACATGACAACAGGATGCACTGTGGGAAGAAGGAGAGCCGGCGGAGGCAGTGTGATGCTCTGGTCAATGTTCTGCTGGGAAACCTTGGGTCCTGCATCCATGTGGACGTTACTGTGACACGAACCACCTACCTCAGCGTTGAAGACCACATACAGCCTTTCATGGAGACGTTGTTCCCTGGTGGCTGTGGCTCTTTCAGCGGGATAATGTCAAGTCAAGTCAGCTTTACTTATATAGCGCTTTTAACAATGCAAATTGTGTCAACGCAGCTTTACATTAATAATTGACAAATCATTTTTGTCTGCACAGCAGCTCCCAAAGAAAATGGTGTCATTGTATATGATACTCCTGACACAAAGCAGAAATGCTTCAGGAATGGTTTGAGGAGCACAACATGAGTTTGAGGTGTTGTCTCGACCTCCAGATTCCCCAGATCTCAATCCAGTCGAGTGTCTGTGGGATGTGCAAGTCCGATCCATGGAGGATCCACCTCGGATCTGCTGCAAACATCTTGGAGCAGATCCCTCAGCACACCTTCAGGGTCCAGAGGAGTCCACGCCTCCACGGGTCAGGGCTGATTTGGTGACCAACACAATATTAGGAAGGTGTTCATAATGTTATGCCTGATCTTAGTATTATTACATTTAAATCAAACAGATATACCATGTGTCTCCCGTGTAACAGTGTTTGGGAATCTCAGGACGTTTGTGATGTTTCGGTTTGTGCTTTTATTTTCTACAGCTGTTGTTCGAACTGCAGCTCTTGTTTTGTTGTTTGAGAAAATAAGCAAAATCACACTGCAGCAACTCAGTGCTTTCAGGATTTAGGCACGGCCAAACGATCTGCTGAAGTTCAGAACGGGGAAGAAAGAAATGTGATTTCGAAGGCGGTTGTTGGTGCCAGACGGGCTGGTCTGAGTGTTCCAGAAGCTGCTGATCCACTGGGATTTTCACACACAATCATCTCTAAGGTTTACAGAGAAAGGTGTGACGAAGAGAAAATATCCAGTGAGTGAAAATGTCTTGTTGAGGTCAGAGGTCAGAGCAGAACGGCCAGACCAGTTCAGCTGATAGAAAGGCAGCAGTGACTCAAATCAGCACTGGTTACAGTCGAGGTCTGGAGGAGAGCATCTCTGAACACGTCCAGCCATGAAGAACACACACCGGTGACGCTCCTGAAAACAGCTGCAATTCACAATTTGATGTAAAAACATGAAGTCACAGATCATCCTGTCTTGTGTCCGCGGTTCAGACTGCTGCTGGTGTGAGGGAGATGTTCTTGACACATTTTGGGTCTCTTTTAAACGCCGCAGCCGACCGGAGTACTGTTGCTGACCGTGTCCTTCCCTTCATGACCATCTTCTGATCCAGCAGGATAACACACATGAAACAAAAGCTCAAACAATCTCAAACTAGTTTCTGGATAACGACAGTGCCTTCGCTGGACTCAAACAGCCTCACAGTCACAGATCTCATTCCTCAGGATGTGCTGAACGGGAGATTCCCATCACGGATCTGCAGCACCTGTGATGACATCATGACAATATGGAGCAGATTCTCTGAGGAATTTTTCCAGCAGCTTGTTGAATCGTCATATGAAGGCTTTTTAACTGTACCAAGACCATCAGATCTTCCTCCTGACTGATAAAACTGCTTTAACACAGAAACTGACTGATATATGAGCAAATGTTTTACAGTAATCGACCGAGAGGCGGCGCTCTTCATTCATAGAAACGGGGTGAATCTCACTCGTTTTTTAATGTCCATGGATAAATAACTAACAATAACAGCAGTGGAGTAACGCCGAGTTTCAGTCGAAATAACGAAGAGTTCATCAACTTGATATTTACTCTGTTCATCATCCAGCGGGTCTTTCTCAGATTCATGAATATATTTCTTCATATTTCTTCTTAACATTACTGTTGTTATTATTATTATTATTATTATTATTATTATTATTATTTTCAAGATAAAAGCGCCTGTTTTGCATTTTAAAACCATAATCAATCTATATAAAATTCCTGGAGAAAAAAAACAAACAAACAAATAAATGGTCAGTTTTAATTATATTTATTATTTCTATAAAATCAATAATAGCGCCGCAGTAACTCATAAACATGTCCATTTTAAATACATTCTGATCAGATGATTATTTAAAATGAGAAAATTTATTTTGCGATGCATGTAAATTTTTTTCCTCTTCGTTTATTACAGCTTCACTAATCTGAATTAAAGATCTCATCGAGTATAAAAAAGCTTTTCTGGAACTTCAGCTTTTAAATGACAAATGTTTTAGTTTGGATTGAATTAACTTGAATTGTAGAAGCAGAAGTGATGAACTGAAGGTTTGAATCTGTCGGATCATCATGACAGTAAATAAATCTGAAACTATTCGCCTAATTGTGCCGAAAAAACGCGATTCAATAAAGGCCGTTTGACTCTTGATTTGGACCCGATTGACTTTCATAAGAAACTTCCACAGAACAGAGAAAGTCACGAGGGAGTAAATGATGACAGGATTATCATTTTTGACTGACACAAGAGAAATGAAAGTGTTTCCTCGTGTAATCACAGCCTGTGTGTGTGTGAGAGAGAGTGTGTGAGACAGAGTGTGTGTGTGTGTGTGTGAGAGAGAGAGAGTGTGTGTGTGTGTGTGTGTGTGAGGGGCGGGTCGATCGGTGAAGCTCCGCCGCCCGAACTAGAACAAGAACTCCGCGATCCGGAGGTCCAGAGCAGGTCCAGATCCGCGGACTCCTGAACTTCACCATGTTTAACTGAAGTCATGAATTCGAGCTGAAGTTCCTCCGTCTGTGTGGATTTACAGTCAAACTGCGACCTTTGCATTCTGGGTGAGAGACCAACTTTATTTAATTTCACAGAACTGCTCGAACTCTCGTGCAGACACTGGGTTCGGTTCAGGTCTGGTTCGAGACCCGGTGAGAGAAGAGCAAGTGTGCGACATCGAGCGTGTTCTCAATGTTTATTAAATAAGGACGATTTTATGAAGCGGTTTTATTCAAAGAACGAGAACAACATTTTATTATTATAATTTTTAAATGATCGAAAACTTCGATTGTCGTGATTGGTCAGTTCTAATCACATCTGGAGCAAGAAACAGATATTAATAGAAACACTCGAAAGGTCAGCGAAATATTCTTCTTGATCTGTGATTCATTTTAGATTATTTTCATACTAATATTTTAATTCCTGCAGAAAGTGTTGGTCGAGTGAAGAACTGTAACAGGTTTAATATCATTACAATTTCGCTCGATTGCCAAGATCGTTTCGCGATTTTCTGCCGAATATTAAATGCGTTTGAACACACAAACAAACACAAAAACAATGTGTAGTAGAAACCGGACTGTTGTGAAAGTGTTTCATGAAAACTTGTTTTGTGTTTTCATAAACAGCGATTCCGAAAAAAACCTGAGGGGAAAAACAAGAGCAAGAAATAAAAATCTGGGGATAATAAAATTATGACCGCATGAGAATCCGCGATAATAATGAACAGGCTTCTGAAATTATATTTCCTCCATATGTTTATCCAGGTATATATATATATAAAAATAAAAATGAGTAAAACAGGCGCTGATCCATAACTGTTTGTTTTGTATGTTTCCTCAGGATCCTGCTCGAGTTCGGTTCCGATATGGGCAGTAAAGCGTTGCCGGCCCCGATCCCGCTCCACCCGGCGCTGCAGCTCAACTACACGTTCCTGCAGACGCTCAACACTTTCCCCGCGGCCGTGGATCATCTGTACGGGCTCAGCTCGGTCCAGAGCATGCAGATGAACCACTGGACTCTGGGCTACCCGCACGTCCAGGGCCTCGTGGACCCTCGCTTTCCGTTCTCCGCGGCTCTTCCCTTCGCCGCGCATCTTTTTCACCCCAAACACGGATCCGTGACGCGCGTCGTTCCCGCGCTGCACAAGGACAGACCGAGATTCGACTTCGCCAACCTCGCGCTCGCGGCCACGCAGGAGGATCCGCCCAAACCCGGCGAGCTGTGCAAACTGAGCGGGGAGCTGGGCAAACTGTCCCCGGACCGCAAGCCCGCGCGCGGGAGACTGCCGTCCAAAAGCAAAAAGGAATTTATTTGCAAGTTTTGCGGGAGACACTTCACCAAATCCTACAATCTGCTGATCCACGAGCGCACGCACACGGACGAGCGGCCGTACACCTGCGACATCTGCCACAAGGCCTTCAGGAGACAAGACCACCTGCGAGACCACAGGTGTGTGTGTGTGTGTGTGTGTGTTACGCTACTCTTAAAAATTAATGTTCTTCATTGGCGTCGATGGTTTCATGGAGAACCTTTTACATTTCATTTTACTAAAGGTTAAAAAAACTACAACGATTCTGTTCGCTGAAAGATTCTTTTGTGGATCCAGAAATGCTGCAAAAAAATCCTTTATTTTTAAGCGTGTGCATGTGAGTTGTTGTTGTTGTTGTTGTTGTGGTGCGCGAGGAGATCCAGCCTGATTCATTCTCGCTTGTTTTCCAGATACATCCACTCCAAGGAGAAACCGTTCAAATGTCAGGAGTGCGGGAAGGGCTTTTGTCAGTCGCGAACTCTGGCGGTTCATAAAACGTTGCACTTGCAGGTAAATTGTCCTCGTTTGTACTGTACATACTGTACTCAATGATATTGTGCACGAACACGCACTCTTGAGGCTGTGATGGTGATTATAGACGATCCTCGTATTTGATCATCTGGGCCTCAATGAAGCTGATGTGCTTTGGCTATTTGATGGAAAACAACTAAAGGGAATAATCCTTTGCTTGCTTCAAATCTGAACAGGAATCTCCTCACAAATGCCCCACATGCGGAAGAACCTTTAATCAAAGAAGTAACCTGAAAACTCACCTTCTCACCCATACAGACCTCAAGCCTTTCTCCTGCGGCCGCTGCGGGAAGGTGTTTCGGCGCAACTGTGACCTGCGACGCCACAGTTTGACACACACTCCGCCGCGGGACTAACTGACTCTAACGCGCGGTCAGACTCTGACCTCGAGCCTCCGGACACGCGAGGAGCGCCTGAGACTCTGTGAACTCATGTACATACAGTGTTGATTGTTATTTTTATTATTACCTGCATCTGAACTCGAAGTCGTTTCGATCTGTGTTCACACCTGGGAGTGAATTCATCACAGCAGAGCTCGACTGAGCACAGGACGGTGAAATCATCTGCTCCAGAAAACACAATAAAATATGATGAGATGAGACGCTATAATTCTGCAATAAAAGAGTCTCTTTTTTCACTGTGACTGGAGTTTTGTAAGAAAAATATACTTTATTTTCAAATTCTGATTAAAGGTCCCGAGCTTACTAACGTAAAATCTCAGTCATCAGATGTTTTTTACATTGTTATTATTGTTATTATTATTATTATTATTAGCAGCCTTTCTGATTGCAGACCTTTAGCGGGAACTTTCACAACTGGCAAATTTAGATGAAACATGATTGTGTAAAAGAAATCACGCAACGTTTCTATTGTCTGAAATGTGTTTTAGTTACATTGAAATTGTAACTTTGTGCGATTTTATTTATTTTCTTTGCATGTGAACTGATGATTTCACTGCAGAATGTCCTGCTGTAAATCATCAATCACAATTTTATAATATAATGAACAGACAATACAGTCGATTCATGATTTCATCTTCAAAACACAAGATGTGAGTTGATAATATTCCATATTTATTTTTTTAATAAAAAAGGTACAAAAGTCACACATTTTGTGAACAGAAAGAAAATATTAATTTGTGACCGACAGACATTTGGAAGAAAGGAAATGTTCCGTGTAAATATGAATCAACAGTGACGCGTGAATTATGAGCTTGTGAAATTAAACCCGTCAAATAAATAACAGATGAATTATTGAATCAGGTTTAATAATTTCGTACAAACGACGCGGTTCATGAGCGACTCAATAAAGCAGAAGAAGATCTGCAGCGGAACAGGAAACCATTCCCTTCAATGTTCCTCTGAAGCTCAAAACGACATGAAAACAGACGAAATATTAATGGACTGTTTCAAACACATTGAGTAAAAACATCAGTGCGATTCAGCTGGAAGAATAATATAAACACACATTATGGATTCAATAATACTCAAATTCAAGCCCGAAAAAAAAGCCATTGGATGCGGATTTATGGAGCTGAATTTCTGTGTTTGTTGTAATAATGATTGAGTGCTTCAACAAAAAAGTGTATTGGCAGTATTTTATTAAAGATTAGTCGCCTATATAGTCACTGATTAATATATATATTTAAATTTAAGCTATAAAACACAATAACAACAGCAGGATTTTACAGTATTTGATTTACAAAACCGTGATAAAAATAGACTAAAATGAATATAGACAATTTAGACCGCAATGCATGAGACATGAAAACACTAATGGAGCTTAAAAAGATAGATAAAAATAATGCCTTTTTAATGTATAATAATAAATAGCCCAATAATAATAATACAAGTATTGTAGCTGACATTAAGTATTGCGAGTGTTTAATAATAAATTAGTAGGTTTTAATAATTATTATATTGTCACTGGATTTTTATTAAATGTCTGGAGTTTCTCAGTCGAACTACAGAGTTTATAAGCCTCAGTTTAGAGTCTTCTTCCTCCTTTCAGACCCTCATCCTCCTCCTGCTGCGCGTTCACAAACGCGCGTGAATAATTCACTCCTGCAGTTTAATCCGTTATTATCAGTATTTGATCCGTGTTTAGTAATAATGATTAGCACATTGTCAGGTTTTAATGATTATTTGTGTATATTCCGTGTTTGAATAATGTTTATTAGGGGATATTCTCACAGAACGCGTTTAAAAACGCAACGTCTGTGACTTCTCTTGCGTTTTTAACACGGCGCGTCTGACAGTCAGTCAGTTGATCTGTGTTGTTTGTTCGAAATAAACTGAATGCGCCTTAAAACTAAAAGTAATTTGACTCAAACTGCACTGAAGCGCGGTTTTTGCGCGCGCACGCATCTGCCTCTGCGTCAGCTCTGTGCCGGAAGTGACGTATCGACGCAGGCGGTGACGCTGCGGTGCTGTGTATGCGGAAGTGATGGGTGCGTCAGTGTTTGTGTTTCTGTAGCAGCTTGACGCGTCGGATGAAGCTGTAAGTGTTTGTTTGTGTGTTTGTGTGTTTGTGTGTTTGTGACGCTGATGTTGTGATCCGGTGTGTTTGAGAGACGCGGAGCTCGCGCTGATGTCGGTAGCTTTAAACCATATGTCAGTCTCTTCATTTTCGTCTGTCAGTGAAGAAATTAAACATAGGGCAATTAATATGCATATGCAAATGAGATCTGTGTCCGCTAGGATTATATCAATACAATAAAGCCCATATTTAATGAGTCGTGGAATAAAGCCTCTGTTTTTAATGACTTGTAACCCATTCTGGCACAGTTTCTCAAACACATGTTTGTTTGTTTTGAATATAGAGCTGTAATAGAGTGGAAAAAATTCTATTATGTTTGATGAAAAACAGCATTAGGGTTTAGATTGACAGATGATGTTCATTTTCAACTTTCTGAGAATACTGAGATTACAGACACATGCTGTAAACAAGAGGAGAGTAAAGGAAGAAATAAAAATAAAGAACTGCTGCTAACATTCATCGAAAAGCTGAAAAAGACCCAAAAGTATTGAAAGTAATGCAGTCAAACACACAAAATAACATTCATTTTAATATGCGAAATGACTCTCATAAGTGATGAAAAACTCTTTCCTTAGACAAGTGGATCTGCTGAAATGTAAACAAGTTTGTTAAATGAATGAACATTCACTCTGAATATGCTGAAATATCGTAATATTATACCTAATATCTTGTTCCATCATATTGAGAGTTATGAATTACATGACTCATGTAAATTATATATATCAATTCATAATGGCAGATTTGACAAAAAATTTGTTTACTATGTGTTTCCTGAATATTACTGTCATTTAACGTTTATCTGATGTGTCAGTGAAGCTCCGCCCTCTGTGATTTGATTGGGCGTTTTGACAGTGACGGGCAGATGACGGACAGTAGTTTGCAGTTGTCATTCACAGTAATGTCATGACTTGTAATTATATGTTTTATGTTGGGCTCACATCACGTGTGTTCAGCATCAGTGCGATCCGTTGACCATCAGGTGTCTGAGCGACATTCATCTGTTCTGGGTTCAGAATACTGTCAGCGAGGCTCGAGTCACATGATTGCGTTCATGCCAGACACCTGCTTATGATCTATTAGAAACAGATTGATGTGTGTGTGTGTGTGTGTGTGTGTGTGTGTGTGTGTGTGTGTGTCGCAGGCATGACGTCCGGTCAGGATGCTGGAGTCGTATGTTTCTCCGCTCTTGATGAGTTATGTCAACCGCTACATCAAGAACCTGAAGCCGTCGGACCTGCAGCTGTCATTATGGGGCGGAGACGTGGTTCTGAGCAAACTGGACCTGAGACTGGACGTGCTGGAACAGGTGAGGCTCTTCCAGAGCTTTTGGACTGAACGAGCTGGACGTCTTCCATTTTTGTCTCTCAGGAAAATAATGTGCTGATGTGACTTTAGTGTCACTAGAATATTTGTGCTGTTTTCACTGTTCCTCCGGATCGCGTTCTGTCCCAACACACACTGCGCTCTTGTGTTTGCAAATCTCTCATTTTTCTTTCTTAAAACCTCATTTTCTCCAATTTTTCACTTCTAATCCCTCTCTCACCAGCGTTTACTGGAATATGTTTTTACAGCAGGGAAATGACAGAAAGCGCTTTGAAGTATTGATCGTTGTTCCAGGACGTGACGGGACATGTGCAAACTTACACTTTGTTTACTAATAATCACTATTAGAAGAAAAGGTTCTGTATAAAACCTGAAAGGTTCGTCAGGCGATGCGACAGAAGAACTGTTTCTGGATCCCCAAAGAAAGTTTTAGTAAAAGTGAAAAACATTTTACTAATCTAAAGATTCTTTTGTTCAGTGGGAATGTGTTGAAGGATCTTCATGGGACCATCAGTGTAGAACTTCTGAAGGGGTCCCATTATGGAATCACTTTATGGATTTAGTTCACTGGAAAGAATTGAAATAACTCATTAAACTTGACAGTGTTATGTGATTAATTAAAATATTTCTGCTTAAATAGAACCTTATTGAGTCCAGTTTTATATAGACCTACACTAACAAACACACTGTATATCAGCATACAGTCATATTTTACACATCTGATCTTTTGTTCATGGTCTGCTGAGAATAATTTAATGCTTTTACGTTTTCTTCCATGTTTGATGGTTGATGGTCGAGGTCACTTTGAAAATGTTTATGGTTGCGTTCCATAAGCTCCGCCTCCCTTGATCATGTGGATATTTCAAACAAGCGTATGGAACGATTTGCATCTGTTAGAAAGGAAATCATGATCAAAATGACTCAGTTTATTGATAAAACTCTAAACCTGACATGTAATGTAATGTCAGCGCAGACCTGAACACCGTGAGCGGCCGATGAAAATGAACGGATATTTTCCAGCTGTACTCCTCTGAAGTGTCAGGGAAGGGTTTGAAGCTCCCGTCTGTCTGCTGACGCTCGGATACATTAAACACAAGATTTGCGTTGCTTTCTTATTTGGGCAACACTGAGCTTTAGCAGTTGTAATATCTGGAAGGGATCAGTGTGTCATGTTGTGAGAATGTTTGGCTCCGCACACGCTCTCAGAGTTTGATGCAGGATATTATTAGAAGCAGCTTGCGTCGTCCCAAGCGGGAGTTAAACTTTCCTCAGTGATCTTCTATTAAAGCGGCTCGCTCTGGAAGCGTTTGAAGCCTGTGAATTCGTTACTTCTGTACGATCTGTTCTCGTGGAGCTGCTGTGTTCTGCGCTCCGACTGACTGTGTGTGTTTGCAGGAGCTCAAGCTGCCCTTCATGTTCCTGAGCGGACACATCCACGAGCTGCGCATCCATGTGCCCTGGACCAAACTGAGCTCCGAGCCCGTGGTCATCACCATCAACACTATGGAGTGCATCCTCAAGCTCCGAGACGGAGCCACGGTCAGTGTCCGAGCGGAGATATTGTATAAGAGATACGTGAAGATCAGGCGGTAGTGCGTTTGTGTCTGTGCTGATGATCACATGACTGCAATATTTTATTGCTCAAACATTATGAAGACAAAGTGGGATTGGGATTTTTCCATTAAAACAACAACAAAAAACAAAAGAATTCTCTTATGCTCATTGAAGTGTTAGTTCACTCAAAAATGAGATTTCTGTCATGAGTTCCTCTTCCTCATGTCGTTCTACACCCGTAAGACCTTCAGAACAAAAATGAAGATATTTTTGATGAAATCCGAGAAGTTTTTTTATCCTCTGTTGAAAGCAACGAAATTACCACATTCAATGTCCAGAAAAGTAGTAAAAACGTTGTTGAAACAGTCGACGTGATGCAGTGGATCAACAATACTATCACAGAGCCCACAATACTTTCTGTGCGCAAAAACAAAAATAAGGACTTTATTCAACAAGCAGAATAACAGAAATTATAATAAAATTATTTTGTTTTGTTTTATTTTTGTTTTTCACTGCATCACGTGACTGTTTTCACCATGTCTTTACTTCCTTTCTGGAGCTTGAAAGTGTTGATTATATTGATCTATGAACGAGTCATAAACCTCATCAAAAACATCTTCATTTGTGTCTGAAGATGAACGAAGGAGTGGAACCACATGAGGAACTCATGACTGAAACCTCAGTTTGGGTGAACTAACACTTTAAGCCTGCATTTATTTGATAAAAAATACAGAAAAAATTGTGAAGTATTATTACAATTTAAAATAAATTAATAAAAAAATAAGTTTATAACTCATTATAGTCAGAATTGTGAGCTAAAAAGTTGCAAATATCTTTTTTATTTTTTTATTCAGTGGCAGAAACAAGCTTCCATAATAGACAAAAAAGACCTTCCACCTCCATTATCAATCATTTGCATAAAAGAGTTTACATCAAAGTTTTCTAAACTCATTCCACAGTGTGTACAAACAAACAAGAAATATGTTTCATTTAAATCTAACGGACCATATTTAATTCCTGACGGGATGAAAATGAGGCAGTGAGGGACAGAAGTGCAGCGTTCACTGATTCACAACATGCCGCTTGATCAGATGATGAAACATAAAGAAAAACTGCACTGGTTTAAGTACAACCACATGAGTTTACAGTCTTAAAAATAAAGATTCTTAATTGGCATCTGGGTCCATGAAGAACCTTAAAAGCTTTAGTTCAGTTCAGAATGAAAATGTCCTGATCATTCACTCTCCTCATGTCATCAAGATGTTCATGTCTTTCTTTCTTCAGTAGAAATGAAATGAAGGTTTTTGAGGAACTCATTCCAGGATTGTTCTCCATATAGTGGACTTCACTGGGGTTCAACGGGTTGAAGGTCCAAATGTCAGTTTCAGTGCAGCTTCAAAGATCTTCATGATCCAGACGAGGAATAAGAGTCTGATCTAGAAAAACCATCAACATTTTATACAAAAATAAACATTATATACTTTTTAAGCACAAATGCTGGTCTTGCACTGCTCTGATGCTCCACACATCACGTCATCACGCTGGAGAGGTCACGTGACGCAGGAGGAAGTACTGTGGTAGAGCGAAAAACTCCATCTCGTTTTCTCCTCCAACTTCAAAATCGTCCGACATCGTTTTACCTTTTATTGTAAAGGCCGTTTGATTTAGTCTTTAACGTTCTCTTTGTAAACACTGGATCGGTTCTTCTTCCTTTTGTCTTTTTTAGTCAAAACATATATTCATTTGCTGTAAATCTGGTGTCTTTCACGTGAT
>CM076077.1:95000-140000 GCA_038088235.1 Zacco platypus
AGGTAGTTTAGGGTGTTGGTTAGTGCTGGGTAATTTAGGGTGTTGGTTAGTGCTGGGTGAGTTTAGGGTGTTGGTTAGTGCTGGGTAATTTAGGGTGTTGGTTAGTGCTGGGTGAGTTTAGGGTGTTGGTTAGTGCTGGGTGAGTTTAGGGTGTTGGTTAGTGCTGGGTAATTTAGGGTGTTGGTTAGTGCTGGGTAATTTAGGGTGTTGGTTAGTGTTGGGTAGTTTAGGCTGTTGGTTAGTGCTGGGTAATTTAGGGTGTTGGTTAGTGCTAGGTAGTTTAGGGTGTTGGTTAGTGCTGGGTAATTTAGGGTGTTGGTTAGTGCTGGGTAATTTAGGGTGTTGGTTAGTGCTGATTAATTTAGGGTGTTGGTTAGTGCTAGGTAGTTTAGGCTGTTGGTTAGTGTTGGGTAGTTTAGGCTGTTGGTTAGTGTTGGGTAGTTTAGGGTGTTGGTTAGTGCTGGGTAATTTAGGGTGTTGGTTAGTGTTGGGTAGTTTAGGCTGTTGGTTAGTGCTGGGTAATTTAGGGTGTTGGTTAGTGCTAGGTAGTTTAGGGTGTTGGTTAGTGCTGGGTAATTTAGGGTGTTGGTTAGTGCTGGGTAATTTAGGGTGTTGGTTAGTGCTGATTAATTTAGGGTGTTGGTTAGTGCTAGGTAGTTTAGGCTGTTGGTTAGTGTTGGGTAGTTTAGGGTGTTGGTTAGTGCTGGGTAATTTAGGGTGTTGGTTAGTGCTAGGTAGTTTAGGCTGTTGGTTAGTGTTGGGTAGTTTAGGGTGTTGGTTAGTGTTGGGTAGTTTAGGGTGTTGGTTAGTGCTGGGTAGTTTAGGCTGTTGGTTAGTGTTGGGTAGTTTAGGGTGTTGGTTAGTGCTGGGTAGTTTAGGCTGTTGGTTAGTGCTGGGTAATTTAGGCTGTTGGTTAGTGTTGGGTAGTTTAGGGTGTTGGTTAGTGCTGGGTAGTTTAGGGTGTTGGTTAGTGCTGGGTAATTTAGGCTGTTGGTTAGTGCTGGGTAATTTAGGGTGTTGGTTAGTGCTAGGTAGTTTAGGCTGTTGGTTAGTGTTGGGTAGTTTAGGGTGTTGGTTAGTGCTGGGTAGTTTAGGCTGTTGGTTAGTGCTGGGTAATTTAGGGTGTTGGTTAGTGCTGGGTAGTTTAGGCTGTTGGTTAGTGCTGGGTAGTTTAGGCTGTTGGTTAGTGTTGGGTAGTTTAGGCTGTTGGTTAGTGTTGGGTAGTTTAGGGTGTTGGTTAGTGCTGGGTAGTTTAGGGTGTTGGTTAGTGTTGGGTAGTTTAGGCTGTTGGTTAGTGTTGGGTAGTTTAGGGTGTTGGTTAGTGCTGGGTAGTTTAGGCTGTTGGTTAGTGCTGGGTAATTTAGGGTGTTGGTTAGTGCTGGGTAGTTTAGGCTGTTGGTTAGTGTTGGGTAGTTTAGGGTGTTGGTTAGTGTTGGGTAGTTTAGGGTGTTGGTTAGTGTTGGGTAATTTAGGCTGTTGGTTAGTGTTGGGTAGTTTAGGCTGTTGGTTAGTGTTGGGTAGTTTAGGCTGTTGGTTAGTGTTGGGTAGTTTAGGGTGTTGGTTAGTGTTGGGTAGTTTAGGCTGTTGGTTAGTGCTGGGTAATTTAGGCTGTTGGTTAGTGCTGGGTAATTTAGGGTGTTGGTTAGTGCTAGGTAGTTTAGGCTGTTGGTTAGTGCTGGGTAATTTAGGCTGTTGGGTAGTTTAGGGTGTTGGTTAGTGCTGGGTAGTTTAGGCTGTTGGTTAGTGATGGGTAGTTTGGGTTGTTGGTTAGTGATGGGTGGTTTGGGGTGTTGGTTAGTGATGGGTAGTTTGGGTTGTTGGTTAGTAATGGGTATTTTAGGGTGTTGGTTAGTGCTGGGTGAGTTTAGGGTGTTGGTTTGTGCTGGGTGAGTTTAGGGTGTTGGTTAGTGCTGGGTAGTTTGGGGTGTAAGATCATGTGTTTGAGAGCGTTAGTGCAGGGGTTGTGATGGCTTTTAATGGGTTAGTGCTGGGCGGTTTAGGTTGTTTTAGAGGTGGTTGGTTCTGGATGCAGTGGGGTCAGGCATGCTGGGGGTTTTAGAATTTTAGGGCTTTAGTTGAATTTACAGTTCTGCTTTTAAAACTTTCCTTTGAATTTCACAAATGAAATGCATGTGCAGGAATGGTGATAATGAATCATCATTTCAACAAACTGCAATGTAAACATTCTCAAAACTCCTCTGAAAAATCAAGAGGTTTTGTGATATCTGTTTCTCATAGACAGACTTACACACACATTGACCTTTGACCCTCGTTCAGAAACTAAGTGCTTCTTAGAGTGGTTGCTGCTGTGCTGCTTCACGATGTAAAAAGCAGCTAATAAACCTGATGAACTGCTGCCACCCAACATTCACTGTCCTACTGTCCTACCGTCTCTCTCTCTCTCTCTCTCTCTCTCTCTCTCTCTCTCTCTCTCTGTAGCTCCTGAACTGGTCCTGAGGAAGGTTATCAATTTTTCCGACTGCACCGTGTGTTTGGATAAACGTAATGCGAGTGGGAAGATTGAGTTTTATCAGGACCCGCTGCTCTACAAATGTTCCTTCAGAACTCGTCTTCATTTCACCTACGACAACATCAACGCAAAAATCCCTGCCGTCATTAAAGTAAGAGAGCGTGTGTGTCGTGTGTCAGGATGGCGTTTGCGTTCACTCGTGCGTCACTGTAGTTTCTGTGTGTGTTGAGGTTCACACGATGGTGGAGAGTCTGAAACTCTCTCTGACGGACCAGCAGCTGCCCATGTTCATCCGACTGATGGAGTTGGGTGTTGCGCTGTATTACGGCGAGATGGGCGTCCATCGAGACGGCGAGAGGGAAGAGAGCGGCTCGCTTCGAGAGAGCGTCCCCGGTGAGTTTTTCCGTCTCTCTTCACCTGAATGTGGGTTTGCATCATTGATTCTGTTATTTTCGTGTTTACTACTGTGAAGCTGCTTTGAAACAGTCTGTACTGTATAAAGCTGACATGACTTGCCTTCTCAGGAGAAAAACAAAGACTGAGTGAGAGATTTAATTAAAACATGTCAGACACTCTGTGAAGCGTCTGACGCAGTGAGATTCCAGTGATCTGACATCAGCTGATCTCGCTGTCTCCTGCAGGTCTGATGGACGTGTCCGAAGCGTCTCTGACGGGTCAGTATTATCAGGGTGAGGATGAAGATCAAGGCTGGGTGTCGTGGGCCTGGTCCTTCGTCCCAGCCATCGTGAGCGCAGAGGATGAGGAGGGCGAGAGCGAGTCCGGCTTCTACGCGGAGTCACAGGAGACTGGTGCTGCCCAGCCCCTGCACAAGTCCCCCAGAGACCCTGTAGTGTCCGTCGGCTTCTACTGCACTAAAGCCTCCGTCACCTTTAAGGTGAGAGAGAAAGAAACTGTGAAACTAGTCCTCATGATAATAGAATGGATTTTTATAACTGGTCTGGTTTTGTCTGTAGCTCACGGAGAGCTGCTCTGAGAGCAGTTACTACAGTCCGCAGAAGCTGAAATCCCGGGAGGTTCTGAGTGTGGAGCAGGAGGGAATCACAGTGGAGGTGAGAGAGAGACACGAGCCCGTCGTCAGCTCCAGATCTCCTCCTGCGCTCTCTGAGTCTCCGTCTGTGTGTGTTTGTGCTTCAGGCGCTGATGATGGGCGAGCCGTTCTTTGACTGTCAGGTGGGAGTCGTGGGCTGTCGTGCCCTGTGTCTGAAGGGCATTATGGGGGTTCGTGATTTTGAAGAGAACATGAACAGAAAAGAGGAGGTAATTGACACACAAACACTTTCACAGCTCCATCCTCATCATGTGGTAATGTTGAGTGTGTGTTTGCTGCCACAGGATGCCGTGTTCTTCCGCTGCGGCGACACGCTGAGCGTTAAAGGCATGACGTACCTGACCAACTCGCTCTTCGACTACCGCAGCCCCGAAAACAACGGAGTCCGGGCAGAATTCATACTAGATGGAAACCTTCACAGGGTACGAGCTTCATCTTCATCGCCATCTTCATTGTGTGTGTGTGTGTGTGTGTTGTGTCTGTCTTTACGTTCAGTCAGACTTCATCTGACCAGCACAACAATCTAAATAAATCATTTACAGTTTTAAGCTTGAAGTGGAGAGTTTTATCCATCGACTTACATCGCATTGAAGGTGATCATCATCAGATCGTTCACCCCTTTGGAAATCAATCCCATGATCCTAACCCCATGTTGTGCTGTTAGAGCTGCAGGAACGCTCTATGAAACGGACTTTTAACCGTCCTGAAGCTCCAGCAACATTGAATCTGTGCAGTGCTTTGGATAAAACGTCTGCCAGATAAATAAATGTCAATGTAAATATATTCCATCAAAGCAGATCATGATGTTTCTTGTCTCTGGCCTAATGATGCAGATCATCTGCTGTTTCTAATCATAAACAGTTGCAGTAAAGCTGTAAACACTGATAGTGTTTGTAGACCAGTGTGTTTTTGTTCTGCTGCTGAACTCTCTGTGGTTAGTGAAGGTTCAGAGTGAATCTGTGTTTGCAGGAGACGTACACGGAGCATGTGGGACTGCAGCGTTATGGCGCCTTCTACATGGATTATCTGTACACAATGGAGAACAGCAGCAGAGGTACCGTCTCTCTCTCTCTCTCTCTCTCTGTCAGCCTGAGGAGGCGTTCGGAGTGACACACTGATAACTGCTGTCCTCTCGCTCACCTTCACCCGTCATGCTGCTCTTCCTGTCCTCGTTTGGGTTAATTAGTTGTCAGTTTTAAGGGTTATCTTTTTTAAGAAATACCAAAACCTGCACTGATGCAGACAGAACATTGTACTAAAAATCACGATAGTGTTTCATTAATGCTGCAACAGCACTAGAATCTGGATATTTTTGAATAAATAATGGGATGTTGTTGTTTCCAATCTGTAAGAGAAGAATGTCAAGAAAAAACAATGTAAAGTACAAAAATAGCTACGAACATCAATTATCAGGGTTCAAGCGCTTTAAGGTCTTTAAGGACATGCGTAAAAAGGTATTTTGTTTTACTTAGCCAACCTGTAACCAACTTGGTCATACATGGAAAAGACCATTTACAGCTAATACAGCCAGTTTACCATAGGACATTTTTTTAAAGCTTTTTAACAGTTATCGATGTTGAGCCAAAAATCTAGGACGTTGAGTTGTTTTTTAAATAATCTCCAATATTTAACGAATGATTTAACGGACAAAGTTGATCAGAATGAGTTCTAGCATGTGGTACAAATGCCGTGTGTGTGAAAAATCGCACGATCCATGATCCTTTATTCACGTGAAAAACGTGACGGCTCAACCCAGTGGCCTGTTTCTTTCAGATTTCTCACAGGCCTCTAGAGCCGTGAGTCAAACAGGTCCAGCGAGTTTCCTTGTCTTGATAGCCGGTCATGGTGCCTCGAACAAAGACACTGCATGCCAATTTTCAAGTCAATCGGACTAACGGTGAAATAGTTAAAACCATTTTTCATGTTTTTTTGCCAGTTGCCTCATCCTTTCTGACATGACCACAGAATGAGCTCTTACATCAGTGTGCTGAGTTCATTCCGTTCACCAGACATTTTTGGTAGAACGTTTTGGCGGCCCGTAGGGACCATGAATTGAAATGTCAACTTTTGTTTGAGAATTATTGATAATCAGATTCCGAATGTTTCTGCTCTGGTCTGGTTCAGATCGGGTCAAAAGCCTAGCTTGCAAAAGTAGATTTTTAAAAAAAAATCCAAAATCCCGTTGAGGAGTTATGAGCCGTTTCGTACTTTTCGTCTCTGTAGCGCCCCTGTCAGGCCGACCGGGGGCGAGTCTTGGTGTGAGGACTACCAGCCCTCAAAGTTTGAAGAATACTTAATCTTTACAAAGAAAAAGTATTGCAAAATTAAATAAAGTGAAAAAAATAAATAAAAATAGAGTGTAAAATATTAAAATTTAAATAACAGAATAAAGAAGTAATATAAGTTACACTATATGTCAATCATTGGTTGGCGGTGGTTCACTCTTTATAGAACATTGTCCGAATATCTTTGTATTTTGTGCGTTCTGTTGGCGTGTCTGTTCTGTTCTGTTCAGATAGCGATCTCAGCGTAAAGCAAACACAGATCTCGTCAGCTTTGGCCTTCGGCTGCTTTCTGAGGTGCGGATGAGTGTCGCTCCTCCAGCGAAGCTGAAATGACGCCTTTCGTTTGGAATGTCGTATGAGTCAGAGCGCGTCTGCCCTCGGAGACTCGAACCCGCGACCCTCGTCCACATCAGAGCGCCAGCGCTACATAAACGAAACTCAAACCTGTGGCGCGCTCTCTCTCATAATAACTGCAGCGCTGAGGCGCGGATCTCCTCTAATGCTTTAAATCCGGCTAATTTCCCTCCCCGTGTCCTTCAGCAGCGCTGCGAGCTTCCAGATGTTTGATATTAGACTTAATCCAGCCCAGCCTAAATGGGAAGAGGAAGTGACATCGCTCGCTGCACTTTTAATCTCCACAAATCAGAAGGGAATTTGAGCAGCTCGTGAACTCTTTTTCCCTCTCCTCCGTCCCTCCATCCGCAGTAACGGGACTCCCACGTTCCCTTCAGTGATCTGCTTTTATTGCACATGCAGCTGTGTGTGAGTGTGTGTGAGTGTGTGTGGAATCGTGATGTGTTTTGGAACATTTGGAATAGTGATCTTTGATAGCTGTGTGTGTGAGCGGCTGTAAATCTGTCGTCCTGTTAGAGGTGCGTTCACAACGACAACGATTTGCAGCAACAAAGTGACCTGGAGTCATTCGTTTTCAGTGAGTGTTTGTGTGTTGGATTGGTATTCGCTCTCACAGTGTGTGTGTGTGTGTGTGTGTGTGTGTGTGAGCCGAGGGTCCTGATGTTCCTCATCCTTCATGTCCATTAATCGCCCCAAACCGCCCATAATCCAGCCCTGACATTCAGCAGTCGAACAGGCCGTCTCATCTGTCACTAGCTGTGTTTCCATCCACATTTCCATGTTTAATTGAGTTGGATAGATGTTTCATCCGAGAAGAAATCATGCGCATAAAGTACAATGGAAACACATTTAATGAATAAATCCTCAACAAGAAACTCATGTGACTTTGACTCATCAGAGGCTTTGATTGGATAACTGGACTAACCAGCGGACCAATCACGTCGCAGCATCTCAAATATTGGTTTGGTGGTTCTGAAACGTCTGAGTGAAAGTCTGTCATCAGAATGATGTGGTCTAATTCCCTCCAGAAGCTCTCACACCAAAAAGAGCAACAGCTTACATTTTTATTACTGATATTTTCCACCAATTTCCCAGGAAGTGACAATTTTCTTCTCTTGAACACATGGGCTGGAAACGCTGCTTTATTCGCAGATGTGTAATACGATATTCCAATTGTTGTTGTTTTTTTGCTGTTCTGTAGTTTGCGTGGGGCTGCAGGATTTTCCTGCGCTGCGTAAAGATGAACCGCCGCTGGTGCAGGAGACGTCAGTGAAGAGGATTGTGGTCGGTCCGTTAGACCTGCAGCTCCACAGCAGTGCCGTCCACCGGATCCTGAAGATGGCCGCTTGCACACTGGACCACGAGTACCAGCCCTACTGCAAACCACAGCCGGGTAAAAACACACACTAACATCATTAATCACTCCGAATGAGATCCTGACAGTGTCGTGTTCATTTGTTTCAGTCTTCAGTCGTTTTGATCTGAATAATGACACTATTGTCTGTCCGTCTGATTCTCCGTCTGTCGTCAGATGTTGTGGAGGAGTGTGTGTCTGTGGTGCCGGAGCAGGTTTCAGCACTGGAGGAGTTTATTCCCACCCGTCAGACCAGCGTGATGCTGATGAGAGCGACGGTCACTGTCCCTGCGGCAGAATACAACCTCCTGCACCTCATACTTCCTGCTCTACTGGGACACAAGGTGAACGACACACACACACACACACACGCACACACACATACATACATACACACTCACACACACACACATCTGCCTCACCTGTGTGTGCGTGTACCACCGTGTGTGTGTTTCTGTTAGGTCTCGACTGCGCAGATGTCTGTCCTGCAGTTCCAGCTCTTGCGTCCTCTGCCTGCGCTGCAGCTGCAGTTTGAGCGCGTCACATTTGAGCATTCTGTGCCAATGTATGAAGAGGAAGTGACACGTACAGCCAGCAGCCTGAACCAGCCATCAGACACACTCCTACACCACTGCTACACACACTGCTACCTGAAGGTACACACACACACACACACACACACACATGAAGTTTTGAACATTCGGACTAAAAACATTTGAAGCTACTTTGTTTCTCTTTCAGGTCTTTGAGCTTCAGGCGGGTCTGACTGTAATCGACTCAGAGGGGGCGTTACAGCCACTCATTCCCATCATTCCTTCTTTCAGTACTGCTCTCTATGGGAAGCAGCTCTGTTTGCCTGCGTACTGGTGAGACACACACACACACACACTCACACACACACTCACACACACACACACACACTCACACACACCGGTGGGTAAAGCGCTTAGATGAGTGTGTCAGTGGAGGGTAATAAATATCCTGTCATTAGCTGAGAGTCTGAGTGTGTGAATGAGAGCCATTAACGCTGTGTGAATGAGGGTGTGTGTGTGTGTGTGTGTGTGTGTGTGTTGGCCCGAGGTGAGCCGGCTCACACGGTACCGATCACCCTTCATTTAAAGAACTCCCCGGAGCCCGGCGGGTCGAGCGGCCCGTTTCTGCAGCTGCTTTAGTGTGTGAGAGACGCGGTAATGAGACGCAGCAGCGCTGCTGCTAAACCTGTTACAGCACATGAGGAGCACAGACTCTACCGCCGGCAGCGATCAAGGCCACATCACACGCTGCTGCGCTCACTTTCTAACAGTTGAAGGGGTTCGCAGGACGTCAGATGAGAAGCACCAGAACAGTGTTAAAGCTGGAGCTGCGTTCTGCTTCTTCTGTGTGTGTGTAATGCGGCATCAGTGCTGTTTTCTGAACATCCCATCATGCTCTTGTCATCAGTCAGGATCTGCTGCTGCTCGTTGAGTGTGTTTAACCTGATAGCCCAAAATAATCCAAAATTGTGTGAGTGAATATGTGTTTGTGTGTGTGTGAGTGTGCGTGTGTGCGTGTGTGCGTGTGTGCGTGTGTGCGTGTGTGCGTGAGTGTGTGAGTGTGTGAGTGTGTGTGTGTGAGTGTGTGAGTGTGTGAGTGTGTGTGTGTGAGTGTGTGTGTGTGTGTGTGTGTGTGAGTGAGTGTGTGAGTGTGTGAGTGTGTGAGTGTGTGAGTGTGTGAGTGAGTGTGTGAGTGAGTGTGTGTGTGAGTGAGTGTGTGTGTGAGTGAGTGTGTGAGTGTGTGAGTGTGAGTGTGTGAGTGTGTGTGTGAGTGAGTGTGTGTGTGAGTGTGTGTGTGAGTGTGTGTGTGTGTGTGTGTGAGTGTGTGTGTCACATGTGTAGCAGCGGCTGGTGTGACTCTGGTTCTGATTAGCGGCTCTGTTTGCTGCGTTTGAGTGTGTTTATTTATTAATAAAACAGGTGCAGATGCTGCGTCGCTAAGATCTCTTTCCCCAAAAACGCAGAAATAAAGCGAATCGCGGCACCTTTCATGACGTGCCAGTGCACAGTGAACATTTGCTGGGCATGTGCTGGTGTGTTTCCTGTTAGATCGCTCACAACTGAACGTGGACGCTCCGGATCGGAGAGGCTGGTGAAACCCGTCACAGAGAGCCGTCCGCCCATGACCTCTGACCCGTCTGAATGTGTGCGCTCACAGAGGCCGGTCTCTGCTGTACGTCAGCCTCCCGCCGCTGTCAGCCGTTACGCGCCGAACCACCCAGAAGCACTACAAAGCCAGGATGAGAGTAGCGGTTAAGTGGTTGCAGCGGTGCTGCGAGGAGGAGCGCTTCTCCCCGTCAGAGCTGATCACAGACACAGACTCATTACCCAGAGAGCACTGGGCTCCCACACACACACACACACATACTTTATACAGCTTTATATCATATTACAGAGCCATATATTGTCAAAGAGCATTATTGTATTGTATTATATTATATTGTATTATCGAGCTTTATGTTGTCATCAGTTTTGCCAGTCATTGAAGAGATTTGTGAACGTTCTGAAAAACAAGCAAATTTTTACTGAGGTCTGTTTAATTTGAATGATGAAACGACACGTTTTTATGGTGTCATGTTGGATGTGTGGCTATATTTACTCAGTGTTTAAGTAAGTGACCTTCTTCAGTAATAGTTGAATTTGACCATTACATATGAGTCTGCTGTTTTAAAGCTGATGTCATGCTCTATATGTGACTCTGTGAACACTGAATACATTAACGTTAAGTATGATGGAGGATGTGTGTGACCGTGAGCTGGAGATCATCTGAACTTGATCTGTGTCTCATTTATTTCTGTCTGTCTGTTCGTCAGGGCGAGGAAGGCCTCTGTCCCCGTGAGAGAGTGTATGTTTGAGCTCCCGCAGGTGTGTGTCCAGGCCACTCGTGCTCAGGTGCTGCTGCTGCAGAGCATGTGTCGCAGCTGGACACACAGTGTGGGGGGTGGAGCCTGCAGTGGCATCAGCGACAGCCTCGTTAGCCACGCCTACAAAACTCCAGGTACCTGAACGGTCACATGATCCCATGAAACTAAGAGTGTGTGTGTGTGTCCTTGTGTTCATGGAGTGTGTTGTCCTTGTGTATGACGTGTGTCCATGATATCTGGCAGACAAATCTATCTGATTTGAGATACATTGATGGACAAACATCTCTTCTCTTCTCTTCTCTTCTCTTCTCTTCTCTCATATTTTCCCACACCATTCTCACCATCAGGAATAGAATGTGCCACATGCTAAAATGACACTTTCCAGAAAACAGAATCCTCATAAACACACACACACACACACACACACACACACACACTCCAGATGTGTTCATATGTGCACAACCTCAAATTCTCTCTGCGCCTGCTACTTCTGCTGTTGTGTGTGTGTGTGTGTGTGTGTGTGTGTGTGTGTGTGTGTGCACAGGTGCAGAGGTGCACAAGCAAACAGCTGGAGGTCACTGAGGTCACACACCCCATCAAACACCCAAAGGGCAAAGCCAACACACACACACACACACACACAGCACTAGAGATGTTTTAGTGATAAACATGAATGAATGCTGGTCATGTGAGACTGAGTTCCCATCATGCACCTGTGATGCGAGGAGGTTCTGTGTTTCAGCAGGTGTGAAGCCGGTGTGTGTCGCTCCTGTGCTGGAGGTGTGTGTTCAGCGTGTGGAGCTGAAGGTGTGTGTGCGGCCGACGCTGCTGTGTGTCTCTGGAACTCTGGGAGCCGTGAAAGTGTGTGCCAGAACGCCGGGTGAGAGCAGCTGCACACATCTGCTTGAAACACACACACACTCTCACCCACAATCACTCACACTCTCTCACACTCACACACACATTTTTATAATGACCTCGTCAAGCACAATAAGTCTGTTATATTGATAATCATGTGACCTTTAATCCAGTAACATGTTGAATGTAACACACCTGATTGTTGTGCAAAACGTGTAAAGACAGGGACATTTCACAGGTAATTAATGTGTTACTGCGTGTGTGTGTGTGTGTGTGTGTGTGCGCGCAGGTGTGTGTGAAGGGCAGAAGGATCAGCTGGTTCCTCTGGTTCAGGGTCCGTCTGACACCACGGATCTTCACACGAGCCGCTGGCTGAGCGGGAGCCGTAAACCGGCGTCTCTCCTGTCTCCTGATCTCCTGCAGATCTCCCTACAGCTCCCGCAGCAGGAGCGCACGCCCAACCCCGGTGAGACGCCACACACACGTCGCTCAAACATTCACAATGAGATCATGTGATCATGATGAGACACTTCTGCCGCGTTTTAGTCAGACAACCATTATAGTCAATCGTGATTTTGTGTGTGTGTGTGTGTCAGTGTGTTGAATGTCTTTCAACTGGTGTAATGTCAGTGAGCAGCAGAGAAAACCCTCCGTAAGTTGTTAAGGTCGAGGAGACAGAAAGCTTGAGAGGATCCAGACTCATCCTGCTCTGGCATTAACTCAGCAGTGTCGAGCGGAGCGGTGTGTGTAACATGGAGCAGCTCTGTCCTCCACAGCGTTATTAAGACAGTGAGGCTTTTATGTTCATTCAGTGACTGTGAGCGAAGCACATGGACATCCTGAGTTGTAGAAGTCAAAAGATCAAACTTAAAAAGATGCCAAGAGCTGATCTTTTAGTCTGTGCTGTTTTCAAAACTCCTGCTATCCAATAATCACAATAATCGTTGATCTTTCAAATTCTGTCAGTTTCATCACTAAATTCAGTCAATAAATGCGATCGTCTCTTCCTCTTTACTACTAGTTACAGCAGCAAATAAACATGAATGAACATCAGAAGATTCAGAACAACTTTCTGAAATGAATCATGTCTCATGTGATCCAGCTGGAGAACAATATGATCCGGTAACGTCACGTTTACCTCAGCTCGTGTGTGTTTGATCTGATGTGTGTTTGACGCGTTCACTCGACCGATTTACTGTGTTTGACTGTTTCAGGAGAGCAGGTGCTCATAAAAACCAGACATATTTGAGATATTAAAGTCTGATTTGACCAGAATACAGAAGAATCATTACGGAGGTGGAAGAGATTTATCCCAGAATCCCACTCGGTCTGTCCCTCGTTTCTCGCTTGTGTCCGTTTCACACTCGTTCAGTGTCTGCGTGCAGTAAAACCCTCGTCCTTCTCTCTCATTTACATTTATGCACTTTGCAGATGCTTTTATCCAAAGCAACTTCATTCAAGATGAATGCTGATGAAGATGAAGCAGATGAAGCTGCTGAATGGAATTAGTGAAATAAATCAACTTGTTGATGATATTCTAATTATATGACCAGCACCTGAATCTTCTGAAGGGCAGTACAAAATGAAAAAAATTGATATTTAAACGAAAATAAGAAAATTTGGACACCTTCACCCTGTTCCAAAGTTTACATCCCAAAAGTGATCATCCCGTCATCATTGTGTTTCGAACCTGTGTGAGTTTCTTTCTTCAGTAGAAGAGAAGATATTTTGAGAAATGGGTTTTAATCTAAAACAGTCAGTGAGGTTCAATGTTTGGTTCAGAACTTCTGTTGTGTTCCACTCAAGAAAGAAACTCACACGAGTTTGGAGCAACACGAGAGAAAGAGTAAATGATGACAGAATGGTGATTTTTTTTGGTGAATTAACCCTCACATCGCAGCTGAACTGGACTGTCGCCCTGTCTCGCCGTGAGTTTGACGTCACGGATCCTCGCGTGTGTTCAGTGTCAGACTCTGGTTGTGTTCGTGAAGCAGCGCAGGAGGTCGGTGGTGTGTTTCTGTGATCTGTCAGTTGTCTGAGCGTGGTGACCGCGTGTCAAGCCGTGTCCTGCCGAGCTGTGCTAGTTTCTCTAGATGCACGATGATCCGGTCTCTCCCAGAGGAACGTCTCTGTGTGTTTTGCTCCAAGTCTTCAAACCATGCTTTATAACGTTATATAGCAGCATTCGCCTTTAATCTGCCCAGTAATATTTCTAAACCTTCGACATGTATTTTATGAATTCCATAATAATCTTTTTCACGATCTCGCGCTGAACTCGAGAACCGCGGTCCCGGAGACCCAGATGTGCTTGGAAGCGTTCCCGCCTCTTCGCTCGCGTCTTTATCTCCCTTTACTCCTTTCCTGAGCGCTTGAACCTCAAAGCGTTCTTCAAACTGTAACGTTTAATTACCTTGAAATGACATTTAAATAATTCCCAGGCCCATCTGCATCTCTGGCTCTCACAGTCGGTATGAAGATGGGCCCTCGACTTCGCTCTGCTACATCTGCTTTCCATTCGATTGTTTACCAGTGAATTAAAAAGAAATTCCAATTTACTTAGAAAATGGGAGTTCTGTACTTGTTAAACTCCCGTAGACGCAGACCAATATGTTTCTGTTTAATGAGCCTGAGGTTGGAACACACTAATAAATTAAAGGCAATTAAAGGCGTTGGATTTATCACAAAAGGATCCCGGCCGCGCGGCTTTGAACCGCCTCTTTTATGGACATACAGTGATTTTACGCAGCGTTAACCCTTCGCTGTACGGCGGGCCGCTCTCGTTCGTTTTCTAGCCGTCTGTTCTGACGTTACGAATGATGAACGGATGCAGTGATTTTCGTGGGCCGCATTCATGTTACTCTGCTGTTCAGGACGTGACGCGGCAACATTTCAATCAGTATCAGTCACACGTACGGAAGCTTTTTTTTCCCACCATGGTTATTGTGATTTTTTTGTCTCATAGTTCTGACTTTTCTCTTAGAATTGCAAGTTTGTGGAGAAAGAAAGTTACTATATGCATAACCTTTTTATTCTGCATATTTAATTTCCCCAGTAGCATTCAGATATCATCTTGAAAACACATGCGGTTGCATTTTGTAATTTTTTTAATTAGGTGAGAAATCATCTGCATCTGTGACTCCAGAGGGAGGAGAGGCTCCCGGCCAATCAGAAACGCTCTGTACCTGTCAGTCATTTTACAGTGGGTTTTGTGTGGTCTGATTAATGTCTAGGGTGGACTCAATCAGCTCCCTAGTTCAGTAGTCAGGGCACTGGTCAAGGAGTCGGCCATTTTAAAGGTTTTATCAATCCTTCTAGTGCACTAAAAAGTCCCACAATGCACCATGAAAACCAGGGAGCATTGATACTCACGGAAGTTAAGAGCATGAAACATAAATTCCACAAGCCAACCCAATACAAATCATGACATACGATAGATGTTTGAAAAAATGAACTATCATTTAATAATTTTTCAGTAGGGGTGTGACGAGAACGAGATGAGATTTTTAGACAGTATTTTTAATAAATCCTCAATGACGAAATGCATGACTACAAAAATAGTCTGCTGATGTAATAGTCTCTGATCTTGTAATGAATGTTATTTCAGTTCTACATTCTAAGTATGAATCATATGCCGTAAAAGACAACAATACTCGAGCACTGTAAAAAGTCTTCCCACAAACTCCACTTTCTCCTCTCCTGCATGATTTCAGACCTTACTGTACAGGTTTATGAGCTTCTACAACTTCTGAACTCCTTTACACAAGTTGATCATATGAATAAAAATGAATAACACAATCTTAGTCTTAAGTGCAAACAATAAGTGCAACGCAACCATAATAAAGTTCTCTCAATATTCAAAGTGCAAATAGAGACCAAACGTTTCTTCAAGCATGACTCAGAGCGGAGATGATTACAATATTCTACAATACAAGACATTTATCGGACGCTTGCGCTCTGTTGTGCAACGAATCCTCTGCCATGGTCTCGTCAGTCATCTCGTCACGTGATCAGTGAAGTCTGATCTCTACGTCCTCGTGTTGGATGAGCTGGATGGAATTGAAGCGACTGTTATCCAACTGAAATAAATGGTTTTCATTTCTTTAAAAAGCAAAACGACTGTGGAGGTGGGATGTAAACGAAGCGGTGGCAAATGCTCTCCTGATCTGACCCTCAAACTCCAGCGTGGCAATATCACCTCCACGAGAAACCTCGTCTCATTTTAATCTCCTCAAACCCCTATATTTCAGCATACTTCACTAGTTAGGTGGTGAACATAATCTAGCAAAGATTTATAATTAATTTACAGCTAAAATGTTATATGTAACAAGCAAAGTATTTATCATAATGTACTTTAAAATGACAAAAAATATCAGTTCTGCTGTTGTTCATGAATTCCAGTAGTGACGTTGTCTGTAGATTAAATAGAGTCATCAGTGTCCCAGGATCCTTACCAGTGCCCTAAATAGTGTACATGACATACTCATTCATGACCTAGGAATCTAGGGAGCTAATTGAGACGCTCCCTAGTTAGCAACATTGTTGGAATGGTTTACAGCACCTTCAACTTGAGTCATATTGCATTGTGGGATAGAGTTTCATGTGTGCTCTGTGGCATGCATACTGAAAACGCATACTGCAGGCACAGCACGAGCGGTGCGTTTACGGTGTGCGGCAGTCCCGTTCGACATCTGGCAGCAGGAGTTGGGTGGCGTGTGGATTAGGGCTCTTTTACGGGGCGAGCGCAGGGCCCTTCAGGCTGCAGGTGTCTCTCTCTCTGTCTCTGACTCTCTGTTTTCACCCCCTGGGAACCGAGAGGCGAGTCGAGCTTTATGATGATAGAAAAAGAGCGCAGTGGAGCGGGGGCGCATGTGTTCTCCTCAGGCGCTCATGCAGCTGTGAGAGTTTGATTTATGTCTTTCTCAGAACTCTGGGATTTCAAAATGCTACATTTAATCAAACGCAGGGGTCGATCGCAGCGAATGCAGAAGATGTTCGGTGTGGAGAACAAAGACGCCTTTAATGTTCATTTCAACAGATCGACTATGAGATTGCGAACGCCACGAGGCATTCGTATGCATTGAGTGTTTCTCCGTTAGCGGAGCTGCGTCCACCGCAGACAGACGGTATCGTTGAGAGCGGATCGACGGATGAAGCGTGCGCTCGAGCGTCAGAGCCGCAGCTGGGCCGTGCTGCTCGTGTTTGAGGCAGTAGAATAATGACGGCAGGTGGATCGGGCCTGACGCGGCTTTGATCGGCCCTCTGACACCCCGGCCTGAAACCCGATCTCCGGCTGGACGGCTGGTGGGGCTCCGGGCCGGTGTGAGCAGCTCCCACAGTCTCGCTGGTTCTGTTCTCCTACAACCTGCTGCCAACCCTAACTTACTTTCTGACTGAAAAACCATCATGTGTGTCATTTGACCTCTTTGTTGTGTTTCTCAGTAAAATCACACTGAATTAAACGACTTTAGATTAAAATATATTCTCAACGCTAGTAGCGAGACTCGTAAACCAGGCCTGTGATGTTGGTTATGTAGGAACGGAGTGCATTTAGTCAGTTTGGACGTGTTTAAACCTTGCTGTTGTGTTTTTTGGCTTTCTGCTTCACCTTTGCCTGCTTTAATCCGCTTGTCGAGTTCATTGAAGTGGAAGTGATGTCAGCTGACGTGTGGATCTCCGGCCCGCAGACACGTCACTCTGTAGAAACTCTGCGCTGCGTTTGGGTGGCATTTGTGCTTTTCTTTCTTCAACAGATCGTTACAGAGCGCCACATCCAAACTCGCATGATTCTCGTAAAACCAAAGAGCCGTTGCATCATTTGGGTTTTTGGCCGTGCTGATGCAGCAAGTGGCAGGAATTCATTCTCTCTGTGTTCCAGCATGTGTGTGAGATTTGCTCGTCTATTAGTGGAGGCCATTGGAAAAAAACATTTCGTTTGATCTGATGTTTAAGAGACGAAGGGGAGAGAGGAATAAGACGCATCGGGAAACGTTTGCGAAATGCTGAGGAGTCCAAACGCGGCTCATTAGCTGAATTAGTGGAGTGTGAATGTGTTGGACGGACTAGAGATGTTCTGACAGCGCGACTGACACGACAAAAAGGGAATTGAAAACCGCAGGAAAAAAAGTTCAGAACAACAATTGCAACAGGAATCAAACCAGTAATATAGATGGTAAATAATGATCATGTACAGAAATCACTGTGTTTACTTCAATACACTGAATAATTCAGCATCATCTACTTTCATGTGTGGAGGGGTAGAGTTGGCTCGGGATGTGAAAGTTTCTCTCTTTTTCTCTTTTTTTTTGCTCTCTCTCTGTCTCTCTCTCTCTCTGTCTCTCTCTCTCTCTGTCTCTCTCTCTCTGTCTCTCTCTCTGTTTGTCTCTCTCTCTCTCTCTCTCTCTCTCTCTTTGTCTCTCTCTCTCTCTCTCTCTCTCTCTCTCTCTTTGTCTCTCTCTCTCTCTCTCTCTCTCTCTCTCTGACCGGCTCACAGCTGGAAAATTGTGATCTTTCCTGTCGGCTACTGGGTGTAATTTAATTCCCAGGATACAGGATTCATTTCCCACAAAGGTGCAGTGACTCTGAAACATTGAGCGTCCAGTGGAAGTTTCTCAGGAGTAACTGACCGACCGTTGCTCATTACAATGACCTGATACAGTGACACAACCAACCAGCTGTCTGTCTCACTGTCTGTCTGTCTGTCTGTCTGTCTGTCTGTCTGTCTGTCTGTCTGTTGTTCTGTCTCTGTCTGAATGTTGATCGGGCTTTTGCAAAATTCAGAATTGAAGAATTTCAGTTCATGATTGTGAACTGATTTTGAAGCAGCCACAACACAGGAAGTTGAACTGGATTGACTGGAAGAGGAACTTACTGAATTGTAATTTGAAGAGATTCAACACGGGTGATGAATTCTGGGAGTGTTTTTCTATAATTGATTAAATATGACATATTTACTCTAAATACAAATATATACGTCTGTTTTTAAACATTAAACTTCAAGGCTTTAGTCCAGCTAGTTTCCAACTGTTTCTAGTTTAAGAATACAGCTCTGAGTGTCTTTGAATTTATTTATTTATACTTCATTCAAATTGCAATTCTGCATCTGGAGTGCTAAATCAGATTCAGGAATTGAATCTGTTTGAATGACTGCTGGTGTGTTTGTCTCAAACATCGCTCAGATCGCAGCAGTGATTGATCATGGATTATATTCTTCAGGCTTCGTTCATAGTGTTTTCCTGCAGTGTTTCTTCTTCGGCTCGTCTGGTTTGTTAACAGGCTGTAGTTTGCGATTCTAGCTAACTGATAACTGCGGGTCACATGCGCTCACGGACTTCAGCAGGTAGTTTTCTGTGCTGCTGGCGGAACGAATTGGAGTCTCCGTGGTCGAGTGAAGATATCAAAACACAAGGCCATGTGGGAGGGTTGAGAACCGACCCTTTCCCATGATCCCTCAGACGCGCTCCTGATCAGTGAAGGTGAGCCGATGCGGGTTCATTCCCAGCGCTGCGGTCTGGAGGTGGGCAAGTCTCTGACAGAAAGAAGGCATTAGCGCGGCAGCGGTGGGTTAATCTGTAATTAATTAAGCTAATTACAGGCCTGTCGTTAGGGCTCACAGTTCTGCTGGAGTGACAGTGTGTAATTAATGAAATCAGCCAGTAGGAACACTGGGATGGAATGTGACTGTTGCACAGCGGAATTTTCTGAAGGGAAGTTTTAGACGCAAAGATTTGACAGGATGTTCCCTTCAGGACCGCTGACCTCGTGACCTCCGCACCAGAGAGACTGGAAGCATGGCTTTGTGTGTGTGTTGTGTGGATTCAGCAGGGCAGCTGTGTTTTGGATTCTTTGGATGTGTTTTTATGTTGATCCATTATATCATTGGTTTTGAATCCTGATGACTCACTGCTCTGCGCATTTTCTGTCTCTCTTATCTGACACACTTTTGGCGTGTTCAAGTCATGTCGAAAAGATCGTATTTACGAGTTCAACACGCATGAAGGCCATCGCAAAGTTGTAAATACCACTGGGAAGCTCGGGATTTTCTTTAAGCGCGATCTTTACGAGTTGGGGGCGTCAGTGAGAAACATGGCAGAATAACACAGTATTTAACCGTGACATTGTCAGGTTTTTTCATTTACGACTAAATAAGCTAAATCCCTGCACAAAATATAATATCATTGTAATAACAATATAATATGTAGGCCTAACGATAAACTTGATAGTGGCTTCATAATTTAATTAAAAACATAAAAAAGCAAAATACAAATTTCAAAAGCCTTGCTGTATATTTGTGTAGTAATTAAAGAGAAGGCGCTCCGGCGGAAGTGACTTGAACCTAAACACAATTCCCACCTGGTAAATACAAACTTCCCAGGAGGAGTGGAAGTTCACGAGTGTCTTTCCTCAGGGATCTTCAGCGCTCTCAGGGAAACGACCCGTCAGACGAGAGAGACATGGAGCAGGACTCCGGACACAACAGCCTCTGATATTAACAGAAATCAATCATATTACGATCCTAATATTACGTTGAGACAATGTAGATTAGAACTATGTTGTTGTACATTGTCTGTAGGTTATATTTTCATTGTTAAAAAGATTTATGCATCATAACAAACATGTAGCAATTAAAATCACAATTTATTAAGTTCACACTTGTCTTAATCACAAATATTTTAATAGATTTGCAGTTTCATACATTTAAATGTTATTGTCATGTAGACAATTATAAATTTCTCTGAACTTCAACTTAAAGCCCGGAAAACACCAATCTGACGGTCAACCGTCGGGCAGTTTTTGTTCGTCGGCCGACTAAGTTTTCTCAGTGTGTTCCACACCGGCGGCTTTCGTTGCCGCTAGTTCTTTGACGTCGGGTTGGTGTGTCCCGGCCTTTAAATTTAAACAGAACTTCACATTTTAATTTCACTCTCAGGTGGATGAGAATTTTACATTTACCTGAACTTTAAGCTGTAGATGTTACAAAGTGATCCATTCTGACGAGCTAAATGGTATATAATTTATTATCCAGTAGTTTTCAGATGAGAGCGCTCATAGTCTGCGTTGACGGAATCATGAGATCACGTGACTGCACGTGGATGGAAGGGTTTTATTAAAGCTGCTAATGTAATACTATTTGTAAAATCAAATACATTTTATTTAAATTTGACTTTGTGATGTTTTTACCTATGTTTTAATTTTTTTTTTTTTTATTATTTGTGATCAAACATTAATTGACGGACCCCCGGTTGAAGACCATGTCTTGCCAATGAGCTGATGATCTGAATCAGGTGTGTTAGATCAGGTGTTTGAGGTGCATCAGTGCTGTGCAGACCGATCGCCGTGTGACACCCAAACCACACCCACTGCCTTCAGATCACACCCACTACACCCAAACCACACCCACTGCCTTCAGATCACACCCACTACACCCAAACCACACCCACTGCCTTCAGATCACACCCACTACACCCAAACCACACCCACTGCCTTCAGATCACACCCACTACACCCAAACCACACCCACTGCCTTCAGATCACACCCACTACACCCAAACCACACCCACTGCCTTCAGATCACACCCACTACACCCAAACCACACCCACTGCCTTCAGATCACACCCACTACACCCAAACCACACCCACTGCTTTCAGATCACACCCACTACACCCAAACCACACCCACTACACCCAAACCACACCCACTGCTTTCAGATCACACCCACTACACCCAAACCACACCCACTGCCTTCAGATCACACCCACTACACCCAAACCACACCCACTGCCTTCAGATCACACCCACTACACCCAAACCACTCCCACTGCCTTCAGATCACACCCACTACACCCAAACCACACCCACTGCCTTCAGATCACACCCACTACACCCAAACCACACCCACTGCCCTCAGATCACACCCACTACACCCAAACCACACCCACTGCCTTCAGATCACACCCACTACACCCAAACCACACCCACTGCTTTCAGATCACACCCACTACACCCAAACCACACCCACTACACCCAAACCACACCCACTGCTTTCAGATCACACCCACTGCCCACACCCAAAGGTGTAAAGGTTTGTGTGAAAGTTTAACAACAAAACAGTAGAAGGTAATGGACAGTCCTCATGATTAAAAAAACAAACAAAACAAGTTTGTGTGTGTGTGTGTGTGTGTGTTCTCTCACTCAGTTCCTCAGGGTCATTGAAAGTCCTTCAGTTTGTCATGGGCTCAGGGACTCTGTGTGTGTGTGTGTGTGTGTGTGTGTGTGTGTGCGTGTGTGTGTATGTATGTGTTAAAGTCTTGTTTCTATGATGTGACTCTTAACGCTGTAGTCAAACTGTGTGTGTTTTGAGTTCTGGTGTAATGAGTGTGTGTGAGCGGTTGTGAGTTCTTATGAGTAATTATGGGTTCTGTTTGAAGCGGCCTGTAAAACAGCAGCTCTCTGGAGCTCCACACTGAGAGTGTGTGTGTGTGCGTGTGTTTGCAGTAAGAGCTCGAGCGCTGCCTGCTATATTCAGTAGGAACTGCGTCTCATTTCATTCAGGAGAGAGACAGACCGGCGGAGAGAGAGCGAGACAGGCGAGGTGTCGGCAGCGAGCGGTCGGACGGTTGGTTAGTTGGCTGGTAAACGGTATTTGTGGGTGGTCCGCAGTGCCACTCTCTCCTGCTCATTTTTAAGCTCGTTTGTTTGACACATTCTGGCCTTAATTTGCACTGTTATTTCCTGCTGCACTTACAGCTGTGAGGACTCCCATCATGCTCTGCTCTGCAGCCTCTTTGACCCTCTCGTTTCATCGTGACATCACTGCCCCCCTGTGGCCGCTTCCGGTGTCCTGCCGGGGACGGCCTGCCTGAGTCTTGTCACATGTTTGTGACAGTGAGACGCTTCGTTTGATGACATTGGTCTGTTTTGTGGGCGTCTCAGGAACGCAGCTCTCACTTGCATGGAAACATGCGAGCTGCGGGCGGGTCTTGTGTTCTCCGGCTCTAATGGGCTCAGCGTAAACGCTCTCGCGGCTGCCCGCTCTCTAAATAAATAATTACAAAAGCCCATCGAACAGAGACGTCAAACACATGGAGGGTCGTTCTCTACTCAAATAAACCAACACAGTCTCTGAATGTGTCTCTCTCTCTCTCTCCATATGTCTCTGTGTGCGCCTGTCTCTCTCTCTGTATGTCTGCTGCTGGCTGTGATGGATCAGTTTGTGACTTTTGAAGTCTGTTGTGCGAGCGAAGAACGCGAGTCCTCACGGATCAGGCCCCGCCCCTGGTTCGAGCCCCGCCCCTTGTAGGGAGTCATGCGGTGTGATTTACTGCGCTCTCTCTCAACAGGCGTGTTTGTGTCCTGCAGTAAATCTGACGTGTGTTCCTGAATCTGCGGCTCTCATCTACACATCATCCCTATAGGAAAACGTAAATAATCTCTCCTGCATAACGCTTGTAATTGCGGCTGTATTTCACTCTCGGACAGAAACATTTCGTCTCAGTATTAAACTCCATAAATTGAAACTGATTTAATGTGTCTGTGGTGTAACTCACTCAACACTCATAAACCTGTCTGATGTGTGTCTGATGTCTGTCTGTCTGTGTCCGTCTGTCCGTCCGTCCGTCCGTCCGTCTGTGTGACGTCTGTCTGTGTCTGTCCATCCGTCCGTCTGTCTTGTCTTTCTGTCCGTCTGTCTTTCTGTCCGTCCGTCTGTGTGACGTTTGTCTGTCCGTCTGTCTTTCTGTCCGTCCGTCTGCGGTGCAGAATTTGAATCCTCACAGATGTCGTCCTGCTTTTGTTCTCCTGTATGTTCATTTTCTGTCTGTTTCTCTCTGACATGTTTTTCTCTCTCTGTGTTCGCTGTCAGTCATGTTTAGAGCTGTTGTCGAGGTTAATGTCTCAGTGCTGAAGAGCTTCACTTAAGTCGCGTGAAATGCTGGCGCAGCTCCTGCGTTTGAAACAGAATGAATCACCCAATGCAGTTGCGCATGTTTCCGCTCACAGCAGCTGGACTGAATAAGAGACGCGGCTCAGATGGTGTCCTGCTGCATGTAGGTCCGCTGGAGTTTCATGCACTCCATGCTGAAGTTTATTTGCACAGGATCCCACTTACCATTTGGAGGAAGCGAATGTCGTTCAGCGGCGGGAGGGATTCAGATTTCACAGGTCCAAGATAAACATGCACCTGATCACCAGTATGTTTGATGCCTCGCTGCAGTACTGTGCTCTCTGACTGATCTTATGACTGATTATAAGCACAGTTCCAGTCATCTGATCTGATTGGATATTTAGTCCAACACTTTTCACTGTTTGTGATGTTGTAAAACGGCTGCATGCAGTGCGTGATCCTGCTTCGGCTCTGTTTATAGATGGTTGGATATTTTTCTGCAATGACGCGGTGGAAAAGGAACGCATGTTTCTGCTCATCATGAAAGATGAGGTGCACACTCGACACACTGCGTTTTCAGAAGTTCAGACACATGTGCAGGTGCGCTCTCTGGTCTGAAACCACTCGACCAATCACAGAGCAGCGTGAGGCAGTGAGCGGTCTGTGATTGGCTGGTCTCTGTGTTGTCATAACATCAGACAGATGAAAGGCTGTGTGTCATTCTCTCAATATAATTGTATTCAGGTTCTATATTTGTTTTTCTGAGGATCCTAAAAACTTTTGATCTAAAGACTCGAGCTGAAATGACTGAAATTTTATAGACGGATAAATTGAATTTCTTTCAATTTAGTCTCGTCCCTCTTAAAGTTCAGCCAAACGTTATCCTTCTGCCATCATTTCATGCCCCTCCAAACCTGTCATTTGATATTTTGAAGAACTTTTGGAACCAAACGACACTGAACCCCATTGATTTTCATTATATGGGCAAAAAACACTGAGATATTTCTCAAAATGTCTTCTTTTGTGTTTCACTGAAGAAAGAACAGGTACATACAGGTTTGATGGAGAGTAAATGACGACAGAATGATGATTTTTGGCTGAACTGTCTTTCAAATCTCATGGTTTATGCGTGTGTTTGCTGTGAACAGGCCTTCAACTCTGTGTGTGAAGCCGTTGCAGGTGTGTGACATTGACTTCAGACCGTATGAATCTCCTCCGCCGCTTGTTTACAGTTGCCGGGCCGGTGCAGACGACTCCTGAAATTACAGGCATTACTCTGGCAGGCCGACGTCCTCGCTCCTTCTCTCTCCTCACATCAAAGCGCTCGTCCCCCGTACGGCCGCGTCTTCAATGGCTGCGAGAGGCTTTGAAGTGCCGCGCGTGTTTATGATAGCGGAGCCGGAGCGCTGGGCCCGAGCCATGATGGGAAGAGAGCGCTGGAACCGCAGGTGGCCTGGACGCTCTGTTTGTGTGTGTTTCTGTGCGTTATCTCACACACGGTCTCTTAAAAGCCATAAAGTGCTTTTAATAGAGCTCTTAAAGGAAGAGAAGGACTGCTGAACGCAGCGCCACACAACAGGATGTTGAACATGAGCCTTTAATACAGTCACACACACAAACACAACACAATCGCCGCTGCTCCTCGTGCAGTTAATCATTTGTGATGCTGGAAGCCGATTGGCTCTCGAACACACGCGAGCGCCTGCGGCCTGACACACAAGATCCCGGACGCTTCCAAAGCCGTTCTGGAAGTAGTGGGAGCTCATCACCGGGATGGCCTGCACTCTTATCGGGTGATTGAGGCGTTCTGATTTACGCCAGAGAATTCCCAGTAAATCCCACAGGCATGGGAGCCATTACATGTGCGCGGTCGTGACGGATGACCTCAGCGCTGAACTGTGGGTAAAGATGATTGTTTAAGAACCAGAGAGGCTGAAGTTTCATGGACGTTTATTGAAGGAAAATGTTATTTTTGGCTGCATATCAGATGCTTTGTGCTCTTGTATGAAGCGATGTGAGTGTATGATGCAGTAATACACACGTCAGGTTGAGCTAATTGATGTTCTTCTCAGTGGAAAATGAGAGTGAACGGTGTGTGATGCAGCACCTAATGTGTGTGTGTGTGTGTGTGTGTGTTGCAGGTGCAGTGCTGTTGGTGAGCGTTCAGGGTGTCGCTGTTAATGTGGATCCGGTTCTGTCCTCCTGGCTGCTGTTTCACCCGCAGAGAACCAGCAGCAACAGACAGACTCAACAGGTACATCTCTCTCTCTCTCTCTCTCTCTCTCTGTCTCTGTCTCTCTGTCTCTCTCTCTCTCTCTCTCTCTCTCTCTCTCTCTCTCTCTCTCTCTGTCTCTCTCTCTCTCTCTCTCTCTCTCTCTCTCTCTCTCTCTCTCTGTCTCTCTGTCTCTCTGTCTCTCTCTCTCTCTCTCTCTCTCTCTCTCTCTCTCTCTCTCTCTCTCTCTCTCTCTCTCTGTCTCTCTCTCTCTGTCTCTCTGTCTCTCTCTCTCTCTCTCTCTCTCTGTCTCTCTCTCTCTCTCTCTCTCTCTCTCTCTGTCTCTCTGTCTCTCTGTCTCTCTCTCTCTCTCTCTCTCTCTCTCTCTCTGTCTCTCTCTGTCTCTCTCTCTGTCTCTCTCTGTCTCTCTCTCTGTCTCTCTCTCTGTCTCTGTCTCTCTCTCTGTCTCTCTCTCTCTCTCTCTCTCTCTCTCTCTCTCTCTCTCTCTGTGTGTGTGTGTGAAGTTACTGATGCTGAGTGATGTTTGCAGGTTTCCATGGTAATGAAGAAGAGGAGGGAGGATGAAGCATCCGTTGGCAGCAC
The DNA here is from genome assembly GCA_038088235.1 of Zacco platypus. Taxonomy (NCBI): domain Eukaryota; kingdom Metazoa; phylum Chordata; class Actinopteri; order Cypriniformes; family Xenocyprididae; genus Zacco; species Zacco platypus. The sequence goes on from CM076077.1 coordinate 120,982, forward strand.
ACCACTAACCAAACAACCTAGTAATCAGGCATCAGACTACACTAGCAGCCCTGTGAAGACCAAGACTGTGACAGGTACACTCACACACACACACACACACACATACACACACACACTCACACACACACATACACATACACACACGCACACACACACAGTCACACACACACACATACACACACACACACACACACACACACACTGTTCGTATGCAGGAGGCCTCAGACGAATGTTCATGCATTCATCTGCTGCATTCATTCATTAATTTGAGCTCTGTTTAATAAGAAAAATGTATTTTCATACATTTTAGAACAGCATTTTAATTTTAATTTGTCGTTATGTCATTTGAAAAATGTTTTCTTCGTTGTTTAGTTTCCCATATGTTTCTTGTTAAAAAGCTTTGTGGTGTTCAGAAACACTGATGAGATTTATGTGTGCCCGACCACTTTTCAAACCATAAAGAACTCTCTGTATCTCATATTTCACTTCAATCTCATGAATGGAAGAAAATTCAGTTGCGATCGTGAGCGTTTGTGACAAGCATTTGTGAGGAGCATTCGAGAGGAGCGTTTGTGAGGAGCGTTTGTGAGGAGCGTTTGTGAGGAGCGTTCGTGAGGAGCGTTCGTGAGGAGCGTTCGTGAGGAGCGTTCGAGAGGAGCGTTCGAGAGGAGCGTTTGAGAAGAGCGTTCGTGAGGAGCGTTCGTGAGGAGCGTTTGAGAAGAGCGTTCGAGAAGAGCGTTCGTGAGGAGCGTTCGTGAGGAGCGTTCGAGAGGAGCGTTCGAGAGGAGCGTTCGAGAGGAGCGTTCGTGAGGAGCGTTCGTGAGGAGGGTTCGAGAGGAGCGTTCGAGAGGAGCGTTCGAGAGGAGCGTTCGTGAGGAGCGTTCGTGAGGAGCGTTCGAGAGGAGCGTTCGTGAGGAGCGTTTGAGAGGAGCGTTCGTGAGGAGCGTTTGAGAAGAGCGTTCGTGAGGAGCGTTCGTGAGGAGCGTTCGTGAGGAGCGTTCGTGAGGAGCGTTTGAGAAGAGCGTTCGTGAGGAGCGTTCGAGAGGAGCGTTCGAGAGGAGCGTTTGAGAGGAGCGTTTGAGAGGAGCGTTCGAGAGGAGCGTTCGAGAGGAGCGTTCGAGAGGAGCGATTTAGAGGAGCGTTCGTGAGGACATTCGAGAGGAGCGTTTGAGAGAAGTGTTTGTGAGGAGCGTTCGAGAGGAGCGTTCGAGAGGAGCGTTCGAGAGGAGCGTTCGTGAGGAGCGTTCGTGAGGAGCGTTCGTGAGGAGCGTTCGTGAGGAGCGTTCGAGAGGAGCGTTCGAGAGGAGCGTTCGAGAAGAGCGTTCGTGAGGAGCGTTCGTGAGGAGCGTTCGAGAAGAGCGTTCGAGAGGAGCGTTCGTGAGGAGCGTTCGAGAGGAGCGTTCGAGAGGAGCGTTCGAGAGGAGCGTTCGTGAGGAGCGTTCGTGAGGAGCGTTCGAGAGGAGCGTTCGAGAGGAGCGTTCGAGAGGAGCGTTCGTGAGGAGCGTTCGTGAGGAGCGTTCGAGAGGAGCGTTCGTGAGGAGCGTTCGTGAGGAGCGTTTGAGAGGAGCGTTTGAGAGGAGCGTTTGAGAAGAGCGTTCGAGAGGAGCGTTCGAGAGGAGCGTTCGAGAGGAGCGATTTAGAGGAGCGTTCGTGAAGACATTCGAGAGGAGCGTTTGAGAGAAGTGTTTGTGAGGAGCTCTGCGTGTTGTGTGGGAGGTTTTGGGCTGTTCTGCATGTTTCTTGTCTGCAGGAGCTGCTTGAGATGGTTTGACCTTCACACTGCAGATGTTGATCATTTCCAGTGTAATCAAAAGCCTCTCAGAGTCCATGCGTTACTGCAGTGTGGTTTTCATTAACAGAAACACAACACCGATCTGCGCGCACACACACACACACACACACTAAAACTTGTCTTAACTCCACTTCCTTCTGTGATCTTCCTGTAATTTATTGTTTAAATTGTACACACACACACACACACACACACACATTATTGCGTGTGTTTTTCTGTTTAGCAGTTATGAACATGAAGAACATTCTGAATCTGTCTCTATTAATGTGTGTGTGTGTGTGTGTGTGTAGAGTCGAGGCCTCTCTCTGTTCCAGTGAAGGTTTTTCCATCATCTGAGGAATGTCACGTGAGTCCAGAGGAACGCATGAAGAACCTGATAACACACACCTGGAACGCCGTCAAACACCTCACACTACAGGTGAGTGTGTGTGTGTGTGTTACACTGGGAGTGAGTGTGTGTGTGTGTGTGTGTGTGTGAGAGTGTGTGTTTCATTGGGAGTGAGTGTGTGTGTGTGTGTGTGTGTGTGTGTGTGTGTGTGAGAGTGTGTGTTTCATTGGGAGTGAGTGTGTGTGTGTGTGTGTGTGTGTGTGTGTGTGTGGTTGGTTCACACTGAGGTTTGTGACGGTCACTTCCTGCTGCTCTCGGTGAGTCGGTGCCGTTCTCTCCTTCTGTTCGAGCGATTGTGTCATGAGTTATTTTTATTTTATATTGGACTCGAGTGTATTCACAGCAGCAGGTTGCTACCAAAACTGTAAGTGGATCTGCGGTAACAGAGCGGCCGTCGCCATGGAAAAACGCAGTAACGCAGGTCCGCTCAGCTGCCGCGCATTAATGAACAGGATATTTCTCTGCGTGTGTTTCGTGTGGCTCACGGGAAGAGAGCAGATGTGTTGTGATGAATTAAACCTTCTGCTCCATCGTCAACATCAACTCAACACACACTCTATTCACACTCTATTCATCAGCACGTCCACCTCTGAAACCACTTTACTTGTCATCAGTGGCTGGTTACATAAACCACTTAGACTATTAACACAAGTTACTCATCTATTTTTTCATTACACTGGTCATAACATAACTGGCCATTTCTTCAAGTCGGTTACATAAAAGAAGTATAATTTGAATCTGAAATGCAAGGGCTGTTCACGCAGAACGCATTTTTCCCATTCCACTGCACTGCTTTTCCAGTGTTTTTCTATATAAACGTGGTAGATGGATGTCTGTGAAGGATTAGTTCAGTTCAGAATGAAATTGTCCTGATCATTCACTCTCCTCATGTCATCAAGATCTTCATGTCTTTCTTTCTTCAGTGGAAAAGAAATGAAGGAACTCATTCCAGGATTGTTCTCCATATAGTGGACTTCACTGGGGTTCAACGGGTTGAAGGTCCAAATGTCAGTTTCAGTGCAGCTTCAAAGATCTACATGATCCAGACGAGGAATAAGAGTCTGATCTAGAGAAACCATCAACATTTTATACAAAAATAAACATTATATACTTTTTAACCACAAATGCTGGTCTTGCACTGCTCTGATGCTCCACACATCACGTCATCACGCTGGAGAGGTCACGTGACTTAGGAGAAAGTACCACGGTAGGACGAAAAACGCCATCTCATTTTCTCCTCCAACCTCCAATCCTCCTACGTCACGTGACCTTTCCAGCGTGATGACGTGATGTGTGGAGCATCAGAGCAGTGCAAGACCAGCATTTGTGGTTAAAAAGTATATAATGTTTATTTTTTTAGAAAATGAGCCAGTTCAGAGGACAAAAGTCTTGACTTTATTTCTCAGAATTGTGTTTATATCTCACATTTCTGACTTGATAACTCACAATTGCAACTTTTTTCCTCTGAATTCCGAGATAGTCACAATTACCTTTTTTTCTTTTTTATTCAGTGGCGGAAACAAGCTTCCATACAAAGCAGCTTAACAGTAATAAACAGGAAAATATTAGAATCAATGATGCAGACTTCATCAGATATGAGACAAATTCATATTCAGCTGTAAAGCAGCTTTACAGAAGATACGAGAGTCATTATTCAGATCATTTCAGTTCAATAAGTGTTGATGTCAGATGCTTTCTCACAGAGGAGCCGCTCATGTGACGTGTTAACTGTGTTTCCACGCAGGTGGAGCTGCAGTCGTGCTGCGTGTTCGTGCCATCCGACAGCCTCCCGTCGCCCAGCACGCTGGTGAGCGGCGACATCCCCGGCACCGTCCGCAGCTGGTACCACAGTCAGGCGTGTATGCCAGGGACGCTAGTGCTGTGTCTGCCGCAGATCAGCGTGTCGAGCGCAGGACACCGACGCATGGAGCCGCTGCAGGATGTGCCCTTCACCGTGCCCAGACCAGTGCTGGAGGAGGGTACGAGCGCCTCGCTCTTCACATCTCTCTCTGTAGATCCTGAAACACGAGTGTAACGCGCGCGCGTGTGTTTGTCTGCAGGTGATGCGTTCCCATGGACGGTGTGTGTGAGTCAGCTGAGCGTCTACTCTCTCCTGGGACAGCAGCGTTCGCTCAGTGTCCTCGAGCCACTGGGCTGCACCTCCACGCTGGCGCTCACCGCCCCGAAACTACAGCCCGAGAGCAAAGACGCATTCATCATGTGTCTGCATGTGGACCTGCAGCCGGTACACCTGAAGTGCTCCAACCCTCAGGTACTGCTGCATTTCCCATATATATATATATATATGTACAGTGGGTACGGAAAGTATTCAGAACCCCTTAAGTTTTTCACTCTTTGTTATATTGCAGCCATTTTAGCATTTAAGTTCATTTTTCTCCTCATTAATGTACACACAGCACCCCATATTGACAGAAAAACACAGAATTTGACATTTTTGCAGATTTATTAAAAAAGAAAAACTGAAATATCACATGGTCCTAAGTATTCAGACCCTTTGCTGTGACACTCATATATTTAACTCAGGTGCTGTCCATTTCTTCTGATCATCCTTGAGATGGTTCTACACCTTCATTTGAGTCCAGCTGTGTTTGATTTTACTGATTGGACTTGATTAGGAAAGCCACACACCTGTCTATATAAGACCTTACAGCTCACAGCGCATGTCAGAGCAAATGAGAATCATGAGGTCAATGGAACTGCCTGAAGAGCTCAGAGACAGAATTGTGGCAAGGCACAGATCTGGCCAAGGTTACAAAAAAAATTCTGCTGCACTTAGGTTCCTAAGAGCACAGTGGCCTCCATAATCCTAAAATGGAAGACGTTTGGGACGACCAGAACCCTTCCTAGAGCTGGCCGTCCGGCCAAACTGAGCTTTCGGGGGAGAAGAGCCTTGGTGAGAGAGGTAAAGAAGAACCCAAAGATCACTGTGGCTGAGCTCCAGAGATCTAGTGAGAGACGGGAGAAAGTTGTAGAAAGTCAACCATCACTGCAGCCCTCAACCAGTCGGGGCTTTATGGCAGAGTGGCCCGACAGAAGCGTCTCCTCAGTGCAAGACACATGAAAGCCCGCATGGAGTTTGCTAAAAAACACCTGAAGGACTCCAAGATGGTGAGAAATAAGATTCTCTGGTTTGATGAGACCAAGATAGAACTTTTTGGCCTTAATTGTAAGTGGTATGTGTGGAGAAAACCAGGAACTGCTCATCTCCTGTCCAATACAGTCCCAACAGTGAAGCATGGTGGTGGCAGCATCATGCTGTGGGGGTGTTTTTCAGCTGTAGGGACAGAACGACTGGTTGCAATCGAGGGAAAGATGAATGCGGCCAAGTACAGTGATATCCTGGACCAAAACCTTCTCCAGGGTGCTCAGGACCTCAGACTGGGCCGAAGGTTTACCTTCCAACAAGACAATGACCCTAAGCACACAGCTGAAATAACGAAGGAGTGGCTTCACAACAACTCTGTGACTGTTCTTGAATGGCCCAGCCAGAGCCCTGACTTAAACCCAATTGAGCATCTCTGGAGAGACCTAAAAATGGCTGTCCACCAACGTTTACCGTCCAACCTGACAGAACTGGAGAGGATCTGCAAGGAGGAATGACAGAGGATCCCCAAATCCAGGTGTGAAAAACTTGTTGCATCTTTCCCAAAAAGACTCATGGCTTTATTAGATCAAAAGGTGCTTCTACTAAATACTGAGCAAAGGGTCTGAATACTGAGGACCATGTGATATTTCAGTGTTTCTTTTTTAATAAATCTGCAAAAATGTCAATAAATCTGTGTTTTTCTGTCAATATGGGGTGCTGTGTGTACATTAATGAGGAAAAAAATGAGCTTAAATGATTCTAGCAAATGGCTGCAATATAACAAAGAGTGAAAAATTTAATGGGGTCTGAATACTTTCCGTACCCATTGTGTATACTGGAACAAGAACAAATGTGGGGCGGGGCTTGATTTTATCTGTGGGGAATTGATTGGATGGTTGTGGTTTGCTATTGGTGGATCTCAGGTGACAGGCGCAGGCCTTCAGCGGACACATATAGCCGTATTTAGGGGACACATCAGCATCCTTCTGTTGATGATCTGCACTCAAACACACGTTTCTTTCTATCTGCTCCGTGCCGTCTGGAAACGTGAGATCCAGACTGTTTGTTTTGAATACGCGTCTGCTCTCATATGGAGCATCTTGTTGTTTGGGTGCATGTGAAATGAATGTTGACGTATCTGAGCGCAGATCTGCGGCGCTGCTGATTGCTGCGTGCCGATTGGCTGTGAGGGGAATGTGGTGGAAAGGAAACTTGTGTTAAATAATAGCTGCTCAAAACAAACAGCAGAATCAGAAGCAGAACTGCAGCAAGATAGAGGAAAAACCGGCAGGAGGAAAAAATGATTCGCTTGTTTGTGATTTTGTGGAGATATTGAATCTGTTCAGTTACTGTGAGTCACCAATGTCTCTTAACCTCTCGACGACCTCTCGCCGTCTCTGTCTCACTGTCTGTCTGTCTGTCTGACACCTGTCTGTACGTCTGTCTGTCTGTCTCACTGTCTGTCTGTCTGTCTGTCTGACACCTGTCTGTACGTCTGTCTCACTGTCTGTCTGTCTGTCTGTCTCACTGTCTGTCTGTACGTCTGTCTCACTGTCTGTCTGTCTGTCTGTCTGTCTCACTGTCTGTCTGTCTGTCTGTCTGACACCTGTCTGTACGTCTGTCTCACTGTCTGTCTGTCTGTCTGTCTGTCTGTCTGTCTCACTGTCTGTCTGTACGTCTGTCTCACTGTCTGTCTGTCTGTCTGTCTGTCTCACTGTCTGTCTGTCTCACTGTCTGTCTGTCTGTCTCACTGTCTGTCTCACTGTCTGTCTGTCTGTCTCACTGTCTGTCTCACTGTCTGTCTGTCTCACTGTCTGTCTGTCTGTCTCACTGTCTGTCTCACTGTCTGTCTGTCTCACTGTCTGTCTCACTGTCTGTCTGTCTCACTGTCTGTCTGTCTCACTGTCTGTCTGTCTGTCTGTATGTCTGTCTGTCTGGAGTTTTTGTGTGAATAATGTAAAATCATGACTGATGGCGACAGGACAGACAGAGCCCTCTCATGTGTGTCATCTGTCCTCTGAGTGTGAATCTTTAATCCTGAGGAGGATCCAGCTGAACTCCAGCGATGAGACGCTCCTCACGCACAGATGTCGGTCATGTTTTCTGTTATCACTCTGTTGGAACTAGTTAGATTCAGCTGCTGTGTTTGAACTAACTGGAGTTTATTTATAGTGACATTCAGGCGTTCAGCCAGTATTTGATGACAATGATCTGTCTGTGAACATCTGATCATCATGAACGGAGAGGACGTGCTGCTGATGCTCTTCTAGACATTAGGAAGCGCTGTAGAGTCACGTGACGCCGGACGATTGACGTCAAACGGCTCGTTTCTACAAGTGTTTCATTGTATTGTGATTTTAGCAGGAAGTTACTCAACATTCATCTTTAATCTGCGGCTCTTTAGAAGCTCTTAATGCTTTCAGTTTGTGTCATAAATTCTGTAAATTAAAGCCATGAAGAGTTTTAAACCCAGTTCTGTGTCTCAGGTTCAGCTGGTGTTTGGTTTGTGGTGTCGATGGAGTCAGATCTTCAGTGCGTTTGACCGGATGCAGAGCAGAGGAACACAGAGGCCGTCAGCAGGATTCCCAGACTCCTCGGCGCCCCCCGCTGGACCCTCGTCACCAGTCCACAGCAGCGCAGGCACCGTCCCGCCGGACACCAGCACCTACAGCCCTTCAGCTGACCTGGGCTCTCCTACAGAGGTCAGAGGTCATGCACACCATCGCCTCTCACAGACTGATCATAGACCGATAGATAGATCATTTGTATGGATATATATTTTGGAATAATTAAGATTTTAAAATGTTTTTGAAAGAAATAGTAATATTGTCATATATTATTACGGTGTAAATCATCTGTTTTTTATGTGAATATGTAGTAAAGTATAATTTATATCCAGTGATCAAAACTGAATTTTCAGCATCATTACTCCAGTCTTCAGTGTCACATGATCCTTCTAATTCAATTAAATACACATTTTATTTTTCAGGATTCTTTGATTAATAGAAAGTTCAAAAGAACAGCATTTATTTGAAATAGAATCTTGTAACATTATAAATGTCTTCACTGTCACTTTTGATCAGTTTAATGAATCCTTGAAGAATAAAAGTATTCATTAAAAAAAACAAAAAAAAAACATACTGACCCCAAATTTGTGAATGGTAGTCTTTCACACAAATCTGAAGCAGCACAATTAATTAATTTATTCAATTTCTGTATATTTCTTACCTGAATACTGTTAGACCTCCCTGAAAATATTCAAGCTCTGTTTACAATTGTTTTTCAATGTTAGGTGTGATTAATCTTGATTAATTACAGAACAATGTGTAATTTATTAGTTAATTATATATAATTATAAGTTAATTGACAGCTATATATACCATAATTGAGCAAGCTTTAATGAGGACATTTTCTGGCATGTACAATAGAAGCCAAAAGTGACATCTGAAGTTTGAATAAACCATCAAAATATGAGGACATTTTTTTATATATTTTAAAAATGTTAAATTTGAGGGAAGAACAAAACTAAACTTGGTGAAGATATTTATGACAAAATCATTTGACAAAAAAAAGGCAAACGACAGGTACAGATTTTATTTTACTATTCAAAAGCTGCACAGAAAAACAAAAAGCTGACAGGAAAGAGCAAACATTGACTCCAACATAATCATTATTAATATTTAATTTCATTGGGTGTCGACACACTTGTCATCAGCTCAATCTGCACAACTACACCATACGCTGACAAAATCTTTATCGCATTCTGAATAATACTTGAATAAAGAGTGAAGATGTCTGTTTTCCTCGGCCGGACATCATCTTTGCCCACTACTGTACGAAACAAGAGAGACCCATGAGTCAACATCAGCTCAATTCACTGTTTCAGGGTGATTCGGCGCACACCGAGGAGCCTGCGGCGTGTGAGACCATGACGCTGGAGCAGAAGACCTGCAGCATCAGCGGCGCCAGCGGGAAACTGAGCGTCTGGATGCAGTGGATGTTGCCGAAACTCACGCTCGAGCTGTTCTCCTGCGACACCGCGACCAGAAACAGCGGTACTGAGCGCACACACACACACACACACACACACACACACACACACACACGGCCTGTTTCCAGCTGGATAGCTCTTAAACTAGCAGATCTTAGCGTAGTGCAGTTCAAACACGGTCAGAGAAGACGATTCAAATGCATCTCCTGTGACGCTTGTGTTCGTGAGACTCCCTCGTATTTCATTTCATTCTTATTCCCAACTCTATCATCATGTTTCTACTGTAATCTGTGTTTTGCTACAACAGAGTAAAGTTTGAATCTTTGCTTTGCTGCTCTTTCCGCCCCAGAACACGTGATCACATGCGTGTCCGTATGTGGTTTCAGCGATGCGGTCACAGTGTTTTTGATCAGTGGCACACCGACATCTCATCCTCTGGATCGATCCGTTCTGTTCTCATCTTATCAGTAATATCCCTGAATGTGAAGTGTCTCATAAACCCATGTGACCCGTCACAGCTTCAGCGGACACATATTTCGGGCAGAGAGAGAGTTTGCGGAAGGAAAGCGAGCGCAGAGGTTCAGCTGTGAGGAGATCTGAGCGTGTGCGGAAGGCGAGCGCAGTGAGATTCGGCCCTGAGGGACGCTCTGAGCTCTCGCGCCTCCGCTGCTCCTGTTGTTTGTTGTTATTTTTCTCGGAGCTGTTTGGTGCTGAATGGACACGTTGCCTCTCCGAACAGGAAACAGGAAGCGGCTCTGAGCTGGTGGGCCGCGGGATCACAGCTGCACGGACAGCAGAACAAGCGGAGATTGACAGAGAACTGACACGATCCTCCGGTCGCACACACACACAGAACGAGCGGCCCGCTGACCTCTGACCTCTGACCTCTGACCTGCTGCTGAGGCAGAATGAGTGTCATCTGCAGTGTAGCTGCTTCATTACTGTGACCACAGAAGATCTGATCCCTCATTCAACATTAGTTTTCTGTTGTCTTTCCCTGTAGCGGACTAAAGATATTATATATTGTAAGTGTTATGACACGACTTTCAATCAACTTCTCAGTTGAACTGCAGATAATGTGATGTATATAATAACGGCTGAACCTGCTCTGTGCGAGTCAGATTGAATGTTAGACCTTCTGTTGGCTCGGAGCAGACGGGATCGCCTTCATTGCTCTCGTGTGTCGATGAGCCTCGGCCGGTCTGTGTTTGTTCCTCAGATTGTGTTGGTGAATTCTCACACTGCTGACCGGGAGCAGCTTCACAGATTCTCTGATCCCGTCGCTTTGCCGTAACAAATCTTTATTCCTGCCCGTTTCTCCTGCATCAACACACTGATGACGAGAACTGACTGATTACCATCTGATCTACAGACATTAACATGAGGCCCGTTAGGAGATGACCATTGATGTTCACTTCACCTGTGACTGGACATAATGTTTCGTGTGTGTGTGTGTGTGTGTGTGTGTGTGTGTGTTTCAGAGCTGTGTGTGATGGCAGAGATGGAGGACATGAGTGCGTCTGTGGACGTTCAGGACGTTTATACAAAGGTGAAGTGTAAAGTGGGAAGCTTCCACATAGATCACTACAGAAGCAGGTGAGTGGGACACACACACACACTCACACACACTCACACACATTCACATACACACACACACACACACACACACTCACACACACTCACACACATTCACATACACACTCACACTCTCACACACACTCACATTCACATACACACACACACACACACTCACATACACACACACACACACACACACATTCACATACAGACACACTCTCACACACACACACACTCTCACACACACTCACATTCACATACACACTCTCACACACACTCTCACTCACACGCACACTCTCACACACACTCACATTCACATTCACATACACACACTCACACACACACACACATGTTTGGGAGCAGAGAGAAGTGTGTAGATCAGCGAGTCGTCTCACTGGTCAGTGGCGGGCGGTGGTGTCTCTTCACCCAGAGCTTGTGTGTGTTGTAGGCCTGCGGAGCGCTGGCTCTATGACGGAGTGATCCTGCAGTGTAAGGAGACGCCTGCGGTGAGACCTGCAGCGCCGCAACTTTAATCTGACGCTCACACACACACAGCTGCTCTCTGTCCAACATCAGAACTGATTCCACACCAATCTCCATCTCATCAAGTCTAGTGAGACGGCAGCAGATCCAAAAACACGCAGCCTTCCCATGATCCACTGCCGGTTCTCTTTTTTTAGGGAACATAATATAGGGAAATCTATACAGGAAAACCAGTCAATACATTACTGTAATATGACAGTGGACATATAACGCCCCTTTCACAAGATGTAATATCAGTCTCTGGTGTGTCCAGAATGTGTCTGAAGTTTCTGCTCAAAATCCCCACAGATCATTTATTATCGCTTGTCAAATTTGCCTCTATTTGGGTGTGAGCAATAATTTTTTGCAATTTAAATGCAAATGAGCTGCTGCTCCAGAAGAGGGCGGAGCTTTAACAGCTCAACAACAACAAAGCTGGAGAATCTCACGCAGACAAAATGAGGAAAGTGTTCAAACTGATGGAGAGACTCAGGAAGACGTTTCTGAACGGTTAGTGGATAAATTGATGTAGTTGCTGTGGAGTTGATCAACTCATCACTAGCATGTGTCGTCACGTTCATCTTTTTTCCTTGAATCGACCCTCGTTTGTGAAGCAGTCCGGCGTAAAATGACGGCATCAACAACACTCGACTACAACAACTCTTCCTCTTCTCTAAAGCAGCCCAACATGGCCCCGCCCCCTTTGATGAGTGTTCTTGGAGGCGGGGTTATGTAAATATCAGGGTTTTTTTGTTTCCTTAAACAGAAAATATCTCTTTATATTGAACCTTGAACGTCGTAACTTTGCAGATGTTGTTTCTGCTTGAACAGCAACATTACATTAAAGTTAAAAAAGTCAAATCATAATAAAGGTTCAAGAGCGCAAATTTTATTGCTATTTATTTTTAGATACTGAGTTGTATATCAACAATTACTGCACGTAAGACAGATTTTATATGATATAATTGTTTTCACTCCAATTCATTGTTGAAATATAAATATTTAAATGTTTGCTGTCATAACTTGTTTTGATGAACATTTGATGAACATTTTAAGTAAAACATAATGAATATGTGATCTAGTGCATGTATGTATCAAAACGCTCCTCTCTAGCGTTATTTTTATGTAACTATCAAGTTTATGGTCACTGAATGTCTTTTCTGAGGTAAACGTGACGTTACCGGATCATATTGTTCTCCAGCTGGATCACATGAGACATGATTCACTTCAGAAAGTTGCTCTGAATCTTCTGATGTTCATTCATGTTTATTTGCTGCTGTAACTAGTAGTAAAGAGGAAGAGACGATCGCATTTATTGACTGAATTTAGTGATGAAACTGACAGAATTTGAAAGATCAATGATTATTGTGATTATTGGATAGCAGGAGTTTTGAAAACAGCTCAGACTCAAAGATCAGCTCTTGAGGTTTAAGAGTCAATATCGGTTCATCAGAAGGTTGAGTAACACCAGGGAATCTGAGCGCTGTGTTTTGGATCAGAGCCGTGAGACGCTGCTGTCACGTGACACTGATGTTGGACAGAGTGTGTGAGTGAGTGTGTGTGTGTGTGTGTGTGTGAGAGTGAGTGTGTTCTCTTGTGTTCAGTCCTGTGGTGATTTCTCTTCTCTCTGCTCCCAGAATCCTTTTTCACCAGCTTCCAATCAAACAGCCAACCAATCAGAACTCTGAACTGACCTTTGGCCTGTGTTTCTGTGTTGTGTTCCTCTGGTGTGTGTGCAGTGCTGAAGAGAGCCCACCGCGTGCCGGTCCGTGTGGTGGGGTCGTCCTCTCTTGCACTGAAAAGCTGAACAGACGCACGGTTCTGCTGCGGCCGCTCAGCAAGCAGGAGCCGTACAGCCATTTCAGCTTCTGTCCACCTGTAAGAGCCGCTGCCTCTGATTCACACACACGCTGCTTCTAGATGCCTTTCTTCTGCAGCGCCGCCAGCATCACTCCTGTGGCCAAAAGGGCTGGTTCACCCGGAAAAGTAAATTCATGAGTTTAATTCGTCTTCAGATGTGGATATTTCTAATGAAATCAGAGAGATTTCTTTCCCTTCATTGACAGTCTGTTCACCCAAAACCCTGACTTCAAAAAGACATGGTAAAATATGAATGAAGCCCTTTAATCACGATTGCTTTATATGATATGCAGATTTAATTTAGACTTTTATTCACATTAGCGAACATAAACAGAGGCTCATCCGTACGAGAACAAGCCTTATTAATTCTTGAGATTCAGTTTTCCATATTTGAGTCTTTGATCAATCTGATTACCTTTTAAAGGGATAGTTCACCTAAAAATTTAGATTATCCCATGATTTACTCACTCTCATACCATGAGACATATTTAAAATATCCCGGCTCTTCCCATCTTTATAAAGGGAGTGAATGGGGGGTGAGATTTTGAAGCCTCAAAAAGTGTTTCCATCCATCACATAAGTAATCCACAAGACTCGGGGGGTTAATAAAGACCTTCTGAAGAGAAGCGATGGGTTTTTCTAAGAAAAATATCCATATTTAAAACTTTATAAACTATAAAAATCGCATATGAGAGTCCATGTAAACGCACTGAATGACGAACATGGAAGTGCAGAGGATAGAGCTTTTGCTCTCACAAATATTAAAGAGAAATTTGGGAGGATTTCGATATAAGAGAAGAGGAGCTTGAGTTAGTTTGAACTGTGAGAGCCGTCTGAACTTTCCATACTCCTACATCCCGCGTCACACACCGGTCACGGGTTACTCTTGTATGAGTACGTTTATCTGCCAGTTATTTTAGTTTGTAAAGTTTTAAATATGGATATTTTTCTTACAAAAACCCATCGCTTCACTTTAGCAGGCCTTTATTAACCCCCTGGAGTCGTGTGGATTATATTTATGATGGATGGTTGCGCTTTTTGGGGCTTCAAAATCTCACCCCCTATTCACTCCCGTTATAAAGCTCGGAAGAGCCAGGATATTTGAAATACATCTCCAGTTGTGTTCATCTGAAAGAAGATAGTCATGTACACCTAGGATAACTTGAGTGTGAGTAAATCGTGGGGTAGTTTTCATTTGTGGGTGAACTGTCTCTTTAAGCCTCAAACACTAGACGGTTGAGTACATAGTGCACAGAATGTCATTTGGGACACAACCAGAGCTTCCCCTAACCCTAACCCCGTCACAGGTGTTGATCAAAGTATATCAAACACTTTAGTTGAACATATGAATTGTTTAAATTGTGCGCTGGAGAATCTGAGTGTTGCTGGCGGCGGTGCAGTCGTGTCTCTCTCGTTTTTGATTATGCACTGATGTGGCGTCAGTCTCAGCTCACGCTGTTTTCATGCTGCTTTGAGTTTGAGTGATTGTAGCTGTTGAGTGTCGATCGCTCAAGCCTTAACCGCCCCTCACCTCTGACCTCTGGTGGTCCGACAGACGGCGGCGAAGGCTCTGGAGGTCTCGCACCAGCAGCATGGCTTCCTGTCGGTGACCTACACGCAGGCCGTGACACGGAACGTCCGGCACAAGCTGACGGCGCGTCAGGAACGCGTGCCGCCGTCCCAGAGGCTGTGCGAGGAAGGGACGGACGGCTCGCCGCAGTACCTGCACGAGATCCTGCTCACGGCGCAACCCTTCGACCTCGTGCTTTCCTGCCCCCTGCTGGTGACGGTGGCGCGCGTCTTCCACGTGTCCCCTCCGCCGAACCTGCGTCCCCCGATCAGAGAGCGCGTCTCCGCTGGACAGCCGATGAGAGGGCGCTCGCTGTCGTCCAGCAGCCTGCCGCTCATCTACGTCAACAGCAGCGTGATCCGTGTGTTCTGCCCCCTGGAGGACACGCACAGCAGCACACGTGAGCAGAGCCGCCCTCAGTCACGTGCTCACACACTGATGATGATGATGATGATGTGTGTGTTTGTGTTCAGATTCACAGATGAAGCACAGGAAGGAAGACACAGTTGTGTTGAAGATCGGATCTGTGAGCGTCGCTCCTCAGGCCGATAATCCGCTGCCGCGCGCCGTCCTGCGCAGAGACATCTACCAGTGAGTCTGAGTCTTGTGTTTTTCCACAGCTCTGGTGTTCATGGAACAATTCGTTCAAATCTAGTGAAGTTGTGCTGAGACTAACATCACGTGTGTGTGTGTGTGTGTGTGTGTGTGTGAGAATAGTTGTGGTCTCTCTGATGCTATTCTGAGACGCTCCCACTGTGAGAATCACAGCCACAACACTTACATTCACACTTTCACACACACACACACACACACACACACACACACACACACACACACACAATCTCTGGTGTTTTTCAGCCTGTTACTGTTTGATACTGGGGAAAAAATGGCTGAGAGTGCAAGAAAACCTCAAGAATTACTGCATTAACAGAACTAATGATCTCTTACTTGAAGTCAAGATTATTCTTTCAAGAGGAAATCTTTCTAATGGAAGTGCGAAAGAGAGCGTCTGCTGAAATATTTCTCTGCGGGGTGGATGTTGGAACGAGTGGGTTGGTTATGGTTAGCTAAGGGTAGAGTTAAAGCATCAGTTCAGTTCAGAATGAAAATGTCCTGACATTTGGACCTTCAACCCGTTGAACCCCAGTGAAGTCCACTATATGGAGAACAATCCTGGAATTAGTTCCTTCATTTCTTTTCCACTGAAGAAAGAAAGACATGAAGATCTTGATGACATGAAGGAGAGTGAATGATCAGGACATTTTCATTCTGAACTGAACTGATGCTTTAATTGTTATTTAATGGCAAACACAACTGTTTTTGATAAGTTGTCACTCACATGATATAATGAAAGTCAATATCACGATTTGATCATAATTATTCATAATAATTGAGTAAGATGATTTCTGATCTATGAGCTTCTGTTTGTGAGTCGACAGCTTTAGATGACAAGCATTCGTCTACAGTCACTGTGTTTAAGAGAAATGAACTCCGGGTCGTGTGTGTGTTCTTTATACAGTCTTGTTCTGTCGTTAATGGACGGCTGTTTGCAACAATTATGGTGTTTTGTTTGTGGCAAATAGTGTTGACTGCTTTGTATTATTCGTTTGTGTATGTCTACTCTTATTGCTGTTATTTCCTCCGTCGTTCTCCCTGTTGTACGTCTTATTGAACAAATCTAAACGTGCAGCTGAACATGCGACACAAATACAACAACAGCAGTAACAGCAGACGCAGACAAACGTATCGGAGAAAGCAGACGACACTTTCTTTGGCGCAAAAGTAAACACCGTACTGATCAGTTTTCCATGTAACGGTTCAGATCAGCGAGTCCATCTGTCACTGCACTGGAGGTCAAAGTTCACCCTCTGCCTCAGTGTTCCAGTGAGATAATGATCCGCCCCTCCCTGCCCGTCTCTCTCTCTGTCGAGCACATGGCTGGTGTCGTCGTGTGTTTACAGGCTGTTTGTGACATATAAACTAGGCGGGAGATAAATGACCGGAGCAATTAAGATGTTGAAATGTGAGTTCAAACACGGTGAGTTTGTCGTTCCCACAGCTCGCTCGCAGGGAGCCCGTCCTGCTGTCGACACGCCGCGAGTTACGGCTCTCCAGAGGGCAGAGGAGGCTCTGCGGTGATGATGATGATGATGATGATGTGTGCATGGGGATATTAAACTCTTATCAGTCTAATGGAGAACAGGCGTGCGTTTGGCCTGCAGGAAGGGCTGAATGTCACAGTCGAACACGGCCGGCGTGAGAAGATGCTCATCATCGGCAGCCTCTCATCGTCCTCCTGAGCGGTGAGCGTCTGCTGCTCTCGCCACTAATTACAGTCATTTGAGTTTAAATTAAATGCAATTGAATTTGACTGTGGCAGTAAATCTCGGCTGTGCCGTTACCCAGAATGCTCGGAGCGCAGGGCCGCGGCCAGCGTGAGTCATGATGTCATCGGACGTGTCGTGAATCAGGTGGCGTGAGAATCTCCTCAGGAGCTCGAGCTTTAGACAGACGGTCACGCGAGAAACTATATTTAGCATCAAGTTCAGCCGAAAATCATCATTTACTCGCCCTCGTGTCGTTCGTTCTTCTGCGAAACACAAAGATATTTTGATGATGAAAGTCAAGGTTGTTTGATTCCCAACATTCTTCAGAATATCAGACAGGTTTGACGGACATGAGAGTGTAAATGACGATTCTTGTTTTCATGATGCGCAGCAGACGTGTGCAGATGCGTCTGTGATGCTGTGAAGGTGAGGGATCGCTGTCGCCATAGAAACGGCAGAGCGATCAGTGTCGGTCGGAGTCTCTCAGGGAAGATGTTTACGAACGCTGGTGAGAAACATCAGATCTCCTCGAGCGCTCGGCACATCTGGAGGCGTTTAGGAGCGCAGGCCGTGTTTAAAGCAGCAGCGCAGCGGGCCAGTGCAAATAAACACATCACATCACATCACTGCTGATGTCACACACACACACACTCCGTGTGTCTGATGAAAGATACGACAGTAATGTGTGTAAGAGTGTGTGTGTCCGTCCCTCAGCTACTATATTACACAGATCTGTGTGTGTGTTACTGTCCTTAAAGGGGAAGTTCACCCAAAATTGAAAATTACCCCTTGATTTACTCACACTCAAGCCATCCTAGGAGTGTGTGACTATCTTCCTTCAGACGAACACATCCAGGTTATATTTGAAAATATCCTTAGCTAGTTATTTTAGTTTATAAAGTTTTAAATATGGATATTTTTCTTAGAAAAACCCATCGCTTCTCTTCAGAAGGTCTTTATTAACCCCCGGAGTCTGGGCTTCAAAATCTCATCCCCCCATTCACTCCCATTATAAAGATGGGAAGAGCCGGGATATTTTAAATATGTCTCTGATTGTGTTGGTCTGAAAGAAGATGGTCATATACACCTAAAATTGCTTGAGTGTGAGTAAATCATGGGGTAATTTTAATTTTTTGGTGAACTGTCCCTTTAAACACACCTCAGCTCTCTCTCTGTCTCTCTCTCTCTCTCTCTCTCTCTCTCTCTCTCTCTGTGTCTCTCTCTCTCTGTCTCTCTCTCTCTGTCTCTCTCTCTCTCTCTCTCTCTCTGTCTCTCTCTCTCTGTCTCTCTCTCTCTCTGTCTCTCTCTCTCTCTCTCTCTGTCTCTCTCTCTCTCTCTCTCTGTCTCTCTCTCTCTCTCTCTCTCTCTGTCTCTCTCTCTCTCTCTGTCTCTCTCTCTCTGTCTCTCTCTCTCTCTCTCTCTCTCTCTCTCTCTCTCTGTCTCTCAGGCGGGCGTTGAATCTGGGTGTGCTGCGTGACCCGGGGTCAGAGGTCGAAGACCGTCAGTATCAGATCGACCTCCAGTGCATCAACATGGGCACGGCTCACTGGGACGACCTGCGGCCGGAGCGAGAGGGATCGACGGCCGGCTCTCCTGCAGACGCTGAACGCAGTTCCCAGAATCCCGCACTGGAGTGGAACATGGCCAGCAGGTGAGCGATGATCACAGAGCACTGGAGAACTCTGGGTAATTACTGACAGTGTGTTGATGGTGACGAGATTCCTTCACACTGATTCATTCAGGAGAGTCTGCAGATGAAGGTCAGAACAATGAGCTCATAGAGAAGAAGTGAGACGAGGGCGGGGCAACCTGTCACTCACATGAGATCCACCAATAACAAACCACAATCATCCAATCAACTCCCCACAGACACAATCAAGCCCCG